>JAULAV010000092.1:35862-583527 GCA_030789695.1 Scilla litardierei
AATTTGGCGACGATCTCCAATACTGCGCTCACAAATTGTTAGTTCATGGATTATTTATGTTTGCTCATCATCAAAACCAAATCCGGGGAGTCCAATATTCAACATTCTCCCCCTTTTGGTGATGACAAACCAACATAAATAATAATCAAAAGTAATGATTCAAATGTAAAATACTTACTCCCCCTGCATTGATGACACGTTAATTCCAAAATGAATATATATGAATTGCATCAATCAGATGAGTAAGATAAATAAAGAGAATCAATTTTCGAAATATCGGATTTTGAAAATCCTTATATGTATCTTAACTCCCACTGAATCTAACATATCAAACTAGATTCTTGGAAATTGAGTTAAATTTTCATTTGCGCTATTTATTATCATTATCTCTCCCCCTTTGGCATTATCCCAAAAATGGGGGGCATACAATGACAACAACTAGGAAATGGAAAATCCAACATCGGGAGTCGTAGACAATGACGATGGACCAAATTGACACCAAGGGAAAAATGTGGAAATCAAATCAAGGTGTGCCAAAATGTCCATTATCAAAAAAATAATCAAAAATCATCAAAAATACCAAATAATTATTCATTTCTTGAATAAAGAAACATACTCTTCAATATTCAATATTCTTGGTTAAATTTGTGCATGGAAAACAATTCTATACAATTATAGAATTTAAATCTATTTAACCAAGTTTTCATGCGTCGAATGACGTATTCACACATTATATGCATTGAACGAATATTAAATGTGCACGACGAATTAGGACAAAGAGAACGACGATGTATATATATAAAAGATAACATCATGAGTACATCCAAAGAGATATCCTAACGAGTACATCAAAATACAAACGACCATGGATATAAACATCAAAAGATACATCATCATCGTCAACATCAAAATACAACAAAATAACCATCAGCAACGTCATCCAAAGTGTATCAAAACAACCAACACCGAAACCTTGAAAGCTCATAAATACATCAAAACAACTCTCAAACCCCATCCAAACCCAAAATACTCTCACTAAAAAATATATCATCCGAAGTGTAGTGGAGAGTCCTCGAAACTGACAATCACGAGGAAGTGGCTGGATCTGCAGTCTCCGTGGGTCCAGTCGACGGAGTGGACTCAGGCTCTGCAGGGAGTAGAGGTGTCTCAACAGACGGGATCGACGGGGTAGGTGTGGAAGCAACAGCAACAGGCTCAACATCAGCAGGCACATCTGGAGCGTCAGCAGGAGAGGCAGCAGGTTCAGAAGTCTGAACTACTGCAGCAGAGGTCTCTGGAGCACCGGTAGAGGTGCCAACACCAGGAGCAGAAGATGTAGCAGCAGCAGCAGTGGCCTCATCGCCACGGGCTAAAGAAGTGACAAGCTCGTCAAGCTCCTCATCGTCCATCTCCTCGTCCTCAGACACGGACGGAGGAAGATCAATGCCCATCTGACGAGCCATACGGCAAACTACCTCCTCGGTACGAGCCAAGCGAGACTCGTGCCGACGAAGTATCCGTACGACATCATCCAAAGTAGCAGGACGAGAGGGGGCACCAGCAGCAGAGGGAGTCGCCTGAGAAGCAGATGTGGTAGACCTCTGTACGTGACGAAGCGCCGCAAGAGATTTCTTCACGGCCGTCGCGTTCAGAGGAGTACCCAAGGGACGCTCATCGTCAGGAGCGAGAGGGACTCGGAAATGACGAAACACAAGAGTCAACAGACAAGGATATGGAATATGCGCAGACTTATTGGTCTTGCGTATACACTCGAAAGAGTCCATCTTATCGAGTATCACGCGAGCCCAATTAATCTCGCATCCCAAGAAAAGAGCATAGATCAATTTCAAGAACGGCTGGGATGGAAGAGAAGACGATCCATATTTAGGGAGGAGGCAAGACTTCAAGATCAGGTTAAGGACCCACGCATTCGGCTTGAAAGATTTCGATGGAACACCAATGAATGCGGAGGGGATAACCTGGAAGATATCTACAAGAACTGACTGATCCAAGGAGGAAATATCATCGACCAAAATGTCCGAAGGAAGGAGACCACACGACGAGCAACCAAGAATCTCCCCCAAGATTTCTGCCGTGAGAACTATAGGAGTTCCTAAGACAGTAGTCTCAATGGAGTGGCTGGCATCGTACTGGCCTCGAATACGATTGGCATAGAACAATTTCACTAGGCAAGGATAAGGTTTGGGATTGGCCTTGGGGTCGTATCGGAGATAATCAAGAAGACCACTATAGGACAGAAGATCAGCAAGGCCGAGAAAATCAGAAAACTGAACGTAATGCTCTAACAACAGTGGACAGTGCTCTATACGGTTGTACGCTGCGAGACACTGAGGGTCATCGCGGCACAACGATATGTCTACACCGCCGACTGGCATAGGAGCTTTACCCTTAGCCTTACGGGTCTTCGGAGGAGGAGTAGGTTCCCTAGAAGGCTCATCCTCTGGGATAAATTCAGAGTCGGAATCGGGAGGAGTAGCCGGAGATTGAAGAATAGGCTTCTTGGTCTTTGATTTTCGGGGTTTAGCTGTGGCCGTCCTCGGCTTCTTAAGAGGAGGCGAAGATGGAGAGGCTTGGGTTGACTTGGCACGACGCTTAGGCTTAGGTGGATTCCTAGCGGTAGGTTGTTCTACGGTCATGGGGGAAGCCCCAGAGGGAGTGATAGGAATTCTCGTCTTTGCCATGGTCGAGGCACGACGAGTACAAGCAAGTAATCACGGAGGATCAACAACAAACCCTAAGCACACAACAAACAAACCCTAACTCACAAGCCCTAAGATGAAAAATTCCGAAACCCTAGAATACCTAGAAGATGAAATCGCACCCTAGGGCAAGAAATCGACCTAGGAGGAGGGGGAAGATACCTAGGAGGAGGAGGCGACGGCGGCGGACGGCGGGGATGGCCGGAGTGATGGCCGGAGTCGACGGAATACGAGGGGGCTCGAGATAGTATTTGGGGTTTATCGGGCTGGAGAAGAGGAGAAGACCGACTAAGAATGCTTTTAGTCGAACCAAAGTGAGTATAAGTCGGTCTGGAATCAAAAAGACACAAATGCCCTAACCCACTTAGTCGGTCATAGTTCAAGCACTGACCGACTAGATTACGATCTAGTCGGTCGGTCAATGAGCTTGAACCGACTAAGTCGAAACAGAGGCAAATAGCAAAATTTAGGGCTAGATTTAGTCGGTCGCAGTATACTTACTGACCGACTAGTTTTCAATCTAGTCGGTCGGAAAGTGTACTATGACCGACTAACGAAAGAAAATGATAGGAGATGGATGAAAGCTTGATCTAGTCGGTCTGAGTTCACTTGCTGACCGACTAGATGAGCATCTAGTCGGTTGACAAATGAACTTAGACCGACTAGAAGAGTTCAAAATTTGATAATTGATTTCTCTTCACAAACCACTTGGATGAAACAACTTAAAACTCTCATTAGTCATCTAAATTACCCCATAAAACGTCGAAATCTTAAATACGACTTTCAAATACGAATTCGATCATAAATTCAAATATATCACATAAAATTCCCAAAAATTCAATTAATCTAGCATGAACAAAATATCGCGAAATCGAATAGCATGCAAGATAATTGAATGAAATATGAATCCTATATCTCGGATTCACCCATAATCCCCAATTCTCGACGCAACCGCACAAAGGAGTCCTCCTTTAGGGGTTTCGTGAAAATTTCGGCGATTTGCTTTTGGGTTTCAACGTACACTAAAATGATGTCCTTCTTAGCAACATGATCATCTAAGAAATGGTGTCGGACATCTATGTGTTTTGATCGGGAATGGTGCACCGGATTCTTTGAAAGACAGATAGCACTTTGGTTATCCACCATGATAGGGCTAGTATCACAGTGAATACCAAAATCCTTCAAAGTGTGTCTCATCCAAAGAACCTGGGCACAAGCGGCACCGGCGGCAATATATTCCGCCTCGGTGGTTGAAAGTGATATGTAATTTTGCTTCTTGGAAAACCAAGAGACAAGAGAATTTCCTAGAAAATGGCAAGTGCCACTAGTACTTTTCCTGTCGGATTTGCATCCCGCATAATCGGCATCACTGTATGAGACTAACTCATACGTGCTAGATTTCGGATAAAGTAATCCAAAATCTAAAGTGTAACTTAGATAACGGAAAATACGCTTTACCGCTACTAAGTGAGACTCCTTAGGTTGAGACTGATAACGAGCACATACGCATACGGCAAACATAATATCGGGCCTACTTGCGGTAAAATAAAGTAAACTACCTATCATACCACGATATAGACGAATGTCTACATCCTTACCGCCCGTATCCTTGTCAAGATGCGTAGTCGTGCTCATTGGAGTCCTTTTCCCGGAAGCACTTTCCATTCCAAATCGCTTAAGCAACTCCACCGTATACTTCGTTTGGTGGATGAAGATTGCATCGTTCAATTGGCGAATTTGGAGACCTAAGAAATATTTGAGTTCGCCCATGTGGCTCATCTCAAATTGTTCCTTCATAACATTAGAAAACTCTTCGCAAAGAGTGAAGTTAGTAGCACCGAAAATGATATCATCAACATAAATTTGAACTAATAAAATATCATTATTCGCATGCTTAACAAAAAGTGTAGAATCGGCTTCGCCCATTTTAAAATTCAAATCCAAAAGAAAATTCTTTAGGCGATCATACCAAGCTCGAGGAGCTTGTCTCAAACCATAAAGAGCTTTCTTTAGTTTAAAAACATGATTTGGAAATTTTTCATTTATGAAGCCCGGAAGTTGAGAAACGTAAACTTCCTCAACGACATCTCCGTTTAAAAATGCACTTTTAACATCCATTTGAAATAAATTAAAATTTTTATGGCATGCATAAGACAATAAAAATCTAATCGATTCGAATCTAGCTACCGAAGCGAAGGATTCTTTGAAATCGATACCTTCCTCTTGGCGATAGCCTTGAGCTACTAACCGAGCTTTGTTCCGGACGACGACTTGATTTTCGTCGGTTTTGTTCTTGAAGATCCACTTTGTCCCTATGACGATGTGGTTCTTCGATGGCAAAGGAACAAGCTCCCATACCTCATTCCTCTCGAATTGAATGAGTTCCTTCTCCATGGCAAGGATCCAAGCACTATCTTCACACGCTTCAACGATATTCTTTGGCTCTATCGATGAGGCAAAGGCACAATTGGCGAAGTGGTGAACTTGAGATCTCGTCTTGACACTATCATTAATATTGCCAATAACTTGCTCATGGGGATGGTCGCGAACGGTATGAAGCCGCTTGGGAATACCTTGATCACTAGGCACATTCTCAACAACTTCATTAGTCGGGTTAGTCTCAATAGAATCAATTGAATCAATAGACTTAGAATTTTCAAATGAATCACATAAAACATCCATAGAGTCATTATCATTTGAAATTCTAGAAGTAGTAAAATTCCCATTAAAAGAGACATGAAGTGATTCCTCGATCGTAGAGGATCTTTTGTTGTATATCCGGTAGGCTTTGCTACGTGAGGAATACCCAACAAATATCCCCTCATCCGATCTCGGATCAAACTTGTCCAAATTATCATATGTGTTTTTAATGAAACATTTTGCGCCGAAAACACGAAAATGTTTAACTTGAGGCAATCTACCAAACAACAATTCATAACAAGTTTGTTTGGTGCCGGGCCTCAAAAGTATTCTATTAAACACATAACAAGCGGTGTGTACCGCTTCCGCCCAAAATTGATAACCAAGTTGACTATCTTCGAGCATAGTGCGAGCACACTCCACAAGCGTTCTATTCTTCCTCTCAACAACACCATTTTGAGGAGGTGCGCGAGGGAAAGAAAACGTGTGAGTAATTCCAAGATCATCACAAAAATTTGAGAAAGACTCATTCTCAAATTCACCCTCATGATCACTACGAATAGTGACAATGGTGGTTCCAATGAGATTTTGTACTTTCTTCACAAATATTGTGAAGTTTTCAAAAGCTTCATTTTTATTACATAAGAAAAATACCCATGTAAATCTTGAATAATCATCAACGATGACTAGTCCATATCTTGCATTTCCTAAGGAAGCAACTCTAGTTGGCCCAAATAAATCTAGATGTAATAGCTCTAGTGGCCGTTTCGTAGAAATGCTTTTCTTAGGTTTAAATGAAGATTTAGGAAGCTTGCCACGTTGACAAGAATCACAAAAACTTTTCTTTTCGAAAACGAGCTTCGGAAAACCTTTAATGGAATTTAATTTCGAAAGTTTATAAAGTGTTCCAAAGTTCACATGTCCAAAGCGTCGATGCCATAAGTGTTGTTCACTTGTGTTGGCAACGAGACATTGTTCATATGACTTAGGAAGATCCAAAATATAAATATCTTTATGGCGTGTGCCGGAAAATAATAATTTATTATTATCATTTGAAATATGACACAATCCTTTTGCAAAGCTAACTTTGTAACCTTTGTCACAAAGTTGGCTTATTGAAATAAGATTATGATTTAAACCATCAACTAGATAAACATCACTAATTAAGGGTTTAGAAGGGTTACCCACTTTACCAACACCGACGATGGTTCCGCTCTCGTTGCCTCCAAATACGACGCGATTTTCATTTGCAATGGGAACCACTCCGGAGAGCAATTGAGCGTCACCCGTCATGTGTTTTGAACACCCGCTATCGAGTATCCAATTCCCTTTGGAGCTAAATTTAAATTTGTTGCTCCTCTTCTTTTTCTTTTCCTTGAGTACCTAAAGATAGAAACTTTCATATCATGGTACCCAAGGTCATTGGGTCCTCAAAGGTTAGACCTTTGGAAGCCAAGTCCAATTGGACTTTGACTTCCCCACATAATTCCTACTATGCACAACATTCGAAAAATAAGCATTCATATACATTTGTTTTTCGTCCATGCTTGTGTCCTTTGGGCTCCAAATAGTGAAAATTTTGGGAGCCACCATCCTATTGGGTGCATGCATTCGACGTTGATTTCTACGTGATGCATGACGTGGATAGGCATACGGGACATGATGGAATGGTGCATGACGAGAATTATTCATACGATGAGGTGGGTGAACATATGCATGTGTGGAAACACGTGCGTGAGGGTGTCTCACATGGTGTGCACGTGTCCGTGAACGTGTAGCATAGAAATCATCATATGTGTGAGATGGTGGAGTAGGACGTGTGTTTCTACGTGGCATGGTATTTGTGTACATATAAGCATGCCCCTTCTTTGGAGGTCCATCCAAAGTGGGTTTCTTTCCAAAAGAGGGTGTGGACGAGGTGGAAGCACCATTGGTAGATGAACTACCAATAGAGTGTTTGCTACCACTCGTAGAGTCACCGGAAGTTGGCCTAACAAAAGTAGTGGCCGGTTTGGATGGACATCCCATCGTATACCCCAAACCAATGTGGTGATTGGCCGGAAGTAAGTCACTTAGGATTTTATCCAAATGGTCCTTACCCTTATTGAATCTATTGATTCGGCCTAATGTGTTCTCATATTTCTCTTTGAGAGAACGCATAGAAGTATCTAATGTGGATACTTGCGATGTGAGCACATAAACACGAGATTTAAGATTCTCGTTCTCAATACTCAAAGTAGAGTTTTGAGAAGTTAAATCCGCTATCCTATGTTCTTCCGGATCATCAATGCTAACATGTTCAAGTTTAGATTTGAGATTAACAATCTCATTTCTTAACTCTTCAACAACGGTGTCGTTGTTGGTGATGATAGTCTTAGGCGAGGTTTGAATGCTAGCTAGGTCATCTTTTACTTTAGTATATCGATTTACTAATTTTGTTTATTTAGACCATAAATGAGAGTTAGCATCCCTAAGATCATCCATCGTTACCTCATCGCCTTCGTCGTCGCTATCATCGGAGGAGGAAGATCCTTGATCATGCTCCTCTCTTGCCATGAAGCACATGTGCGCTTGCTCCACTTTCTCATCATCCGACTCTCCGCTTGAGGAATCCTCGGAGTCGGTGAATGTTGTTCCGACAAGTCCCTTCTTGTACCCCTTTTTGTACTTCTTTGACTTGTCAAACTTCGGCGCCTTCCACTTCTCCTTTTGCTTGTTTTGAGGACAATCCGCTTTGATGTGTCCTGGCTTATTGCATTTAAAGCACAAACGTGGAGAGGCGTTAGTAGAAGTAAACTTAGATTTGTGTTTGAAGTTACCCTTTCGGAAGAAGCGATTGAACTTCTTTGCCATGAGTGCAATGGATTCCATGTCCATTTCTTCTTCCGAGTCCTCATCATCGGTAGAGGTGGATGAAGCCGCCTTGAATGCAATCGCCTTTTTCTTAGGCGCATCTAGGTTCAAATAGGACTTCATCTTTTCTTGTAACTTCACCTTGCTATCTTTGCGTACCTCGTATGACATCAAAGTACCCATTAGTTGAACTACGGTATATTTGTTCATGTCATTACCTTCCTCGATGGCGAAGGTACGTTTTTCCCAAGAAGAGGGAAGTCCTTCAATAAGCTTTGAGCACTTCTCCTTTTGAGTGTAGGACTTGCCGAGGGCCTCTAACTCGTTTATTATGTCAACAAAACGAGCGTAATATTCTTTCATCTTCTCGCCCTGTTGCATATGAAACATTTCGTAATCTTTGTTTACGACTACGAGTTTAGAGTCTCTTACCCTACTCGTCCCTTCATGAAGAATGAGGAGGGAGTTCCAAATTTGATATGCACTCTTACATGTGCATATCTTATTGAAATCCTCGGGCTCCAATGCGCATTGCAAGGCGTTCATTGCCTTGGCATTGCTTACCTCCGCGGCGACCTCCGCGGTAGTCCATTTCTCAAAGTCTTCTTCTTTGGGTTCGATGTATTCCTTCATTGTAGTCCTCCATAAGGATGCACTCCGGAGGAAGGTTTCCATCTGGCATTTCCAATACCCATAGTTGGTACCGTTGAAAAATGGAGGCCTCGTAGAGGAATGTCCTTCCATCACCGAAGATGCTCCTTCACGGTTCCTGAAGGTGTCATAGTTGGAAGGTGGAGGCACGGCCTTGTTGTCGTTGGCAGACATAGCTGAGTATCTGGCTCTGATACCAAATGTAATGCCCTACTAGCTACTGCACAAGTACTAGAGGGGGGTGAATAGTACTTTAAAATAATAAGGAGTATAATTCCAAATTAAATTGCAAACAACTACCAAATCAATTTGCGGAAGCTTAAATTGAATGACAACACAAAATTAACAATGCTAACAAACGATGTTAATGGGTTCGGATCCACCCAAGTCTCCCTGACTTGTTCCCGGTGATCCTACGTCCCAACCACCCGGATCCCCTCCGGATACTTGAGTTAGAAACCCTAACTCAAGATTTCCACTATGAATATCTTGTGAAAAACCTTCACAAGATCAAATCATACATGCAATAGCAAACGTGAATCCCACAACCCGGGATCACAACCTTCTCTCACAACCGAGAGAATCACAAAGCAATATTAAAGAGTTTAATATGAAATAAACAATCTTACCACAAAATCCTATACCTTGAGTTTTTCTTACCCAAATGGTGAAATGAAGGATTTGAGGAAGATGAAGTCACCAAGACCTAGCACCAAGGAAATGACCAGCAATCGGTGCCTAGGGATGATTTGGAGACTTGGATCAAGCAATAGCTTGAAGAGCTCACCAAGAACAACCTTCTCTCTAGATGGATTCTAGATCTAGAAATGAGAGAGAATGGGTTTCTTGTGAGGAAGAGAGCTTTTGATTTGAGTGAGAATGGCTATCTCTTTAGAACTCAATGAATCTCTTAATGGCAGCTCTAACCTAGATAGAAATGACCTAGGTTCGTATTTATAGGGTCCCATAAAAACAAGTTAGGTCATTCTCCAACGGATAGAAAACTGTGAGAATTAGTCGGTCAAAGAACGATCACTGACCGACTAGTTCATCAACTAGTCGGTCAGTCAAACAACGTGGACCGACTAAGAGTAGATCTGAGAAGAGATAGAATTTCAGACCTAGAAATCTAGTCGGTCCAAGAAGACTGTCTGACCGACTAGTTTCACAACTAGTCGGTCAGTCAGTGAACGTAGACCGACTAAGAGCAAAAAGAATTAGTCTGAGTACAAAGTGACTTAGTCGGTCCAAGAACAAAAGTTGACCGACTAAATTGTCAACTAGTCGGTCACCAAACGTTCTTAGACCGACTAACGATAAACAGTAGCTTAGGAGAATTTTAGCATGAACAGTAAGTCACAACTAGTCGGTCAAAGAAGCATCACTGACCGACTAGTTCACAAACTAGTCGGTCGGTGAGTCAACGTAGACCGACTAACTGTAAACAGTAAAGTCCAAGAAATTAAGGAATCAAACTAGTCGGTCCAAGAACAGTTGCTGACCGACTAGATCACCATCTAGTCGGTCAGTACTTGTTCTTGTACCAACTAACATGCACATACAAGTCCGAATCGAAGCGCGACGCTTCGAGGAAGTTAGAATGAACTTGTGCAAGGATCCTAGAGCTACGAAATGAGCGAAATGAAGATAGAAACGTAAGATATACTCAAGGCTTAACATTCTATATATCGAAGCTAAAAGACTATAAATAAAACCTTAATAAACGGTCTTCGAGAGCTTCGATTGAATCTTCATAACTTCCAAAATGGCGCAAGAGCTTCAACGAAGCTTTAGGCATGAATACGAGCTTTGGGAAGTGTTGAGATGTCGCTTTGAATGTTCTCGTGAATTTGGCGACGATCTCCAATACTGCGCTCACAAATTGTTAGTTCATGGATTATTTATGTTTGCTCATCATCAAAACCAAATCCGGGGAGTCCAATATTCAACAATCCCATCCTCCCACATCTCAGTCCTCCCTCGTCGTTGATGTGTCATTTTATTCCACATTTTATCTATACGATTACACGTCAAAATGATTGCTCAATTACATATTTCATACGCTTCTACGCTCATAATTGGAACTATTGTACTTTAAGAGCGTTTGATTGCATTTCAGGGATTATCGATGGATTTGGAGTATATTGGAGGAGAGCGCGCGTGCTTCGACACCGGGACTCCTGAGGCGCCGCGTTCGGTGACTTAAAGCTGTCGGGGAGCAAGGAAGGGGAAAGAGAGAAGGAGTGAAGAAGAGGTGAATGAAGAAAGCATGGTTCTATAATACCATGACTCATGGATTCCAGGTCATTCGATCGAGCTATGATGCGGCGAAGGAATCGAGCGATCCAAAGTGCTGGAAACAGGACAGCTGTACACACTTTTCAAATCTACTATCACCTGGGATTTTTCAGTATTTTTCTGATATCTTTTCCAGATAGTAGACTTCAAGATGGTTCCAACGCCACCAAAAATGCACTAATCGAAGGTCTGATGAGCCCTGGGGAATTTCTGCAAGCTGATGCTGCAGTGCTGAAATCTGTTTTCGACACCTACTAGACCGAGCAGGACTCTACTCGACCGAGCAGGATGAAAATTCGGCTAAACAGTAGCCTACTAGATCGAATAGGCAGCCTACTCGACCGAGCAGCTGCATACTCGACCGAGAAGTTACATACTCGATGGAGAAGCTACATACTCGGCCCGAGCAGGTAGTGCGACGTTTTGGGCAATGAATCCAGACTTCTGACGACTCGACCGAGCAGCCACCTACTCGACCGAGCAGAGTGACAACTCGACCGACTAGACCCTACTCGGTCCGAGCAGGCAGAGCAACGTTTAGGCAGTCATTCCAGATTTCCTGACGACTCGACCAAGCAGCTACCAACTCGACCGAGTTGCTGTGGGCCCAGATTTTAAGTTGCGTCCGGATTTTGGGGACGATTTTGAGAGGGCTTTTGGGGGTTGTTTTTGCGAGGTTTTGGGGGGGAGGAATTGGCAGCCATCGTTTAGGGGGGACCTGGGGACTTTTTTGGAGAGTTTTTTAGAGAGTTATGGAGACGATCTTTTGGAGTTAGGCTATACCCTAGGCCCCTCCTTTGTATCAAGCTAAGTACTTTTGCCCTCTTTAATTCCATTATTATTTCTTTTTTATTTCTTATTGTTTATCTCTCTTTGATGCATGCAATGAAGTTTTCGTGCGTTCTATTATCTATTGCTATGCTTTAGTAGTCTTTTCTAAGGCTAATGGATTAGCACTAGGATTTTAGTATTTAGATGTAAAGTCGGGATTTTTATGGTGCGTGGGTATAAAAGGCGTTGTATTTTGGTTGATCTAGCAAAATCCCTAGTAAAACTCGTACTGAGATCGTGCCCACAGTCGGTGGAATCGATTAGCTTAAGGAATATCCTACGGATTTGATTAGGGTGTTAATGGATTCAACCGAGGTACATGACCACGCCTGGCTCATGCCTTGATGGGATCCACCGACGAACTATATCACTAATTGACGGCTACCATCATTGCGTCAATAAGAGCCACCAAACTACCTCGAAAATCTAACCCACGAGAGTGGTACGAGTTGAGAGTATTTGAACCACGAGAGTGGTGAGATTATTGTGGGTTCTTAATGCACGTACTGTATGCATCTATCGCGCGAGCGGGGTGAATACGGTATGTTAGATTCATGATGCCTAGACACATGAATTCACTTCCTAGATGCTACAAGCCCCAATTAAACCAATGTAACGTAGAAGTTCCAGCCGAGCATCGACGTCCGACGGTCCTAGTGGCGAGTCCTGAAGCCCTAATCTTTTATATTTTATTTCTTTCTTTCTTTGTGTGGAATCCCTTGTTTGTGATATCGAGTGACAAGACTCTAGCATCCATCACCATTATAACATTCCATATTCCACATCCACCAATAAACCTGCAAGTCTAACTCAACCTAGGAGTAGATCTATAGTATAGCACCGCTTCCCCGTGTTCGATACCCGCTTCCCACTATACCGTGCGCTTGCGATAAACGACATCATTTCGGAGTTATTTTCGGCTCGATCAAGTTTATGGCGCCGTTGCTGGGGATTTATCTCTGTGTAATTCACGCCATAACTAGGTTGTTCTAGGGTTATATTTCGGACCATCAAGTTTATGGCGCCGTTGCCGGGGATTTGTCTCCATGTAATTCGTGCCATAACTAGGTTGTTTTAGGGTTATATTTCGGGCCATCAAGTTTATGGCACCATTGGCGGGGAGGCATTCCGCCATATTATCTATTTACCATAATTAGGTTGATTAGATTGCGTAAAAAATAAACAAAAAACAAAAAAAACAAAGAGAGAGATTTTTTCCCACCACCTGCAATTATTATTATCTTTATCTCTCTTTGTACCACTGACGTCTTTTTCAGGTTGTCTACTTTGCTTGATCAAGTACTGTTGATGCAGCGATAGTGTTTCCAAAGATGCGACCGGGTTCTATACGATCCTATATATATCTCGCTACATTCTATCAGACTGCTGGAGAGTCCTTCAGAGAAGCATTGCGCAAGTTCGAAAGAATGTTAGGGATGTTCCATATGGAGTCAGACCATGAGTGGGATGGTTCCAGGCTATTTGATATCTTTGCTGGAAGACTAAAAGGACCATCTCGTGAGTTTATGAAGAGGATGCAAGTGAGAAAGTTCAGTGATTTACAGTTGGCAGCAACCTTGGAGCAAATGATAGATGATACTCGATCTACCGGTTCACTACCGGTAATGACAGGTAAACCATCCGACCAAGTATTCATCGATTTTGTTATGGCTAATGTCTCTGATGCAGGTACTATCGTAGATAGAGTGCATGTTTCACTTGAAGGTGATCGTATCCACCTTTACACCATTAACACTCCACAAATAGAGACATCTGAGCTGCCGGAGGAGGGCACATATACGGACCTATTGAGAAACATTGTCGACGCAGTTCGATACACCGGTCCATTAACAATAACGGCAGGTGACCCTTTTGAGCTTGGATTTCAAAACTTTATTACTCATTGTATCTCTTCCGCAGGCACAATTGATGATGGAGTCTACGCTCTGGTTGAGGGGCACAGACCCACTTTTATACCGCGGTCGAGATACATGAGCCCATAGAGGCACCTGCACCTACTATTGAGAAGGCCAAGACACACCA
The DNA here is from genome assembly GCA_030789695.1 of Scilla litardierei. Taxonomy (NCBI): domain Eukaryota; kingdom Viridiplantae; phylum Streptophyta; class Magnoliopsida; order Asparagales; family Asparagaceae; genus Scilla; species Scilla litardierei. The sequence continues at coordinate 49,899 of JAULAV010000092.1, forward strand.
TCCAGTGCCTCGAGTTACAGGACGAAAACGAAGATATAGGAGTAAAAAGGAGAAGATCAAATTCACTTTGCATACTATACCAGAGGAACCCGAAGAGGAGGCCGAAGCATTGCATCGGGAGGAGGCAGAGCAATATTTATTTTACATATTACACGCGGAGCCAGAGACATTCGCCGAGGAGGTCGTGCATTGGGACGAGGACACAGCCATTCATGAGGATCCCGAGCATCACCCTCCTCCTTTTGAGCTGTCGCAGCCACCTCCACTTTCTACATAGGCTGAGCATTCCTCAGAGGACCACCCTTCCACTGACACCGAGGACTATCCCACAGAGCTTTTGGCCCCCCTTCAGGGAGATCTCTTCACTCCCTCGCCCTTTACATTTGATTCCCTTCCAGTATATGATGTTTACTACAATTCAAATTTTGATGACTCATTGCACCTTTTGCAGGATATACATACATATGATCTAGAGGTACGATGGGACGTATACGAGGAGGAGAGCGAGGAGTTAGCACACATGGATGCTGTTGAATATGATCAGGAGGTGCGATGGGATAAGTCTGACAATGATGAGGAGTTGCCTGATGAGACCCATGCTTATATGCCAAAGTTACCTGAACAACCTGAGGCAAACGACGAGGAGTTGATCGACGTGGTGCACGAGAGTAGAGATTTATTTCCATGGAAGTGTCATCAACCGTCTTTAATTTTAAATACTTGTGTTGATGACCCTCTTTGGAATACATTTAGTCTGGGGAAGAATTATCAACATCAAATTGATGTGGCTTCTCTCTTGCAGGGTACAGGTGGAGTCCTTGAAGAGGTGCTGTGAGCCGCATTGCTGGAGTCTGATAGAGTCCGTGGATACACATGCCTACCAGAGCTACCGAAGTAACAGATAGAGTAGCTGCCTGCACCGGTAAAGATTTTGGACCCGCCTGTTGCTACAGGTGGTACCAATCTAGTAGTGTAGATATAAAGTAGAATTTTATGCTTTAAATAATCACGAATCCTCTCGGCAACGAGAGGACCGTATAGGATTTTATATGCTTTCTTAGTTTAATAAATTCACCACATATGATGGCTCAATTATCTTTTGCACCCAACCCACTATTTATCATCCATGCCCACCTTTATATTTGGCACTTATTCGCCTCTCCCCATAATTTTTATGTGATGTTTAAGCTTGGGAAAGAGACTATTTAGTTGAGTGGCCCCCCATCTTTTCGTTGTCCTCTAGTTATATCATACACACATTGAGGACAATGTGATGTTTAAGCTTGGGGGAGTGCATAGTGCACGCACTTTGCTTCATCGTGAAATACACTTCGAAATTTCCATATGGACCATGTTCACCTCTATATTTATGTCTCATATGCTTCATTTTCTATGAAATATCGTGGATTTATTTTTTATGAACTCTAATATCTGTTAGATTAGAGTTTGATTCCTTGATTAGTGTATCTTTGTTAATAGGCTTTATCATAGTAGAATCCATAGTTTCACAACCATATTCTCGAAACAGTTAAGCTAAAAATGAATGAATCAAATCTGAAAATAATCATTTGACTCCTACATGATTTGCTTGATAATTCTATTGCTCGTGGATGTTTAGTGATTCAAATAGAGATAGGATAACCCCACGACAACCAAAGTAGTGATGATTAGGATTCTTGAAACCGAGCCATGTCTAGATTCTATGCTTTTTCTTTTTCTTTTATGCATAGCCAATAAATGATCTTTGATCATGTTATGCATTCCATCGCATTTACATGGGTTTGCAAAAATCCTAAAAATGCAAAAAATCAAACAAATATCCTGAATAAAAGGCCTTAGGGGTTCTTCGTAACCAATGCCCTAAGACCGTCTGGTCTGGGATGCATATGCCGCTTTTTATATATATTGAGTTATCTCGTGTATATAAAGAAAGAAAAATGCATATAAAATATTCATATAGCCAAAAACAATATAAAAGTACAAAAATCTCATATCCTTATCTCCATTTCTGTATAGAACAAAGACATGGCAAAGTTGATGGGTTCTAGGAGTCTTGAAATGGTCGTAGTGTAGTGATGCCTTACCTTGATTGAATTTGCTAAATTCATTCCATGAAGTATAACAAAATACCACGCATGCTTGAAAACGTTTGATCATAACATATTATACTACTTAGAGAATGAGTGGTGGACATTGGTTTCATTTCTGTGAACTTAGTATATTGCATGATAAACTATGATATGATATAACTCTGCTCTCATTTTATTACTTATCGAGTTCATTACATTTATTGAAATCCACGTTATTTTAATTTGAGCGAGACTTAAGTATTTGTTGTGTATATGTGTTCTAATTTCATATTGACGTATGCTCATGAGATCTTGCATACCTTGGGTTCTTGTATTTTCTGAATTTAAGACTGAACACCATGTCTCCATTATACGCCACCGCCTCATATCTCCATTGTCTCCCTCTCCCGTGTTAGCTTCTTACTAGTCTTCCTCGAGGACGAGTAAGAGGTAAGCTTGGGGGATTTTGATGTGTCATTATATTACGCATTTTATCTATACGATTACACGTCAAAATAATGGCTCAATTACACATTTCATATGCTTTTACGCTCATAATTGGAACTGTTGTACTTTAAGAGCATTTGATTGCATTTCAGGGATTATCGAGTGATTTGGAGTATATTAGAGGAGAGAGTGCGTGCTTTGACACCGGGACTCCTGAGGCGTCGCGTTCGGTGACTTAAAGCTGACGGGGAGCAAAGAAGGGGCAAGAGAGAAGGAGTGAAGAAGAGGAGAATGAAGAAAGCATGGTTCTATAATACCATGACTCATGGATTTCAGGTCACTCGATCGAGCTATGATGCGGCGAAGAAATCAAGCGATCCAAAGTGCTGGAAACAGGATAGCCGTGCACTCTTTTCAAATCTGCTATCACCTGGGATTTTTCAGAATTTTTCAGATATCTTTCCCAGCTAGTAGACTTCAAGATGGTTCCAACGCCACCAAAAACGTACCAATCGAAGGTCGGATGAGCCCTGGAAAATTTCTGCAAGCTGATGCTGCAGTGATGAAATCTGTGTTCGACACCTACTCGACCGAGCAGGACTCTACTCGACCGAGCAGGGTAAAAATTCGGCTGACCAGCAGCCTACTTGACCAGGCAGCTGCATACTTGACCAACAAGCTGCCTACTCGACCGAGCAGCTGCATACTTGACCGACCAGCTGCCTACTCGACCGAGCAGCTACATACTCGGTCCGAGCAGGCAGTACGACGTTTTGGGCAATGAATCCAGACTTCTAACGACTCGACCGAGCAGCCACCTACTCGACCGAGCAGAGTGACAACTCGACCGACCAGACCCTACTTGGTCCGAGCAGGCAGAGCGACGTTTGGGCAGTAATTCCAGATTTCCTGACGACTCGACCGAGTCGCCGTAGGCCCAGATTTTAAGTTACGTCCGGATTTTGGGGATGATTTTGAGAGGGCTTCTGAGGGTTATTTTTGCGAGGTTTTGGTGGGAGGTATTGGCAACCGTCGTTTAGGGGGGACATGGGGACTTTTTTGGAGAGTTTTTTAGAGAGTTGTGGAGACGATCTTTTGGAGTTAGGCTATGCCCTAGGCCCCTCCTTTGTATCAAGCTAAGTAATTTTGCCCTCTTTAATTCCATTATTATTTATTCGTGATTTCTTATTGTTTATCTCTCTTTGATGCATGCAATGAAGTTTTCGTGCGTTCTATTATCTATTGCTATGCTTGAGTAGTCTTTTCTAGGGCTAATGGATTAGCACTAGGATTTTAGGATTTAGATGTAAAGTTTGGATTTTTATGGTGCATGGGTATAAAAGGGGTTGTATTTTGGTTGATCTAGCAAAATCCCTAGGAAAACTCATACTGAGATCGTGCCCACGGTCGGTGGAATCGATTAGCTTAAGGAGTATCCTACGGATTTGATTAGGGAGTTAGTGGATTCAACCGAGGTACGTGACCACGCCCGGCTCGTGCCTTGATGGGATCCACCGACGAACTATATCACTAATTGACAGCTACCGCCATTGCGTCAATAAAAGCCACCAAAATACCTCGAAGCTCTAACCCACGAGAGTGGTACGAGTTGAGAGTATTCGACCACGAGAGTGGTGAGTTTATTGTAGGTTCTTAATGCACGTACCATATGCATCTATCGCACGAGCGGGGTGAATACGGTATGCTAGATTCATGATACCTAGACACATGAATTCACTTCCTAGATGCTACAACCCCCAATTAAACCAATGCAACATAGAAGTTTCAGCCGAGCATCGACGTCCGACGGTCCTCGCGGCGAGTCATAAAGCCCTAATCTTTTATATTTTATTTCTTTCTTTCTTTGTGTGGAATCCCTTGTTTGCGATATCGAGTGAAACGACTCTCGCATCCATCACCATTACAACATTCCATATTCCACATCCACCAATAAACCCGCAAGTCGAACTCAACCTAGGAGTAGATAGGTAGTATAGCACCGCTTTCCCTTGTTCGATGCCCGCTTGCCACTATACCGTGCGCTTGCGGTAAACGACATCGTTTCGGAGTTAGTTCCGGCTCGATCAGTCGTACCTCCCTCTTTCGTCACCCCCTCCGTCGACGTCCCCACCCCAACCTCCAACTCTTCCGACCTCCCCAATCCCATCTTTGAGTCCTCCGTCCTCCCCAGCCCCCTCTTCCAAACCCTAGTAAATCGTCGTCAGAGTCCTCGTCATCATCGGCAGCAGCGGCGGGGGGCAGACAAAGGTAAAATAAGAATAAGAGGGATGGCAAACTTGTAAATAAAGTTGTTGTGCACATGAGTAAAACGATGAGTGCACGTGGCAATTCCCTAATTTTTTAGACGAGTGGTACTGTTTATGGTGATACATGAGACCTAAAATATGGATATAACAAAAATTAAATGGATTCATATTGTTTCCGTAAACACTTGTAGTTGCAAATTTAATGGATTCACAATCATAGAATTTTTTCCATCTTTAGATCATCGATCAAAATCTACGAGGTTTTATGAAGATTGATATGTCACTAGATCCATCGTATATTTTGCTTTTAAAATTGGGGTAATGACTCAAAACGTCCCTAACTTTTTCTCAAAAATCACTAAAGTACCATTCTATTTTTTGCATCACTTAACATCTTTGAGATACCAATTTTTTATATTAATGTTCAAAATGTCCTCGTTTTCTTCATCTTCCTTTTCTTTCTTCTCATCGTCCTGGCATTGATGTTTTCTACTTCTTATATTTTTGATTTCTTCCTCCTCCTCCTCTTCATCCTCTTCTTTTGTCATAACCCTCTTCACATTCTAATTGGGAACATTGACGATAACAAGCGTGCGATGTATTTAAGCCAACAAGGTTGTGATATAGAACTAGGCCGACCTAATGATCAAGCCCAGTAAAGCCTACGACTTCAGCCCGACAGCACAGTAGAGCCCGCATCTTCGGCCTAGCAGCTCGGAAGTCCTCACATGAGGCCGACCTTCTTCCCATTCAAGGCGACAACCAAACTAACAATTAGGCTCTCTCATTCAAGGCATCAACTTATAAGGCCAGCATTCAATAACCGACAGTTAAGCCTATCATCAGTGGCAACAGCTCAGGCCAAAGCAATCAAACGTCTTAAATGCTCGGATGTTACTTTACAAAGTCCCTTATTAGTCGTGCATATATATAATCTCCCAGACAAAGGGAGAAATGGGGAAAGTTGGTCCAGAACTCTCGAGACAATCTTCTGATATGTGCTCTATCTAAAACTCTCATATTTCCTGCATCGCTCAACAAGATAACTAGTGGACGACATCCCAATAGTCGAAAATAGTTACCATGAGTCCTCCTGCTCGATCGAGTCATCAGTGGATCTGAGATCCTCCTCAAATTTTCGTTCTGTCTGCTCGGGTCGAGTAGGTCCTGCTCGTTCAAGTCGTCAGGAAGTCTGGATTCTTCGTCCAAAACCTCGCTCTGCCAGCTCGGGTCAAGTCGGTCCTGCTCGGTCGAGTCGGATGTCTGATGGAGGAAGCTCGAAGTTGGGTTGACTCGGGTCGAGTCACCTCTCTGCACGATCGAGTGGCTCGTGCACATCTCCTGGCTAAATTTGTGTGTCAGCTCGACCGAGCAGCAGAATGTTGCTCGGACCGAGTCGCTTGGGAAAATGGCTTGGGCCTTGGCTGTTGCTCCTTTCTCTCACTCACTCCTCCTCCTCTCCTCCTACCTGCTTCTAAACCTCGGCGAACTCCTGCAGAGCCTTGCCTATGACGTCCTGGACGTGCTGGATGTGTCCGCATCCCAAATCAGCTCCAAATCGCTCCAAAATCCCTGTATGTACAAAAAGCTATAAGATACTTGAATATAGCATTAGAAGCGTGTGTATGCATGAAAGTAAGGGATTTGGATGTGAATATGACATGGAATGAGATGAAACGATGCTATAAAAAAATGGAAAATATGGACACATCACACACACACACACACAAAGAGAGATTATACAATTGAGAGGGAGAGAGAGAACTAAAGGGAGATAGGCGGAGGGATAGAGATGAGGAGAGAGAGAGAGGTGGAAGGCGGACCAGAGTGGTGGTGTGGCCTGTGGTGTGGATGGTGGAGGAGGAGGAGGAGGAGGCGGCGGGCGAGGTCGAGTAGGTTTGGGGGTTTGATTGCTCGAGCAGGGTAATTGGGGGGAAATCAAGTAGGATTAGGGTAAGATAAGATCGACTAGGGTTTTAATAAACCCAACTCGATCAGAAATGTGGGCTCCGCTTGTAAGTCAGCCGCTGATCAGGCCGAGCATCTAGAGCTGATCGGTCGAATAGAAAAAATTAAAAATATATGAAAATTTAAGATCAGAATACTCCATCAGCTGCTCGATCGAATAGGGTATACTGAGGCCGTGTAGACAGAAAGCCGATTTCTTCTATTTTGATGCGCTTCCCTTAGCTCGATCGAGCAGATGGTTACTCCACCGAGTAGGGGCTACTCGGGCCGCATAGACAGAATGCCATTTTTCACCATTTTTCACCATTTTTCTGCACCTCTGATGCTCGACCGAGTATGTAGATACTGGATCGAGTAGGTGGCTACTCGATCGAGTAGGGTCTACTTGGGCCGTGTAGGCAGAACGTCGATTTCTTCGCTTTTCCTGCATTCTCTGCTACTCGATCGAGTAGGTGTCTACTCTGTCGAGCCACTTGTAGCTCTCTTCCCTCAAGCTTGTTCTTCTATTGGCTGCTCTTCTCATGGCTCATTTGCCCTCAATACATCGTTTTGCGCGCTCCCCTCAACGTACAACCTGTAGAATGAGGAACACGTCATATTTTTATAGTCTTGTATTTTTTATGGAATAGAAAAGCATTTTATTTGGTTTTTTTAAGTAGACAAAGAAAAACAAAAAAAACGAAAAAGAAAATCTAAGATATAGAAAGTCGGGTTGCCTCCCGATAAGCGCTCGTTTTGAGTCATGAGCTCGACTCCCTCAAGTTCTTCAATGGATGTTGGTCACGTAAGAGATACACGCATCATGCTTGCAATGATGGTGTGCGGTGGTAATTGGCGCGCCTCCTCTCTATGATTCTCTTCAGCTATGTAGTTGATGGCTGCCGGCCCTTGGTGGTGCAGTGCGTCGTCCGTGGGCTCCTCATCAAGCACATGAAGATAGGTGGCAACCGCCTTATTATAGATGGAGTCGCCATCATCATCAACGCTTGTCTTCACCGGGTCCTTCATGAACACTTTAGTAGTGTACTCACCTATAACATCATCCTCTAAGAGCTCTAGATAGCTCGCTCCTTCTTCTTGGACATGCTCTTTCATGGATCTTTGTAGCCGGAATTAAGCTTCGATATTGCCCATAATCATGGAGAGAGTACCTTTGCGAACATCTATCAAGACACAGGCTGTCGCCATGAATGGACGGCCAAGTATGAGTTGGGAACTCCCCTTTTCCGGTATATCCATTATAATGAAATCCAACGGCACACATAATTCAGGCGGTATTTGTAGAATGATATCTCTAGCAATACCTCCTGGATATGTAATTGAGTGGTCCGCCAATTGTATAGACATGTTGGTAGGCTCTAACTCGCTTCCGGTTTGTAGCCTCTTGAATAAGGAGAGCGGCATCAAACTGATGCTCACTCCCAAGTCAATCAATGCACGGTTAATAGGCGTACCTCCAATAGAACATGACATTGTAAAGCTTCCCGGATCCGGTAATTTCTTTGGGACGCGGTTCTTAATGATAGAAGTAGAATCCTCCAATAGCTTCACTTCTTCGTGTTTCCGCTTTCCCATGATGAGGTCTTTCAAAAACTTCGCATATATAGGAATATCCATTATAGCATCCATGAAGGGAATATTAAGTCGGATACATTTTAGGAGCTCCGTAAATTTAGCGTACTTTTTCTCCATTTTTGCCAAACCTAGCCTTTGTGGATACGGCGGAGGAGGTCGGCTTGCCTTATCCTTAGTGGCGTCCTTAGGAGTTGACTTGTTTGAAGTAGTTGTATCATCCTTTGGTGCATGTGTGATGGTGGACAAGGTGGAAGGAGAAGCCTCCCTCTCTCCATTCATAGTAAGCTCATCGGTAGCCTCTTCCTCATCGTTGCCAATATGGACATCTTCAGTTGTAGCTTGAATCATTGGTCCTTGGCTTTCCTTACTTGTAACCGGCACCATTACAGTGTCGGTTATCCTACCTCCTCGCGTGGTGACGACGACCATGGCAATTACTTGAGCTCTTGGGTTTGGCATCATTTTCATATCATATTTCCATCGCATTGCAGGTCATCCCCGTGTCCAAATCCCACTTTTTACTGATATTTTGGTATTTCTGACGATATTTCGAGTTTCGTAGTATATTTTGAGTTTTCAGGTATTTTGGAACGATTTGGACCCCCCGCCTGGGTATGGACACATCCAACGTGCTCATGACCCTAATGGGAGGGCTCTGGAGGAGTTCGTCGTGTTCTCGGAGCTGTTGGAGGAGAGAAGGAAGAGAAGAAGGAGAAAGAGAGCAGACATAGAGAGAGTTGCTGTAGCATCAGAGCTTTCCCAGAAAATGCTCGGCCCGAGCAGCCTGCTGCTCGGGCCAAGCCGTGCCATATTAGAAATGCAGAAGATACGGGCTGACTCGGGCCGAGCAGCTCATCTGCTTGGCCGAGCATCCGCAGATTGCACGCTCTGAGTAGGCCCCTGAGCACACCCCGAGCAGCCGACCGAGTCAATCCTACTCGGGCCGAGCAAGACCCTACTCGGCCCGGGTAGATCCATTCCAAAGTCGAGCGACATAAGACGCGGGCCGAGCCACTGCCCGAGCAGCTCTGACTCGGGCCGAGTCGCATACTCGGTCAGCACTTCCCAGGGCATTTTCGGGACAATTTTTGAAAGGCGTGATGCGCGCGATTTGGGGAGCTAAAGTAGGCGATTTCGAGCAGCGTTTTTGTTGGATATGGAAGACACAAATACACCCATGAGGGGATGTATGAGGGTATACTGACCTCAGATGTCGCGTACACGAAGGCGTGCACGAAGGGAACCTTTTCTCGTGTGAAAAGGACCACTCGATAAGTGGAAAAAGCCACTCGATAAGTGGAAAAAGTCACTTTATAAGTGCATAAAGGCACTTGATAAGTGAATGAAGAAGATGATAAATGAATGTGCTAATATAGGCTAATAAGCTTATAATTGGTTATTTCCTACAATAACCACCCCTAAAGCCTATAAATAGGACCCAAGGGTAAGGCATTCATACCACACTTTCCATGCCATAAGTTTGCATAAGGCATCTTATGTTCTTCTTCTCCCTTCCATTAAAATCCTCTTCTAGTTAGAGATTTAGGCGGTGAAACTCTGCTTCGATCCTCCGTGACGAAGTATCGACCGTTGTGGCGAATCCGAGGGCGAAGTTCCGAGATTACGGTGCCGCGTACGCAAGCGTAAGTCTTGACTTTATTATTCGATCCTAACGTCCTTATTTTGTCAGGATCCTACATTGGTGTCAGAGCCATACGGGTTCGCCCCGGTCAAACCGCCGTCCCGTCGAACCGATGAACGAGGCGTTGTCTTTTTCACGAATGGGTATCCTACCATTATGGATATGGTAGGAACGCTTTGTGACGGAGAGAATGCAGCGGTTGTTCTTTTCACGTTAGGGTCTTCTGTCATTACGGATATGGCAGGAACTCTCCATGACGGAAGGAACCGACCGTTTATATCGTCAAGCTCGCACTCTTCATGGATGCCGAGTCTCCATTCATAGGGAATGTGAACTCTCTTCATGTAGAGCGTGTAGATTACGAAATTTAAAGTATTTTATTTTTTCATATTTGGCACACGGCCATTAGAGAATAACTACTTTCTCGACAAACGGGTGCTTCATCGACGAACGAGTGCTTCATCGACGAAGAAGATGGTAGTTATTCCCATCGGGGAAGATGACTTTTGGTGCTTGATCACCATGGCCAAATGGGCTATGAAGGCAATGCACCTCCCCTCCCCATGCGGAGGGGGTTGGCTACGGCCAATAACAACCATGGCCACCCCTCCAGCGGGGTGTGCGGCAACCCCATATAAGGGGGTGGCCAGCCATGGCCATATGGGCCATGGCCGGCCAAGGCCAAATGACCATGGCCCGGCCATGGCCAAGGGGCCCTGGCCGTGGCTAAGGCCAGGCCTGGTCGAGGCCAGGCCAGGGCCAAGAGGCCATGGCCGGCCTGGCCGGCCCTGGCAGTGGCCAGGGCCTGGCCGGCCTCGGCCAGGGCAGAGGCCCTGGCCGGCCCTTGGCCAGCCTCGGCCAGGGCAGAGGCCCTGGCCGGGAAGGGTTTCAGATCATTGGTATTGGTCGACCAATCCGGGAGTTTTGGTCGACCAATTCGGCAAAAGGCCTTGGTCGAACACGAACATGCCGACTAGCCCATACGGGGCCAATGACAGTCGTCTGCGGCAAAATTCTCCCATACGGGGGAAGCGCTTGGATCCATACGGGAGCCGGCGACAATGGCTTGCAGAAAAATCCCCTCAGGGGGAATCCGGCCTTGGCACGGATGCGGCTCATCCCCGGCAAATGGCCAGGAAGTGCCGAATATTTCACTAGTATCATAAGGGTACTAGGTTGAAATATACAATTTTGAAAAATACGTTTTTCGTACGTTTTGAAAAAAACGTTTTCAAAAATGATTTTCCGCTGCAAAGTACTATAAGAGTACTTTTATTTGATAAAGTGATGGGGAAATATTGAAAGTTACTCTAGATGGTGATTGGAAACATAGTGACCTTTCCGATTCTAGAGTAACATCTTCAATATTTTTCGAAAGTAACTTATCAAATTATAAATATCATTCCAAGTGGGAGTTGAAATTAGAACTATCCAAATGGGATATTCTATTATCATTTCAAATGGGAATTATATTTTAAGAATTTTTCAATGCAATGTTTTTGATCAAACCTTCGGTTTTGTGTCTTTTGCAGCATTTTAAAAGTAAAATGTCTTCCGCTTCAAAGAATATCGTCGCTGAGTTAAACAGAGGTGAAAAACTCAACGGCGATAATTACAAACTTTGGTCCATCAAGATACAATACGTTCTAGAGGAGCAAGAAGTGCTCGAAACTCTAAAGAACGTAATGATTGAACCCGAGTTGGGCACTACGGCCCAACACAGACGAAACAAGGAAGCTTTTGATACTTGGTCTCGGAAGAATAAGATAGCACGCATTACGTTATTGAGCAGTATGGCCGATGACATAATGCGCATCTTCCGAGAGCATGACTTAGCCATGGACATATGGTCCAAGCTTGAGGAGAAGTTTGGTGGCACATCGGTGTCCAAACTTCGTTCTTTAACTATAAGATTTGATTCATACAAGAAACGTCCAGATCATTCCATGGGAAAACATCTGCGACATATGGCGAATCTAATCTCAGAGTTAAAGGATGCAGGTCATGTGCTCACAGATGAGCAACAAATCCAAGCAGTCATACGTTCCCTACCAAATGGGTGGGACCAAATGAAGATGCATCTCACTCATAATGAGAGCATCAAGACCTTCAGCGATGTTTCCAAGCACCTCGAGTTAGGGGAAGAGCGGCTTGCGGCTGCCAAGCCAAGTGCAGAAGTGCACATGGTTGCTAGTTCCTCACACGGGGGAAAGAAACATAAAGATCATTCAAAGTCTACTAATGAACGTAATAAGCAACCTGAGTCTACTAAGAAACCCAAACATAAGGGTGGGCACAAGAAATGGCACAAGAAGAAAGACTTGAAGAAGATCAAGTGCTTCAAGTGCAACAAGCTCGGTCACTATGCTCGTTCATGTACGAGTGGAGGTGACGAGGTAACTTGTAATTATACTAGTTACATATGTGTTTCTAGTTCAATATTTCTTGTGGAATCTAATCCATTTTGGATAATTGATTCAGGTGCCACCGACCACATAGCAAGGGACAGACGGTCCTTCGTGGAGTATCACCAGATACCCCAAGGAACGAAGTGGATCTATGTAGGAAACAACACACGTGTTAAAGTGAAAGGCGTTGAGACTTGCAAGCTAGTCTTGGACAATGGCCGCACTCTCCTACTTCATGATGTTCTCTTCGCTCCAGATATTCGAAGGTATATAATTTCTGTGGTCGTGTTAATGGGTCTTGGTTATAGCTGGTTCTTTCAAAATTATAAAGTGGACTTGTGTTGTAATAATTCTTTGATTGGCACTGAGTATGTATTTAAAGGATTTATTGTATTAAATACAATGTATGACTCTTCATATTGTAATGAAAATTTCCTCGTTGCAAATTCTTCGACTTATGAGTCTGATATAATTTGTTGGCATGCAAGGCTTGGTCACATTGGACCAACACGAATGGATAGACTTGCCAAACGTGGCCTTCTATCCAATGTTTCAAAGGTTGAAATGTCGACCTGCGAACATTGCCTTGTATGAAAATCTTGTCGCAAGCCGTTTGGAACCGGCACAAGGGCCGCGGTTCCATTACAGCTCATCCATTCAGACATATGTGGTCCGATGAATGTCAAGACAAGACACGGGAAGTCCTATTTCATTACTTTTATTGATGATTTCACCCGATTCGGTCATATCTATTTGATATCCCACAAAAGTGAAGCATTAACCTGCTTTAAGAACTATATGAGTTTAATGGAGAATCAATTAGATCGCAAGATTAAGGTCTTGCAAACCGATAGGGGCAGTGAATATCAATCAACAAGTTTTAAGGAACTTTGTGATGAAAAGGGCATAGTACATCAGGTAACTATGCCTTATACTCCGCAACAAAATGGTGTTGCAGAAAGGAGAAATAGGACTTTAATGGAAATGGTCCGTTCAATGATGGCGCAAGCTAACTTGCCAATCACCTTTTGGGGTGATGCATTATTGACGGCTGCTTTCATCTTGAACCGCGTACCCTCGAAATCAGTTAGCTCCACTCCTTATGAGTTGTGGAACCAAAGGTCTCCTGACTTAGACATTTTGAAACCTTGGGGATGTGCATCCTACGCACATATTTCCTCCCATAAGTATGGCAAACTTGGGCCATGGGGAAGGAAATGTATCTTTATACGATACGCAGAAAACTCCAAAGGTTATGTTTTCATTAGTCAGGAAGACAATGGAGGTCTAATTGAGTTTGAGTCGAGGGATGTCACTTTCTTGGAAAACGAGTTTCCAAGATAGGACGAGATAAGTCAGGACTTATCTCTATTTGTGATTAATGATCAAGAAGGATTACCTCATTCGAGTGGGAGAATTCTTGGTGAAGAAGAAAATATGTTTTAAACTTCACCAATGGATGATACGAATGACACTAATCCTATTCCATACGGCAATAATGATCCAAGTGGGAGCATTTCTAACGACATTCCAAATGGGAGTGATATTAGAATTGATCTAAATTCGAGTCAACAAGGACTTGAAGAATCTCAAATACGACGTAGTAGTCGTACAAGGTTGGCTCCTCTAAGATTTGAGGATGAATTTCTGCAAACCTTTATGACTTTACTACAAGATGATGACGAGCCTGCTACTTTCAAACAGGCCGTATCATGCCCTGCGAAAGACAAATGGATGGAAGCAATGAAGGAAGAGTTGGAATCCATGAAAGTTAACCAAGTCTGGGACTTAGTTGACTTACCCAAAGGACGTAAAGCTATTGGGAACAAATGGGTTCTCAAGATCAAGCATAAGGCTGATGGCTCTATTGACAGATATAAAGCTCGCCTTGTCGCGAAAGGTTTTACGCAACAGGAAGGGATAGACTACGAAGAGACCTTCTCACCTGTTGTCCGTTTTACCTCGATTCGCCTGATTCTGGCTATGGTAGCTTGCTTAGACCTCGAATTACATCAGATGGATGTAAAGTCTGCCTTTCTCAATGGAGAATTGGACGAAGAGATCTATATGGAACAACCAACCGGGTTTGTAAAATAAGGAAACGAACATAAGGTTTGTAAACTTCGTAAATCCATATATGGTCTTAAACAATCCTCGAGGCAATGGTATATACAATTTCAAGAAGTTGTCTTATCAAATGGTTTTTCCATGCTTGATGAAGATAACTGCGTATATATCAAGAGGATTAAGAGCAAGTACGTTATCATGTCTCTATATGTAGATGACATTTTAATAGCCGGAAATGACAAGGGCTTTGTGATGGATATCAAGGCTTGGCTTTCATCAGTTTTTGAGATGAAAGACATGGGAGAAGCCGCATATATCCTTGGAATTAAGATTTCAAGGAATCGTTCGAAGAAACTTCTTTATCTTTCACAAGAGACTTGTATAAAGAAGGTTCTAGAACGGTTTAATATGTAGGACTGCAAGTCCATTGATACTCCTATAAGCAGATGCGATAATTTATGTCTAAAATCATGTCCAAAGAACCAAAAGGAAAAGGAAATTATGGAAAAAGTTCCATATTCCAATGCAGTTGGTAGTCTTATGTACGCTATGATGCGTACAAGACCGGACATCTGTTTTGCCGTTGGAATGGTAAGTCGTTACCAATCCAACCCAGGGCAAGAACATTGGAAAGCGGTTAAGAGGATAATGCAGTATCTAAAAAGAACTACAGACTTGCAAAAGACTATGATAAGACCAAGAAGGTAGACATAAGGTACGTATCTACGCATGAGATGATAGCGGATCCGCTTACGAAAGCAATCCCCAGAGATGTGTTTTACAAACACTTATCATCTCAAGGATTGCATAAGAGTTGAGTTGTACCAATGTAAATTCCCATGTCTGTAAATGATCAAATTTAATAAAAGAATAAGTTCTTTTCAACATTGCATATGAATTTCTTAAGAAATGTTTATGTACATTTTTTTGAAATCTCAGCTGAATTCTAGTATGTCGGACAGATTAAGGTTGGCTCTCTCACATGAGCAACCGCCTTTATTTTATCAGACGGGTTAAATAAAGATGAGACCTATTTAAAGTCAAAATCGTCAGACGGACGATTTAGAGTCATGACTTAAACAAAATGGTCGTATGAAAGATCTGCATCAAATGGATGCTTTCAAAAGATCTAAGAGGATTTTGAAATCCTATCTGTCTTATGCGGGATGTGAGTCCAGAAGATTATTTGAGTAGTAAAAGGGACTCAAAGTCAGACATTGTGGTGTCTGGTTATCATCCTTACAACATCATTAAGACATACGCTCCCTGGGAAAGGAGTGATGTTGTAATACGTATTCATACTACGTATGCATTTTGACCATTGGGTTAGAATAGTAATTGTGTTTACTATTATGTGAGACCCAAAGACCACATGGGTCTTAACTCGTTACCCTTATGGCCTCTCATTGGTTCCTTAAGATTTGACTGGGTGATTGCTATCTTAGCATGTTGCTTATGAACTATGGTTAATTCGATCCGGCGGGGCATGTTAGAAAAGCGAGTGTCATGGCCTGTTTAGCTATATACGGAGACTAATACGGTAGCCCTCTACACGCGAGTAGAGAGAGTATAATGAGTAGATAAGGAGTAAATTGGCATAAATGTGGCTCGTGGCAGTCATGTGAATTTGTGAAAAGTGTAGGGGCATTTTGGTCATTTGACTACATAGGTGGAAGGGTGTGTGTGGAGTAAAAGTGGGTGTGTAAAGAAATGTCAAACTTGTAAATTTATAAAGAGTGGGTTTGTGTGTGAGGGGCTAGTGTGAAAAGGGATGGGTTTAGTGGCACACCCGTAAATTCTTAGAAAGGCCGGGGGCAAAATGGTCTTTTGGCCAAAAGCTGCTATGCGTACACACTTAAGTTGTGTGTATATAAAGTAATGGCAAACTTGTAAATACTTGAAACTTCGGGGGTTATTTTGGGAGGGCACTAAGGTCATTTTAGCCATGCATGCTTATCCTAAGAAAATTCTAGGGCTAGATATTTCTTTGGAAAATTCTACTCTTTTCTTACACTTTCTTCTCTTTTCTTCTCTTTTCTAATTCCTCCCTCTTCTCCCCCAAGCTTGGCCGAAATTCCCCTCTTCCCTTGCCATTTCCTCAAGTTTCAAAACCCTAATTTCATCTCAAAAATTCAAGAAAACCCTAGGCTACTTCCAGGAGAAAGAAAGATAAAAGGGAGAAAAAGAGGAGAAGAAGAAAGGAGATCTTGGAGGTAGGATTCTAACCTAGGGTTATGGATTTTTATTTAGAGCTATGAGTATGTTATGATGAGATTTATGATGTTTATAATCTTGGTTTCATGTTTGGTGTGTGCAAAAGACCCCAAAGATTAAATTTTTCCTTGTATTCCCTAGCCAATTTCCCTTCCTGAAAAACAGAATTCTGCTTGTGTGTTTGCACATCAATTTTAATTTCTGTAGTCGGAATTAGATTCTGAAAAAACTATATCCATGTAGCTCATGAAGTCCTACCCCAAATTCATATAAAATTTTCCATATGTTGAGTTCAATAAGTAGGAGAAAGAATTCATTATTTGCAAGATGTCTGAAAATCTGTCAAGCTGTACACAGTTCAGCAAAATGAGCATAACTACCTGCATACTCTATGGATTTGGTTGATTTTGGTGTTGTTGGAAACTTAAGAAGTTTTTCTAGATGTTCATAAAATTTCTCATATGTCTAAATTCTGTCTCCAAAAGGCTTAAAATTAGCTTTGAAGACAGGTGCAGAAATCTGTCTGCAGAACAGATTTGACACACTTGACTAAATAATTCACTATAAATCATATACTGCATATTTTTATCTGAAATTTTATCTCTGAATCTAGGACTATAATATATCCAACTTTCATTCTTTGAGTTTTGTCAAATTCTCAATAGAAATGGGTTACATATTCTGTTTTTCTAGATGTTCTTGCAATTTCAGCATGTTGAATGGTGTTGGGTGAAATTGGAATTGAGCGATATTGCTAATGTTTCACTCCAAAATGCATGAATGAAGTTGATGCATGTATGTAAGTTTGGTTAAGCTATTTGTTACTAAATTTTATGGTGTGATATGTCTCATTTACATGACGAACGCCATATGTTCGATAAAATGCCCAAATGAATTCGAAGTTGGAAAAACTTGAAAATTGGCCTTTTTAAATGTTGTGCCATGTAATACTTTTGTAAACTTGTGTATGGTCATTGAACATTATGATATTTGACATGTTAACTGGGATGTCTCGATCTGCTCTAAGGCGGGTGAACATCCTAGTTGGGATGGGGGAAGTTTGGGTATAACTTAACTTTAAGGGGCTGGACTTAGAAGTTGGGGAAAGTGATATGTGATATGCGATACTTACACCCACTCGTCTTTACCGGGAGTGGAGGGGATATACGGAGGTTGTGTTATTATGTGGAGCGCCTCACTCCTGCCAGGGACGGGGGAGCTGAGAGGCCAGGCGTACAGTGCCCGTGTCCACTGCGTCGTGTGCTATATTCACCCCACATTTGGGGTGAGGTCCAGGCCCTTATCTTTAGGTGATACCCATGCTTCCAAATATATCACTAACATCAACTAACTAATGAACCATATATGTGTTGTTGTTGTTGCACACTAGTGTGTTGTACTTTTTACCTTGGTTGCTTGTACTCTTATTGCCGTTACACGCATAACCCTAAATGATTTTTCATGCCCTAGTTAGTTTCCTACTGTGCACGTTTGACGTGCTCATTTTACTTTTCAGGTCTTGAGCAGAGGTCATCAGAGCAGAGTCTCCCAAAGGAGATTCCTTAGATGTGGGTTTGAGTTTGGGTATACCACTCTTTTGGTATGTGTCTTGTAGTGTGAGTTGGGTTGAGTGGGGAATGAGTTGTCTTTTGTCGTTATGTTATATGTTGGGGCTTGTAGCACTTCTCATGTATGTACCAGAGACAGTTCACTTGTACTTGACGCTGGTGTGTGGTACGTTCTTTAGTTATGTGATTTTGTGAATATGTACTCTTTGTGATGGCTATGTGTGTTGCTTCTTTCTTTTATATATGTGTGATGTATGATCCCAGCATACGCAGTGGCCTGCTTATTGTGTGTTTACCTTACACGCTTGGTGTATACCGTGGCTTGTCAGGCCCCATCCTCTCTTTTCCCCGCTATGGGACGTCGTATAGGTATATGTGAGAATGGGGCGTGACAGGTTTAGTGGTGGCCCATGCAGGTCCGCTCACACTGTGATATGCGAAAGGATGATACATCCAATACACTTTAATGCCGTCACATATGGTACTAATTCCACTGTACTGTCCTCTCTTTCTACAGAAAGGATAGTGGAAACGGGATATCTCCGTCTGAGATGGAGCACGCTGAGCCCTCTTCGAAGGAGAAGAATTTGATCGATTTCCAGGGGAGTCTGGGTCAGCAGGCTGGGATGCTTGCCAAGATGCAGGGTCAGAAGACCCCAGGCTTTAAGAAATTTAGGGCCATGAAACCGAGGACTTTTTCTGGTAAGGAGACTGCAAAGGACAAACTCAGACAGCATCTTGATCAGTTGACTCAGGGCGGGCGAAGTGTGGATGAGTATGACGCCGAGTTTTCCTTGCTGAGTTAGTTTTCCCCGGAACTTGTAACGACAGATGTCACCCGAGCTCGACACTTCCATATGGGACTAGATCCATAGTATAGAAGGGCGATGTATACACAGACACTTGCCACACAGGAGGATGTGCAAGAGGCGGCAAGATTAAATGCGATCAAATTGCGGAGCATAGGGAAGACGCCTGCAGGTGACAGACGAACATCAAGATCACAGAAGGCAAAATCTTGCCTAATACAGACGGTCCAGTTCAAGAGGCCAGGAGCTCCTACAGTGACACAGAGACGTCTGACATGTCAATTCTGTGGCAAGACTGGTCATGAGCGGAAGGAGTGTAGGACCTTGGCTAGACGGTGCTTTGCTTGTGGTGGCCGAGGACATATTAGCAGGTTCTGATCTCAGCAGGGTGCCTACCCGGCCCCAGTAGTACCTGTGACTGTTAGAAAAATGCAGCAACGAACTTTTCCACCTGGTCCGCAGTGGCCTTCCCTTCCAGCACCAGCTAGACCAAGCACACTAGCCCCTAGAGGACCTTCCTTGCCTTCTCAGCGGCAGGCCTATAAGAAGGCAAACTCTTCCCCAAGGCCCAGGCTTTCACCATGATAGTAGTAGAGGCAGAAAACTCAAGCCAAGTTGTCACTGGTATGGTTCTAGCCCTCTCTCTACTTTACATCATATCACTTGTTGCTCACTTATGATAGGCGTTGGTTTTATTTCCTTGTTGGCTTTTAGGTATGGTTAAAGTAGCATTTTTCTTGCCTTAGTACTTTCTGATTCTGAGGCTTCACACAGTTTTTCTGTCCCGACAATTGGTGAACAAAAATGCAATTCCAGTTGACTCTTCCACTGTTAGTTGGAATATTCGCACAGGGAATGGTGTGATCAGGAGTACTTCAGGGCTCCGTAGTTGTCCAGTGGAAATTTGTGGTCGAGAATTATATGCTGACTTCCTCGTGATTGAGATGCCTACCTTTGAAGCGGTATTTGGGATGGAATGGTTAGCAATGTTTTGTGTCACTAGTGATTGCAAATTAAGGAGGGTATTCTTCCAGATTTCCGATCACCCAGAATTTGAAGTCAGGAGAAGTAATTTTACATTAGAACCTGTAAGATTCAGAGCAACACTAGTGGAAGCAGAAGTATTGGCGATGGCCATGGAGGCGGAGTCAGTCTTACCCAGAGTTGTGCGAGACTTTCCTGATGTCTTCCCTGATGACATTTATGGACTTTCTCCTGATCGATCATTGGAGTTCACCATTGATTTGATACCAGGCACGCAACCCATTGCGAAGGCCCCTTATCGTATGGCACCACCAGAGCTGGCTGAGCTTCGTAATCAGTTAAAGGACTTATCAGAGCGAGGGCTGATACAGCCAAGCGTGTCACCCTGGGGAGCACCAGTACTTTTGGTAAATAAGAAAGATGGATCCCGGAGGATGTGTATTGATTATAGGGGGTTGAACAAAGTGACAATAAAGGATAAGTATCCACTTCCTTACATCGATGATCTCTTTGATCAGCTTGGAGAATCCCGAATCTACTCAAAGTTAGACTTACGGAGCAGTTATCACCAGATTAAGGTTCGAGGGTCCGATGTTCCGAAGACAGCTTTTCGAACCCGTTATGGACATTATGAGTTCCTGGTGATGCCCTTTGGTGTGACTAATGCTCCAGCTACCTTCATGAGATTAATGAATCAGGTATTCTTTGACTATTTGGACAAGTTCGTGGTAGTCTTCATTGATGAAATCCTGATATATTCCAAAGATGAGGAAGAGCATGCAGAGCATCTGAGGATTGTTCTGGAGACTTTGAGGCAGCATCAGTTATATGCTAAATATAGTAAGTGCCAGTTTCGGATATCTAAAGTGGCTTTTCTGGGGCACATAGTTTCAGGAGAAGGCATATCAGTTGATCCAGAAAAGGTGGCTGCAGTGGAGAAGTGGCATGTTCCCAGGTCGGTCTCAGAGATTAGGAGTTTATTGGGGTTGGCTGGCTATTACATGAAATTCATCAAAGATTTATTTAAGATTGCGACACCACTTTCTCACCTGACTAAGAAGGATGTTGCTTATGTCTGGTCTGAGGAGTGTCAGCATGCATTTGAAGAGTTGAAGAGAAGGTTGACTACTGTGCCAGTTCTGACGATTCCAGACCGTACTAGAGGATTTGAGATTTTCTGTGATGCCTCTGGTAAAGGGCTTGTATGTGTTCTACATCAGCATGGACGTGTGGTAGCTTATGCCTCTATACTTCTGAGGGTGCATGAGCTAAACTACCCTACACATGACTTGGAGCTGGCAGCCGTGATTTTTGCCCTAAAGCTGTGGAGACACTATTTGTTAGGGGAGCATGTCAAGGTGTACACCGACCACAAGAGTTTGAAGTATGTGTTCACCCAGAAGGAGCTCAATATGAGACAACGTCGGTGGCTCGAGCTGATGGCAGAATATGACATCGATCTCCAGTATCATCCTGGGAAGGTAAACGTGGTTCCTGATGCTCTCAGTAGATATCCTGCTGTGATGATGTTGACTTCTCAGCCTCAGCTCCAGTGGACTCTGCGACAGATGGAGATAGAGGTCATTCTTCCGGGCATTAAAGCAACCATGTTGAATTTGCAGGTCCAGTTAGATTTGGTAGACCGGATCAAGGCCGCACAGCCAGGAGATGGAAAGTTGAGGAGAATTCGAGAACAGGTAGAGGCCGGACTTCGGACCGACTTTCGCATTCATGAAGATGGCTCTCTTAGATTTGGGAATCGGCTATGTGTGCCGGCTGGTACAATCCGAGAAGAATTGCTTAAAGAGGCCCATAGCTCCCCTTACTCCATTCATCCAGGCGGGACAAAGATATATCGTGACCTGTGACAACATTATTGGTGGCATGGGATGAAGCGTAGTATAGCCAGAAGTGTGGCCTCATGTTTGGTCTGTCAGCAGGTGAAGGCCGAACACCAAAGAGTTGCAGGTCTGTTGCAGCCTCCTCCCATTCTTGAATGAAAATGGCAACATGTGACGATGGACTTTGTGACCGGGCTACCCCGTACACCTAAGGGGAATGACGCAATTTGGGTAGTTGATCGCTTGACCAAATCTGCACATTTCATTCCCTTCCGGGTGGGACAATCTACCGAGTATTTAGCACGAAGGTACATGGAGGAGATCGTGAGGCTTCATGGAGTTCCTGTTTGTATAATCTCTGATCGGGACACTAGATTCACCTCACATTTTTGGAGAAGTTTGCAGTCTAGTTTGGGGACTCATCTCAAGTTTAGCACCGCATATCATCCTCAGACGGATGGGCAGTCCGAGCGAGTTATTCAGATTCTTGAGGACATGTTGAGAGCTTGCATGCTGGACTTTAAGGGATCCTGGGAAGATCATTTGCACTTGGTGGAGTTTGCCTACAACAATAGTTATCAGGCCAGCATTGGAATGGCACCATTTGCTGCTCTGTATGGAAGGAAGTGCTGGTCGCCTCTAAACTGGGACGATGTTGGTGATCATGAAATCTTGGGACCTGATTTGGTGGTGGAAGCGATCGATGTGGTACGGACAGTCAATGAGAATCTTCGTATCGCTCAAGATCGCTATAAGCATTGGGCAAATACTAAGAGGCGTCCATTGGAGTTTCAGCCAGGTGATTATGTGTTCTTGAAGATCTCCCCGACACGTGGCACGATTCGGTTTGGTCGACGAGGGAAGTGGAGCCCGAGGTTCATTGGTCCATTCGAGATCTTGGCTCGTGTTGGTGAGGTTGCCTATCGCCTTGCCTTGCCACCCTCCCTTGAAGGCGTCCATGATGTGTTCCACGTATCTCAGCTTCGAAAATATGTGGGAGACACTAGTCACCTCGTGGACTTTTCAGAGATTGAAGTGCGTCCATGCCTGACATACAAACAACAACCAGTGGCCATCCTGGATCGGAGGCAGAAGATACTGAAGAAGAAGGCCATTAATTTGGTACGGGTTATGTGGCAACAAGAAACTTCTGGTGAGTCCACATGGGAGCGCGAGGACGAGATGAGAGACAGATACCCTCACCTGTTTACGTAAGTTTCTTAACCCTGTATTAATATCTTGTTTGATAACAGTGCGTATAAAAATTTGTGGAGACAATGGTGTAGGGTAATATATAGACAGGCCCTGGGAATTAGAAGTATTTTCTTCTTAGACTAGAACCCTTGGACTTGGAAAGTTCGAGGACGAACTTTAGTTTAAGGAGGGTAGGATGTCATGGCCTGTTTAGCTATATACGGAGACTCATACGGTAGCCCTCTACACGCGAGTAGAGAGAGTATAATGAGTAGATAAGGAGTAAATTGGCATAAATGTGGCTCGTGGCAGTCATGTGAATTTGTGAAAAGTGTAGGGGCATTTTGGTCATTTGACTACACGGGTGGAAGGGTGTGTGTGGAGTAAAAGTGGGTGTGTAAAGAAATGTCAAACTTGTAAATTTATAAAGAGTGGGTTTGTGTGTGAGGGGCTAGTGTGAAAAGGGATGGGTTTAGTGGCACACCCGTAAATTCTTAGAAAGGCCGGGGGCAAAATGGTCTTTTGGCCAAAAGCTGCTATGCGTACACACTTAAGTTGTGTGTATATAAAGTAATGGCAAACTTGTAAATACTTGAAACTTCGGGGGTTATTTTGGGAGGGCACTAAGGTCATTTTAGCCATGCATGCTTATCCTAAGAAAATTCTAGGGCTAGATATTTCTTTGGAAAATTCTACTCTTTTCTTACACTTTCTTCTCTTTTCTTCTCTTTTCTAATTCCTCCCTCTTCTCCCCCAAGCTTGGCCGAAATTCCCCTCTTCCCTTGCCATTTCCTCAAGTTTCAAAACCCTAATTTCATCTCAAAAATTCAAGAAAACCCTAGGCTACTTCCAGGAGAAAGAAAGATAAAAGGGAGAAAAAGAGGAGAAGAAGAAAGGAGATCTTGGAGGTAGGATTCTAACCTAGGGTTATGGATTTTTATTTAGAGCTATGAGTATGTTATGATGAGATTTATGATGTTTATAATCTTGGTTTCATGTTTGGTGTGTGCAAAAGACCCCAAAGATTAAATTTTTCCTTGTATTCCCTAGCCAATTTCCCTTCCTGAAAAACAGAATTCTGCTTGTGTGTTTGCACATCAATTTTAATTTCTGTAGTCAGAATTAGATTCTGAAAAAACTATATCCATGTAGCTCATGAAGTCCTACCCCAAATTCATATAAAATTTTCCATATGTTGAGTTCAATAAGTAGGAGAAAGAATTCATTATTTGCAAGATGTCTGAAAATCTGTCAAGCTGTACACAGTTCAGCAAAATGAGCATAACTACCTGCATACTCTATGGATTTGGTTGATTTTGGTGTTGTTGGAAACTTAAGAAGTTTTTCTAGATGTTCATAAAATTGCTCATATGTCTAAATTCTGTCTCCAAAAGGCTTAAAATTAGCTTTGAAGACAGGTGCAGAAATCTGTCTGCAGAACAGATTTGACACACTTGACTAAATAATTCACTATAAATCATATACTGCATATTTTTATCTGAAATTTTATCTCTGAATCCAGGACTATAATATCTCCAACTTTCATTCTTTGAGTTTTGTCAAATTCTCAATAGAAATGGGTTACATATTCTGTTTTTCTAGATGTTCTTGCAATTTCAGCATGTTGAATGGTGTTGGGTGAAATTGGAATTGAGCGATATTGCTAATGTTTCACTCCAAAATGCATGAATGAAGTTGATGCATGTATGTAAGTTTGGTTAAGCTATTTGTTACTAAATTTTATGGTGTGATATGTCTCATTTACATGACGAACGCCATATGTTCGATAAAATGCCCAAATGAATTCGAAGTTGGAAAAACTTGAAAATTGGCCTTTTTAAATGTTGTGCCATGTAATACTTTTGTAAACTTGTGTATGGTCATTGAACATTATGATATTTGACATGTTAACTGGGATGTCTCGATCTGCTCTAAGGCGGGTGAACATCCTAGTTGGGATGGGGGAAGTTTGGGTATAACTTAACTTTAAGGGGCTGGACTTAGAAGTTGGGGAAAGTGATATGTGATATGCGATACTTACACCCACTCGCCTTTACCGGGAGTGGAGGGGATATACGGAGGTTGTGTTATTATGTGGAGCGCCTCACTCCTGCCAGGGACGGGGGAGCTGAGAGGCCCGGCGTACAGTGCCCGTGTCCACTGCGTCGTGTGCTATATTCACCCCACATTTGGGGTGAGGTCCAGGCCCTTATCTTTAGGTGATACCCATGCTTCCAAATATATCACTAACATCAACTAACTAATGAACCATATATGTGTTGTTGTTGTTGCACACTAGTGTGTTGTACTTTTTACCTTGGTTGCTTGTACTCTTATTGTCGTTACACGCATAACCCTAAATGATTTTTCATGCCCTAGTTAGTTTCCTACTGTGCACGTTTGACGTGCTCATTTTACTTTTCAGGTCTTGAGCAGAGGTCATCAGAGCAGAGTCTCCCAAAGGAGATTCCTTAGATGTGGGTTTGAGTTTGGGTATACCACTCTTTTGGTATGTGTCTTGTAGTGTGAGTTGGGTTGAGTGGGGAATGAGTTGTCTTTTGTCGTTATGTTATATGTTGGGGCTTGTAGCACTTCTCATGTATGTACCAGAGACAGTTCACTTGTACTTGACGCTGGTGTGTGGTACGTTCTTTAGTTATGTGATTTTGTGAATATGTACTCTTTGTGATGGCTATGTGTGTTGCTTCTTTCTTTTATATATGTGTGATGTATGATCCCAGCATACGCAGTGGCCTGCTTATTGTGTGTTTACCTTACACGCTTGGTGTATACCGTGGCTTGTCAGGCCCCATCCTCTCTTTTCCCCGCTATGGGACGTCGTATAGGTATATGTGAGAATGGGGCGTGACAGGTTTAGTGGTGGCCCATGCAGGTCCGCTCACACTGTGATATGCGAAAGGATGATACATCCAATACACTTTAATGCCGTCACATATGGTACTAATTCCACTGTACTGTCCTCTCTTTCTACAGAAAGGATAGTGGAAACGGGATATCTCCGTCTGAGATGGAGCACGCTGAGCCCTCTTCGAAGGAGAAGAATTTGATCGATTTCCAGGGGAGTCTGGGTCAGCAGGCTGGGATGCTTGCCAAGATGCAGGGTCAGAAGACCCCAGGCTTTAAGAAATTTAGGGCCATGAAACCGAGGACTTTTTCTGGTAAGGAGACTGCAAAGGACAAACTCAGACAGCATCTTGATCAGTTGACTCAGGGCGGGCGAAGTGTGGATGAGTATGACGCCGAGTTTTCCTTGCTGAGTTAGTTTTCCCCGGAACTTGTAACGACAGATGTCACCCGAGCTCGACACTTCCATATGGGACTAGATCCATAGTATAGAAGGGCGATGTATACACAGACACTTGCCACACAGGAGGATGTGCAAGAGGCGGCAAGATTAAATGCGATCAAATTGCGGAGCATAGGGAAGACGCCTGCAGGTGACAGACGAACATCAAGATCACAGAAGGCAAAATCTTGCCTAATACAGACGGTCCAGTTCAAGAGGCCAGGAGCTCCTACAGTGACACAGAGACGTCTGACATGTCAATTCTGTGGCAAGACTGGTCATGAGCGGAAGGAGTGTAGGACCTTGGCTAGACGGTGCTTTGCTTGTGGTGGCCGAGGACATATTAGCAGGTTCTGATCTCAGCAGGGTGCCTACCCGGCCCCAGTAGTACCTGTGACTGCTAGACAAATGCAGCAACGAACTTTTCCACCTGGTCCGCAGTGGCCTTCCCTTCCAGCACCAGCTAGACCAAGCACACTAGCCCCTAGAGGACCTTCCTTGCCTTCTCAGCGGCAGGCCTATAAGAAGGCAAACTCTTCCCCAAGGCCCAGGCTTTCACCATGATAGTAGTAGAGGCAGAAAACTCAAGCCAAGTTGTCACTGGTATGGTTCTAGCCCTCTCTCTACTTTACATCATATCACTTGTTGCTCACTTATGATAGGCGTTGGTCTTATTTCCTTGTTGGCTTTTAGGTATGGTTAAAGTAGCATTTTTCTTGCCTTAGTACTTTCTGATTCTGAGGCTTCACACAGTTTTTCTGTCCCGACAATTGGTGAACAAAAATGCAATTCCAGTTGACTCTTCCACTGTTAGTTGGAATATTCGCACAGGGAATGGTGTGATCAGGAGTACTTCAGGGCTCCGTAGTTGTCCAGTGGAAATTTGTGGTCGAGAATTATATGCTGACTTCCTCGTGATTGAGATGCCTACCTTTGAAGCGGTATTTGGGATGGAATGGTTAGCAATGTTTTGTGTCACTAGTGATTGCAAATTAAGGAGGGTATTCTTCCAGATTTCTGATCACCCAGAATTTGAAGTCAGGAGAAGTAATTTTACATTAGAACCTGTAAGATTCAGAGCAACACTAGTGGAAGCAGAAGTATTGGCGATGGCCATGGAGGCGGAGTCAGTCTTACCCAGAGTTGTGCGAGACTTTCCTGATGTCTTCCCTGATGACATTTATGGACTTTCTCCTGATCGATCATTGGAGTTCACCATTGATTTGATACCAGGCACGCAACCCATTGCGAAGGCCCCTTATCGTATGGCACCACCAGAGCTGGCTGAGCTTCGTAATCAGTTAAAGGACTTATCAGAGCGAGGGCTGATACAGCCAAGCGTGTCACCCTGGGGAGCACCAGTACTTTTGGTAAATAAGAAAGATGGATCCCGGAGGATGTGTATTGATTATAGGGGGTTGAACAAAGTGACAATAAAGGATAAGTATCCACTTCCTTACATCGATGATCTCTTTGATCAGCTTGGAGAATCCCGAATCTACTCAAAGTTAGACTTACGGAGCAGTTATCACCAGATTAAGGTTCGAGGGTCCGATGTTCCGAAGACAGCTTTTCGAACCCGTTATGGACATTATGAGTTCCTGGTGATGCCCTTTGGTGTGACTAATGCTCCAGCTACCTTCATGAGATTAATGAATCAGGTATTCTTTGACTATTTGGACAAGTTCGTGGTAGTCTTCATTGATGAAATCCTGATATATTCCAAAGATGAGGAAGAGCATGCAGAGCATCTGAGGATTGTTCTGGAGACTTTGAGGCAGCATCAGTTATATGCTAAATATAGTAAGTGCCAGTTTCGGATATCTAAAGTGGCTTTTCTGGGGCACATAGTTTCAGGAGAAGGCATATCAGTTGATCCATAAAAGGTGGCTGCAGTGGAGAAGTGGCATGTTCCCAGGTCGGTCTCAGAGATTAGGAGTTTATTGGGGTTGGCTGGCTATTACATGAAATTCATCAAAGATTTATTTAAGATTGCGACACCACTTTCTCACCTGACTAAGAAGGATGTTGCTTATGTCTGGTCTGAGGAGTGTCAGCATGCATTTGAAGAGTTGAAGAGAAGGTTGACTACTGTGCCAGTTCTGACGATTCCAGACCGTACTAGAGGATTTGAGATTTTCTGTGATGCCTCTGGTAAAGGGCTTGTATGTGTTCTACATCAGCATGGACGTGTGGTAGCTTATGCCTCTATACTTCTGAGGGTGCATGAGCTAAACTACCCTACACATGACTTGGAGCTGGCAGCCGTGATTTTTTCCCTAAAGCTGTGGAGACACTATTTGTTAGGGGAGCATGTCAAGGTGTACACCGACCACAAGAGTTTGAAGTATGTGTTCACCCAGAAGGAGCTCAATATGAGACAACGTCGGTGGCTCGAGCTGATGGCAGAATATGACATCGATCTCCAGTATCATCCTGGGAAGGTAAACGTGATTCCTGATGCTCTCAGTAGATATCCTGCTGTGATGATGTTGACTTCTCAGCCTCAGCTCCAGTGGACTCTGCGACAGATGGAGATAGAGGTCATTCTTCCGGGCATTAAAGCAACCATGTTGAATTTGCAGGTCCAGTTAGATTTGGTAGACCGGATCAAGGCCGCACAGCCAGGAGATGGAAAGTTGAGGAGAATTCGAGAACAGGTAGAGGCCGGACTTCGGACCGACTTTCGCATTCATGAAGATGGCTCTCTTAGATTTGGGAATCGGCTATGTGTGCCGGCTGGTACAATCCGAGAAGAATTGCTTAAAGAGGCCCATAGCTCCCCTTACTCCATTCATCCAGGCGGGACAAAGATATATCGTGACCTGCGACAACATTATTGGTGGCATGGGATGAAGCGTAGTATAGCCAGAAGTGTGGCCTCATGTTTGGTCTGTCAGCAGGTGAAGGCCGAACACCAAAGAGTTGCAGGTCTGTTGCAGCTTCTTCCCATTCTTGAATGAAAATGGCAACATGTGACGATGGACTTTGTGACCGGGCTACCCCGTACACCTAAGGGGAATGACGTAATTTGGGTAGTTGATCGCTTGACCAAATCTGCACATTTCATTCCCTTCCGGGTGGGACAATCTACCGAGTATTTAGCACGAAGGTACATGGAGGAGATCGTGAGGCTTCATGGAGTTCCTGTTTGTATAATCTCTGATCGGGACACTAGATTCACCTCACATTTTTGGAGAAGTTTGCAGTCTAGTTTGGGGACTCATCTCAAGTTTAGCACCGCATATCATCCTCAGACGGATGGGCAGTCCGAGCGAGTTATTCAGATTCTTGAGGACATGTTGAGAGCTTGCATGCTGGACTTTAAGGGATCCTGGGAAGATCATTTGCACTTGGTGGAGTTTGCCTACAACAATAGTTATCAGGCCAGCATTGGAATGGCACCATTTGCTGCTCTGTATGGAAGGAAGTGCAGGTCGCCTCTAAACTGGGACGATGTTGGTGATCATGAAATCTTGGGACCTGATTTGGTGGTGGAAGCGATCGATGTGGTACGGACAGTCAATGAGAATCTTCGTATCGCTCAAGATCGCTATAAGCATTGGGCAAATACTAAGAGGCGTCCATTGGAGTTTCAGCCAGGTGATTATGTGTTCTTGAAGATCTCCCCGACACGTGGCACGATTCGGTTTGGTCGACGAGGGAAGTGGAGCCCGAGGTTCATTGGTCCATTCGAGATCTTGGCTCGTGTTGGTGAGGTTGCCTATCGCCTTGCCTTGCCACCCTCCCTTGAAGGCGTCCATGATGTGTTCCACGTATCTCAGCTTCGAAAATATGTGGGAGACACTAGTCACCTCGTGGACTTTTCAGAGATTGAAGTGCGTCCATGCCTGACATACAAACAACAACCAGTGGCCATCCTGGATCGGAGGCAGAAGATACTGAAGAAGAAGGCCATTAATTTGGTACGGGTTATGTGGCAACAAGAAACTTCTGGTGAGTCCACATGGGAGCGCGAGGACGAGATGAGAGACAGATACCCTCACCTGTTTACGTAAGTTTCTTAACCCTGTATTAATATCTTGTTTGATAACAGTGCGTATAAAAATTTGTGGAGACAATGGTGTAGGGTAATATATAGACAGGCCCTGGGAATTAGAAGTATTTTCTTCTTAGACTAGAACCCTTGGACTTGGAAAGTTCGAGGACGAACTTTAGTTTAAGGAGGGTAGGATGTCATGGCCTGTTTAGCTATATACGGAGACTCATACGGTAGCCCTCTACACGCGAGTAGAGAGAGTATAATGAGTAGATAAGGAGTAAATTGGCATAAATGTGGCTCGTGGCAGTCATGTGAATTTGTGAAAAGTGTAGGGGCATTTTGGTCATTTGACTACACGGGTGGAAGGGTGTGTGTGGAGTAAAAGTGGGTGTGTAAAGAAATGTCAAACTTGTAAATTTATAAAGAGTGGGTTTGTGTGTGAGGGGCTAGTGTGAAAAGGGATGGGTTTAGTGGCACACCCGTAAATTCTTAGAAAGGCCGGGGGCAAAATGGTCTTTTGGCCAAAAGCTGCTATGCGTACACACTTAAGTTGTGTGTATATAAAGTAATGGCAAACTTGTAAATACTTGAAACTTCGGGGGTTATTTTGGGAGGGCACTAAGGTCATTTTAGCCATGCATGCTTATCCTAAGAAAATTCTAGGGCTAGATGTTTCTTTGGAAAATTCTACTCTTTTCTTACACTTTCTTCTCTTTTCTTCTCTTTTCTAATTCCTCCCTCTTCTCCCCCAAGCTTGGCCGAAATTCCCCTCTTCCCTTGCCATTTCCTCAAGTTTCAAAACCCTAATTTCATCTCAAAAATTCAAGAAAACCCTAGGCTACTTCCAGGAGAAAGAAAGATAAAAGGGAGAAAAAGAGAAGAGAAGAAGAAAGGAGATCTTGGAGGTAGGATTCTAACCTAAGGTTATGGATTTTTATTTAGAGCTATGAGTATGTTATGATGAGATTTATGATGTTTATAATCTTGGTTTCATGTTTGGTGTGTGCAAAAGACCCCAAAGATTAAATTTTTCCTTGTATTCCCTAGCCAATTTCCCTTCCTGAAAAACAGAATTCTGCTTGTGTGTTTGCACATCAATTTTAATTTCTGTAGTCAGAATTAGATTCTGAAAAAACTATATCCATGTAGCTCATGAAGTCCTACCCCAAATTCATATAAAATTTTCCATATGTTGAGTTCAATAAGTAGGAGAAAGAATTCATTATTTGCAAGATGTCTGAAAATCTGTCAAGCTGTACACAGTTCAGCAAAATGAGCATAACTACCTGCATACTCTATGGATTTGGTTGATTTTGGTGTTGTTGGAAACTTAAGAAGTTTTTCTAGATGTTCATAAAATTTCTCATATGTCTAAATTCTGTCTCCAAAAGGCTTAAAATTAGCTTTGAAGACAGGTGCAGAAATCTGTCTGCAGAACAGATTTGACACACTTGACTAAATAATTCACTATAAATCATATACTGCATATTTTTATCTGAAATTTTATCTCTGAATCCAGGACTATAATATCTCCAACTTTCATTCTTTGAGTTTTGTCAAATTCTCAATAGAAATGGGTTACATATTCTGTTTTTCTAGATGTTCTTGCAATTTCAGCATGTTGAATGGTGTTGGGTGAAATTGGAATTGAGCGATATTGCTAATGTTTCACTCCAAAATGCATGAATGAAGTTGATGCATGTATGTAAGTTTGGTTAAGCTATTTGTTACTAAATTTTATGGTGTGATATGTCTCATTTACATGACGAACGCCATATGTTCGATAAAATGCCCAAATGAATTCGAAGTTGGGAAAACTTGAAAATTGGCCTTTTTAAATGTTGTGCCATGTAATACTTTTGTAAACTTGTGTATGGTCATTGAACATTATGATATTTGACATGTTAACTGGGATGTCTCGATCTGCTCTAAGGCGGGTGAACATCCTAGTTGGGATGGGGGAAGTTTGGGTATAACTTAACTTTAAGGGGCTGGACTTAGAAGTTGGGGAAAGTGATATGTGATATGCGATACTTACACCCACTCGCCTTTACCGGGAGTGGAGGGGATATACGGAGGTTGTGTTATTATGTGGAGCACCTCACTCCTGCCAGGGACGGGGGAGCTGAGAGGCCCGGCGTACAGTGCCCGTGTCCACTGCGTCGTGTGCTATATTCACCCCACATTTGGGGTGAGGTCCAGGCCCTTATCTTTAGGTGATACCCATGCTTCCAAATATATCACTAACATCAACTAACTAATGAACCATATATGTGTTGTTGTTGTTGCACACTAGTGTGTTGTACTTTTTACCTTGGTTGCTTGTACTCTTATTGCCGTTACACGCTGTTTCAGAGTGTTTTCTCACTACAAAGCGTTGACCGTGGAGAAACCGGTCAACGTGGTCAAGGGGCTCGCTTTGGGTCCCTTGGGGGGGCTTCGAATTGGTGCAGAAGGGGCGAGGGGAAGCCTCGGCCCTGGTTGAGACGCTCGGCCTCGGATAGACGTGCTCGGCCTCGGCTGGAAGGGGGACGAGGGGTAGCCTCAGTCGCCCGGATAGATGCACGGCCGACAGGTGGCGAGGGGGAATCTCGGACCCGACTAAGACGCTCGGCCTCGGTAGGGCGTGCTCGGCCTCGGCAGGCTGACGGTGAGGGCAAGCCTCACTATCCAGTTGATCGAGTGGTCGGAGAGGGGCGAGGGGTAGCCTCGGCCCGTTGATCAGCTGTCCACCTGCGCAGACGAGAACGCTCGTCAGGGGGCCGGACCTTGGTTCCGGCCAAATCCCCTCCGATGCCTAAGTCAGATAGAGATCTGAGAAAGGAGGCCCGGCGGAGACGGTTCGACTCGTGAGGAGATCGTAACGGCGTCTCTCGGCGCGAGCGGGGGAGGAAGGAGATGAATTGGGGGAACGAGGTCGTTGATGGAGTACCTTAGGTTTTGTTACCTGAGATGCGGTCCCTTTCTTCATCGTCTTACTGGCCCTTTTGTAGAGCTCCCAGCGTGATTGCCTCTGGCCCACGTCCCACGCCCGCCATCGATCGTGCCCCATCAGTCCTCCCTCGCCGCCGCTCTTTCCGCCCTGCCAGCATCTCCCCATTATCGCTATTTAGTAGTCGCGCGTCCGGGGGAGTGGTTTTCGCAGGAGTGGGCGAGTGACCAGCGGGTTATTGGGGCCGGATCGGATCGACGTTCGAGAGGGTCCCTTGTAGGGCCTTTGCAGAATGGGCTTTTGAGGATGCAGATGGGCTCTTGATCAGTAGTCGGGCTCCTGGGCTCGTGTCTTTTGGGTCTCGGTCAAATAGGCGTAACACACGCATAACCCTAAATGATTTTCCATGCCCTAGTTAGTTTCCTACTGTGCACGTTTGACGTGCTCATTTTACTTTTCAGGTCTTGAGCAGAGGTCACCAGAGCAGAGTCTCCCACAGGAGATTCCTTAGATGTGGGTTTGAGTTTGGGTATACCACTCTTTTGGGATGTGTCTTGTAGTGTGAGTTGGGTTGAGTGGGGAATGAGTTGTCTTTTGTCGTTATGTTATATGTTGGGGCTTGTAGCACTTCTCATGTATGTACCAGAGACAGTTCACTTGTACTTGACGCTGGTGTGTGGTACGTTCTTTAGTTATGTGATTTTGTGGATATGTACTCTTTGTGATGGCTATGTGTGTTGCTTCTTTCTTTTATATATCTGTGATGTATGATCCCAGCATACGCAGTGGCCTGCTTATTGTGTGTTTACCTTACACGCTTGGTGTATACCACGGCTTGTCAGGCTCCATCCTCTCTTTTCCCCGCTATGGGACGTCGTATAGGTATATGTGAGAATGTGGCGTGACAGCGAGTCAAGTCAAGATCAAAAGGATCGCAAGAAGAGGAAGATTAATTTCATATTCACATTTGGACTTTAGAGATTCAAAGCTGGCCAGCCAATTGTAATCCAGATGGGATTCAATTATTGAATATAAAGTATAAGAAATGTGAAGAAATAATCTAGGGTAAAGTATGCGTTGATCTACTCAACTTTGCACCTTGATGGGTGTTGTGTATCTCTAACAAGTGCACAACAGCAGACTCTATGCGCATGACGGTCACACGGCCTATTTCTCGGTATGATAAACAGAAGAGTTAAAGGAAAGATGTTTCATTACAATCCCCTCAAGTGTGAGTGGGAGATGTTGGATATGGACGACACGAATACACCCATGAGGGGATGTATGAGGGTATACGGACCTCAGATGTCGCATGCACGAAGGCGTGCATGAAGGGAACCTTTTCTCGTGTGAAAAGGACCACTCGATAAGTGGAAAAAGCCACTCGATAAGTGGAAAAAGCCACTTTATAAGTGCATAAAGGCACTTGATAAGTGAATGAAGATGAGGATAAATGAATGTGCTAATATAGGCTAATAAGCTTATAATTGGTTATTTCCTACAATAACCACCCCTAAAGCCTATAAATAGGACCCAAGGGTAAGTCATTCATACCACACTTTCCATGCCATAAGTTTGCATAAGGCATCTTATGTTCCTCTTCTCCCTTCCATTAAAATCCTCTTCTAGTTAGAGATTTAGGCGGTGAAACTCTGCTTTGATCCTCCGTGACGAAGTATCGACCGTTGTGGCGAATCCGAGGGCGAAGTTCAGAGATTACGGTGCCGCGTACGCAAGCGTAAGTCTTGACTTTATTATTCGATCCTAACGTCCTTGTTTTGTCAGGATCCTACAGTTTCGAGAGTTTGATTCCAGCTTTTGTTTTGGAGAATTTTTGGAGAGCGACAGCGAATTCTTTTTGTACGGATTTTTGGATTAATTCTTAGAGTGAATTTCTGGATCAATTTTGAAGATTTGTGCTTTTATTCTTCTCTGGATTTGTTCTTCGTTCGTTCTCGCTGTAAGTAATTTTTAGCCCTAATTTCTTTTATTGCAAAAATGTTTTCCTACGCGAAATTGATATCTTTGTGTGTTCCTATCACCATGAGTGAGTAGATCCATTCTAGGGCTGATGGGTGAACCCTAGGATTTTATGGGAAAATGTAGATCTGGATCCTTACTTCGAATTATGGATTTAGGGTTGTATTTCGGTAGATCCTACCGAATCCGTAGATAATCTGTACTGAGATCATGCCCACGGTCTGTGGAATTGATGTTCTTAAGGGGTATCTAGGGATTCGAATAGGGAAATCGGTGGATCCAATCAAGGCACGTGACGATGCCCGGCTCGCGCCTTGAGGGGAACCATCGACGAACTATATCGCTACGTCGATGGCTGCCGCCATTGCATCGACGAGATCCACCGAAATATCCTGCAATTCTAACCCTCGAGAGTGGTACGAATTGGGGGATTAATTCCCTATCCTTAATGCGATGTTAGGAACCTATCCAACATCAACCCCAATGATCCTAGCGGCGATCCCAAAAGCCCTAATTCCTTTTATTATATTACACAACAAAAACTATCAACCCAAACCTTTCCCTCCGATCGCTACATTACTTCTAAATTTAGAAATAGACTGAGATTACCACAGACACTATCACCGTCCCTGTGGGATTCGACTATCTTTTATACTATAACTCGACACCGTCCGCTTGCGGATTGAGACCGAAGTCGTAGCCTAGGAGCCATATCACGCCTGGCGATCGTGACACCGCCCAGGTGGATCCTAGGTGTAGATTGCGGGCGCGTCAGTAAGCTGGTCCTTAAGACTTGAAGTCATCTGTACCAACCTGTGAGCGAATGGTATAGCTTAGACCCATGATCTAGCTTCGAGGCTAGGCCTGCTGAAAGATCTTAGGTTGGGTTGCACCCGAAGCTCTCGAGGCGAGTAGATGACGAAGATGGGATTCGTCACTTCCGTTAAAGGGAAGTTAGTGTCACAGGATCAGTACGATCTTTGTGTTAATCTCGGCCGGGGTATGTTGTAAGAAGTACAACGTGAATAAAATAAAGACCGCCGTATACTGACCAATGTTGTCTAATAGGGTTGACAGTAAACCATACCCTAGGCCAATAAGGACACAGTCTTGACGAAGGGACTATAGCTAACGACTTTCATCACTGACACAGCCAAAGTAAACCCAATGATGTTTTTGTCAAAGGATCGATCATGTTATGATGATTCTGAAACATGGACGACAGCTACACCTCGTGGTGACCGTCGTCTAGGGGTTCCGAGCCTCAACCTGTAGTAAGGTCAGGCTGTAGGGTCTCACACCGAGTAGCGTTCGTGTCTTAGTAATAGGAAGATTAATTGAGAGAGATTCATTTGATGATATTGAATAGTTAATATTCACAAAGCTTGTTGTGAAAATAAGTCGTAGAAGCAACGTGGACAATGTTGTATTTGATGCAAACAAAGATTAAACGTGTCGTAAATTAGTTACGAAAAATTTAGTAGGAACAAATATATTGGAAAGGGTTACCTGGCTGACGGGATCGTCCCGGTCTAAACACAGGTTCAAACCGCGTCCAAATCGGAGCTCAAACGAGCCCAGAAATGCGAAAACAGTTCAAGGCAAATTGGGTTGGACCCACTGGGCTAACAAGCCCATCTACAAAGGCAAACGGGCGCACACCGCTGGCTGCAGTAAGCCAGCGCCCGCTGCACATCGGGCACGGCCCGCAGCAGCAGCGGGCGCACGCCCGCTGCCCAGCAGGCGGGCAGCCCGCCTCCCTTGCCTTGGGCAGGCGCGCCCGCTAAGCCTAGCGGGCGCGCCCGCAACTTAAGTTATTTTAGGGGGTTTTGAAACCACAAATGACGGCTACGAAATTGATTATTTGTCCAACTTTGGGCAATTGTTTGAGGGGTCAAACGAAGTCGAAATTCGTCATCGTTGGTTCCTACGCGTTCAGCATTCGAAGCCCTTCGGATTGATAGCTTGTTTGGTGTCTAAAGTTTAATGAGTGAAGAGAATTAATTAGTTAAAGTTTACTTTTATGAAAAGCTCACTAAACTACAAATTAAGCTAAATTAGCTTAATTGAATTTTTTTAATTTAGCAAAAGTCCCACATTGCTTACAACGAAAGAAGGAGTGCCGACTCTCTATATAAATAGGGGTGCACTCCCTTCGTTGAAAGATGCACCAAGTCCTTGATCGAGTAGCTCCAGAATTTTAGAGCAAGCTCGATCGGCGACTAACTATTCTCTCTCTCTCTCTTCTTCTTATTCTCCGGAGTAGTCCTAGCAAGACTACGAAAGGGGTTTGGATTCGGATCCAGACGTCTAAGACGCGGGTCTACTCAAGTGAAACTTTCTACCGCGTGTGATCGGCTTAGATGCAGGAGTCGGCTCGGGCGGATCGGTTTGAGGGTGCGAGGCCGCTCGGCTGGTCGAGTCAAGGCGGTTCAGCTACAAGGAGAGTCAAAGACGGTGCGGTACATCTTACCTGCCCCAGGGTCAAGATTCCGGGTATGTGGTTAAGCAATTATTAGTGTAGATTTAATTTTGTCGCTATAGAATAGATCCCTCTTGGGGTGGTCAGATCCACCCCAAGTTGGCATAGATCGGGCTAGGTTCTGGCTCCCTCGGAGCCTAACTAAATTGTTTAGCTAGTAGTAATTTTACTCCGCTGCGTTTTTATGCCCATGTGGCCCGTCCGACTTAGGACGGACACAGATCCAAGCTCCGAGGGTCCGCCAAAACCAAACAGTGGTATCAGAGCCACGGTTATGCTATAGATCTATTTTAGCGACATTCTTTAAATATTTAAATTGCTTATTTTTAAACATACAATTGTTTTGTGTTTTAAAAATTGTTTTTGCAACACAAATTTTTTTTGGGACGATTTGATTTTATGCGATAAATATAAATAGGTCTCTAATATTTAAATGCTTTTTAAAAAATTTTATAAGATATAATAATTTTTCCGAGCATTTAAAAGTTTATGTAACTTTAATGACATATTTTATTTTGGAAATTTAATTCTCTTAAGTTGCATAAAGGTTGGAAATTTTAAAACTTTATTTGAAAGTTATTAAAACAATTTCTTATGATTTTAAAAATGTTTTAAAATTGCTTTAATGGATATGTAAATTATAGAAATATTTTATTTTCATAAGATGAAATGATAAATTAGTTTCTTTTAAATTACTTATAGGTTTCTAGATTATTTATGCGATATTTTAATCTTAGAAATGTTTGATTAAAATTTTAAAGCCTGGGTTTTAAAATTATTTTATAATTTTATAAAACCTAGTTTTTATGTGATTAAAAAAATTTTAAGCTTTAAATTTTTTATCTTTAATTTTAAATGTTAAAATTTTAAATTTACGTGTCATTAATTATGTTGATAATTTTAACTTGCAAATTCTCTTTATATGTCACTACATGTACTTTTAATTTATGCGGATAAATTAGTTTTTTTATGGACATGATGAATAATGTATTCATGAACCCTTTAGGTTAGCCATTAAATGATTAAAATTTTATAAGATGAAATTTTAATAAACTAGTGACATGTTACATTTTTATAAACAATTCAACATCAAAACCTAATACCAGATTAGGGTAGTCCCTTTGGTTGTCAATCATTCAAATAAATCGTTTAAATGATGATTTTCATAAAAGACTATTTTTGAAATATGTTGTAATTGTTTTATTAAAATCCTAATTAGATTGGGGTAGCACGTTGAACGAATGAACCTTATAGTTGATAATGACTAAATAAAAATTGTTCAACACATCCATAAAATTTCGAATTTTAGGATCCACTAGTTGATAAGGATTAACTAGTTTTCTTAATTAAAAGCCATTTAGTTGTTGGACAAACATAGAATTGATGAAAACTCCTTCAATGGATCATGATGTCGGTCAATGTGCTTGGCTAAGTTTGCTGGATCACCCTAGCTAGTCTAGGGGCCGAGTGCTCCTCGCTTAGTTAATTCCCTGGCCGCGTCCGCTGGACCGCAAGAAGTCGAATCATGACTGTGTAAGTCCATCGACTATACTGAAGTCAAATACAATAATAATCTTGTTCAAGATAAATCATAGCCCTCCTTGTTTTAGGAGTTGGCAACTGTAAGAAACTTGTTACGGTGGTTGAGCTACACTCAAGCCGTGACATGACAATCTTATAGAAACCGATTTATTGATAAACATCTTGACCTGACTAAAACCGTTGTCTCATCCACCGAGCACCGGCGTAAGTCTAACCAAGAATGTAGTCTAAGTCTGACCCAAACCGATGTGTCGTGCATACACAGAGCGGCGGGGCAAGTCAGACTAGACACGAAAACAAGGGTCCGACTAGGCTAACCATTATGATCTGGATGAGCACACTCATGATCACAATGACTTGGGGTAAAATTGATAGGGAATCATATTTAATATGATTGACGACGAGTTCGTCTACCGACTGCAGAATCAGACAACTTGTTGAGACACACTCAAGGTTGTCAGACTCAGGATAGTCGGATCCCTCTCTCACAAATATTATTTTATAATAAACTGTTTATTATTATGGCTTTAATAAATTTAGTGGGAGAATATAGTTTTATTAAAAACCATTAAAACTGTACAACGAACATATACTGACTAAAGTATCTATAAAATTGCAGAATGGATTCGGGTCTTAGATATATGGTAGAGAAGAACGTGCGCGATGGAACGAACTACAAAGACTGGCTTATGGACATTAAGTTAGTCCTTTCTCTAGCCGGAATTGGAGACGTACTGTTCGAGGACGCTCCGGAGAAGCCCAATGATGATTCGACCTTCGAGGAAAAGGAAGCTTATAAGCTATACCAGAGGGATGCAGAGAAGGCCAGGTGCCTTACTCTGACTTCGATGAGTAACGAATTGCAGAGGAAGCATGAACATATGGATGTTCAAAGTATGCTTCTGAATGCGCAAGAGTTATACGGCAAGCGATCTAGAGCTGCCAAATTCGAAGCCACCAGCAACCTCTGGGCACAAAGATGGAGACAGGGCCCGTACAAGATCATGTCATCAAGATGATCGGGTACGTGGAGGACGCCACCCAGTTAGGTTTTGTCCTTGACAATGAGATGTCCATGGACATTATCCTTAAGTCTTTAACCCCCGAATTTAAGCCTTTCATCACTGGTTTTATAATGAACAGTCTTGAAACGGATCTTCCTAGTCTCCTCAATATGCTTAGGCAATTTGAGTAGATTGAGAAGAAGCCGACCGCATTGGTTGTTGGCTCTGCTTTTTCCGACCAGCCGAAAGGCAAGGGCAAGAAGAGGCAGGTGCCGCAACCTGCGAAGGCGAAGAAAGGGAAGAAAAAGACCAAAGAGGCCCCGTTAAAATCTGAATGCTTCCATTGCCATAAGATTGGCCATTGGAAGATGAACTGCAAGATTTATCTTGCAGAGAAGAAGAAGGGGCATTCTGATGCCTCTACCTCAGGTACAACAAATTAAATTCTATGAAGCGTAATTATTTCCAATCACATAGTATGAGATACTGAGACATCTGTGTAATGTATACAGGTGGCTGAAATGAAGCGAAGATTGGAAGAAGTTCGGAGGACGGTCGGCAATCTGAGCAATCGTTTCTACTGGGGCCGTTCAAAGACTTCGAGAGACATGATCGAGAAGGAGATGATACTAAATTTTAGTTGAATAAAATATACCATTCCTCCAAATGAAAACAATGATTGAGTGTTCAACACTCAAAGTTTATTTGATAAACAGATTACGGTTCATCTTTATGAATCCGTTGTTTTAAATGAATGTCTCGGAAATTGTGTTTTCTGTTGAAATTAAAATTTGATTGAGATTGGCTTAAAATTTTCTGTGATTGTGGCTTTCTGAGTTGGTTGCGAAAATTCTCGAATTATGATGCGAAGCTTCGGAAATTTTGTTTTGGAGCTGACTTAATGTTATAGTCAATTGGTAGTTAAGTATAGGTTCCAGAAGCGTATTAATTGTGTATGATCACAATTATACGCATATTAAGATTAATTCTTAATAAACTGCATTTGGTTATTAAAGGGTTAATATTAAATGTGGTTAAGGAAAAAATATAGTGTAGGACGTTTGATTGAGTGAGTCAATGTCAAGATTCCTTAAACCGGTCTTTACTTAACTCATTCGACACATCGAACCTGACACTAGTACATTCCATCTAAAGCACTTATCAAATGGTTATGTCTTCATATATATAATCTAAATATGATTTAGATATAATATTGAAGTATTTTAACCAGGTAATTCTTAAAGTCAGTGGGAGCCAGCTAGTACACTTAGTTCCGTTTTTTCGGACTAAGTAAAGGGGATTTCCAACTTATATGAATCATCTATATAAAACATTGAATCAAAATCGTTTTGATTTAATCGAATATATAGATACTTAGGTTGTCAGCATGTACCTGACATGTTAACACAAGAAAATTGGAATGAGCTGAGACTGACTTATAGAAATGTTAGACCCTACGTCTAGATTGTATAAGCTAATTGTTAGCTATACAAAGAAAAATTGATCCAGATCATTTTTCAAAGGATCAACCTTGTGTGATCAAGAGATGTATATATATAATAATCCATTAAAATGCATTGTGTATACTCGTTAGTAAATCCACTCTTAGGTTTGTCATATAAATGTCAAAATAACTGATATGTAACAATATGAGATATCAAGATAAATAGCCTAAGTGCAAGTGGGAGATGTAGGAGGATATATGTCCATAAGGCGATTTATCCTAAAGTATACGTCTTGTTCATACTGTATATGGTATCCATTATCCTAAGTATGAAATCGTTTGTATTAATATACTTAGATAATGTCCATAGACTTATAGTTAGGTCCTCACGTATCTAGATAAGATCTCGATTATGAGTAGTAAGCGGCCGAATAGAAACGTAAGTCTTAAACGGTTCGTGGTCATAGATGTGTCAAGAACTGGATATCGACACATCGGATAGACCACTGTGTCTTAGTCTTACCGTAGGGTAATGATGATCTCATAGTCATTCGACTTGGCAAAGTCGGAGGCGAGACACGGGTGCTCATTGGAGAATGAGTTCACTGAACGACCAACTTAGAGTTGTTAAATGGTTAACTTTAACTAAACTGTCTTTAATAACTCTAGGGTGATGATAGGTAAGCTGGTCCTTAAGACATGAAGTCATCTGTACCAACCTGTGAGCGAACGGTGTAGCTTAGACCCATGATCTAGCTTCGAGGCTAGGCCTACTGAAAGATCTTAGGTTGGGTTGCACCCGAAGCTCTCGAGGCGAGTAGATGACTAAGATGTGATTCGTCACTTCTGTTAAAGGGAAGTTAGTGTCACAGGCTCAGTATAATCTTTGTGTTAATCCTCGGCCGGGGTATGTTGTAAGAAGTACAACGTGAATACAACAAAGACCGCCGTATACTGACCAATGTTGTCTAATAGGGTTGACAGCAAACCATACCCTAGGCCAACAGGGACACATTCTTGACGAAGGGACTGTAGCTAACGGCATTCATCACTGACACAGCCAAAGTAAACCCAATGATTCTTTTGTCAAAGGGTCGATCATGTTATGATGATTCTGAAACAGGGACGACAGCTACTGCGCGTGGTGACCGTCGTCTAGGGGTTCCGAGCCATAACCTGTAGTAAGGTCAGGCTGTAGGGTCTCACATCGAGTAGCGTTCGTGTCTTAGTAATAGGAAGATTAATTGAGAGAGATTCGTTTGATGATATTGAATAGTTAATATTCACAAAGCTTGTTGGGAAAATAAGTCGTAGAAGCAAGAGGGACAATATTGCATTTGATGCAAACAAAGATTAAACGTGTCGTAAATTGGTTACTACAAATTTAATAGGAACACATATATTGAAAGGGTTACCTGGCTGATGGGATCGTCCTGGTCTAAACACAAGTTCAAACCGCGTCCAAATCGGAGCTCAAACAATCCCAGAAATGCGAAAACAGTTCAAGGCAAAGTGGGTTGGACCCACGGGGCTAACAAGCCCATCCGCAAAGGCAAACGGGCGCAGCCCGCTGGCTGCAGCGGGCCAGCACCCGCTGCAGCAGCGGGCCATCGCCAGCGGCTTGCAGCGTGCAGGGCCCGTTGCACAGCGAGCGCAGCCCGTAACTTGCAGCGGGCCAGCGCCCGCTGCTTGCAGCAGGCATGGCCCGCAGCAACAGCAGGCAGGCGGCCCGCCTCCCTTGCCTTGGGCGGGCGCACCCGCAACTTAAGTTATTTTA
The DNA here is from genome assembly GCA_030789695.1 of Scilla litardierei. Taxonomy (NCBI): domain Eukaryota; kingdom Viridiplantae; phylum Streptophyta; class Magnoliopsida; order Asparagales; family Asparagaceae; genus Scilla; species Scilla litardierei. The sequence goes on from JAULAV010000092.1 coordinate 93,423, forward strand.
GGGGTTTTGAAACCCCAAATGACGGCTACGAAAATTGATTATTTGCCCAACTTTGGGCAATTGTTTGAGGAGTCAAACGAAGTCGAAATTCGTCGCTGTTGGTTCCTATGTGTTCATCATTCGAAGCCCTTCGGGTTGATAGCTTGTTTGGTGTCTAAAATTTAATGAGCGAATAGAATTAATTAGTTAAAGTTTGCTTTTATGAAAAGCTCACTAAACTACAAATTAAGCTAAATTATCTTAATTGAATGTTCTTCAATTTAGCAAAAGTCCCACATTGCTCACAACGAAAGAAGGAGTGCCGACTCCCTATATAAATAGGGGTGCACTCCCTTCGTTGAAAGATGCACCAAGTCCTCGATCGAGTAGCTCCAGGATTTTAGAGCAAGCTAGATCGGCGACTAACTATTCTCTCTCTCTCTTCTTTCTATTCTCCGGAGTAGTCCCAGCAAGACTACGAAGGTGGTTTGGATTCGGATCCAGACGCCTAAGACGTGGGTCTACTCAAGTGAAAATTTCTACCACGCGTGATCGGCTTGGAGGCAGGAGTCGGCTCGGGTGGATCGGTTCGAGGGTGCGAGGCGGCTCGGCTGGGTCAAGTCAAGGCGGTTCAGCTACAAGGAGCGTCAGAGATGGTGCGGTACATCTTACCTGTCCCAGGGTCAAGATTCCGGATATGTGGTAAAGTAATTATTAGTGTAGATTTAGTTTTGTCGCTATAGAATAGATCCCTCTTGGGGTGGTCAGATCCACCCCAATTTGACAAAGATCGGGCTAGGTTCTGGCTCCCTCAGAGCCTAGCTAAATTGTTTAGCTAGTAGTAATTTTATTCCGCTGCGTTTTATGCCCATGTGGCTCGTCCGACTTAGGACGGACACAGATCCGAGCTCTGAGGGTCCGCCAAAACCCAACACAAACCACATCATCACACCTCCAAGTAACCACCTGTAACGACCTGAAATTTCATCACTCCAATTTACCAATTTTTACGTGAAGAGTTTTATAACAAAACTGATTTCAAAAAAATTCTTATATTTTTGAGCACTAGACTTATCATATTATATTTCAGCAATTTCAGATTTCCTCAAATGTCCAAAACATTTCTGTTAAAATTCATCTCCCAAAATTACCGTTTTGTTCCAATGAATTTATTTTCTATACAAACGTCTTCAAAACATTTTCAAACTTCTGCAGTAGCATCCTATGATCATTTAGGGCTCCCTACATTAATTTCGTAATTTTCTGATATCGTTTCAATAGAGAACCCGTGAACCCGCCTTCTAAACGTTTTGGCCTAAAACTAGTAATTCCGTAGCTCAAATCCCAAAACGGACTTCGTATTCACGATCCTCGTGACGATACGGTCCCGTGGGTATGTTTTTGTAATTTTTCGGAGTCGTTTACAAAAAACGAGTTTGTATTCCTCCGCTTTGCTAATTACAATCGCTAATGACTTAATTAACCCCTAATGAACATCCTAGCTACCGTTTTTTTTGATTAAATCTGAAATGGATCAGATCTAACTCCCATCTACCCTCCCATCTACCCCCTCATCTACCCCCTCATCTACCCCCACTAATTACTAGTTTGCCATTCTAAATATCTATATAAACCCCCTCCCTCTTTGTAATAACCCACACCATCTACATTTTACGTTCAAATTTTAACACAGGCCGTTTTAATTTTTGCGCTCGACCCGCTCTCCCCCCACTCTCCGATTCACTCTCCCTCTCTCTCTCCCCCAGAGGCCGACGTCGCCCTCCGACCGCCGCCCACCGCCTCGACTGCCGCTCCCCGACCCACCGCCGACCTCCGCCCCTCCCGTCGCCGACGAGCGCCTCGCCACCGCCCGAAAACGCCCCCAGCGCCGCCCCCTTTGATCGCCGACGCTGCTCCGAGCCTCCGCCGCCCTCCGGCCTCAACCACCGCCTGCGCCGCTCCCTCCCGCCGCCGTCATCCACCCAGCTCCGCCGCCGTCCCAGTTGACGCCGCAGTCCCGCCATCGCCGACGCAAAGAACCCCCAACTCGCCGTCGACTGCGGAAGGTGAAGTTGATGGCAGACTTGTAAATACGAAAAACATTTCGTATTTTTGTATTATTAAAGGGATTTTTATGGTTTTAAATCCATAACTTGAAATATAGGGCTCAGAAAATTGCGAGACTAGTCCCAGAAAATCAGAAACGTCGAAACGGATCCATTGGCGCTAGTTTCATCTCCATCAGGCAAGTATATTTCTCACAGCGAATTTTTGAAGGCAAAACTTAAATAGGTTTAAATCCTTTTAAAATTCGTAGCTTGCAATTTTTACGTATATGTATGTCTGATAAAAATATATGTTAAAGTACTTGTAAATACGATCGTTTTGACACCTTGTTTGCAGAATTCCGGCGTACGGTTTGTCCGGAATAAATCTTTGAACATGGGTATTATTAATAATTTCTTGTTTTAAAAATCCTTTTAAAATTCATAACCTGTGATTTTTACGTACACCAATGTACGATAAAAATATATGTCTTAGTACTAGTGAATACGACCATTTTGACACCTTGTTTGAAGACTTCTGATGTACGGTTCGCTCGAAACAATTCTTTGAACATTCATCTTTAAAATAGTTCCTTGATTTTAAAATAGTTTTTGGCTATTCTAAATGGTCTAAAATTGTTAAAAATTATTTAAACAATCTTGAAAAATAACTACTAGTCTTAGAAAGTATTTTAAGCTAATTTAAACTCTTTTGCTTGGTTAAAATCACATCTTACTCGTTCTTTATTTATTTAAGTGATCCTGATGTTTTCATTGAATCAAGTCACAAAGTCGTGAACATTCACGAAACTATTGTACGGACGGTTGTAACACCGAGACTGAATTGACTGATTGAATGATGGAATTTCTATAGAATGGAAGATGGAACTTTAATAATATTGAATGGAAGATGGAACTTTAACAATATAAAATAGAAGATGGAATTTCAATAATAAATTGATAGTACACGTACTTTTGACCGACACTAGACTTGACCTGGGATTGGGGTAGTCTATGATCACAGGTGTTACAGAATAACTGGATGCGCCATACTAAATTACCTCCAACACATTACGGGGGTTAGAACCTTGACCGTTGCCATATCGGAACGGTGGGTAAGCCTCGGAGTTGCTCCCGTCGCAGGCTGCATGTTGGTTATCTCTAGTACTCTTGGACATGGACTTATCACTAGGATAGACTGGTTTTTGACTATTATTCTAACATCTTTTCTGCAGGTTGCTACAGTGTGTTTATTAAATGCTAAATTGTCACAGGTTACAGATGGCTTTGCAGATTATTATTGAATAATGAAACTGCTGCAGGTTGCAATTGCTGAAAATGTCTAAACTGCTGAAACTCTTTTATCTTATCACTTGTCTTTTCAGCTTTTAATTTAAGTGTCTAACACTTTGGTTTTTTGAGATTATCTTGCCGAGTATACCTCGCTGACGGACATTTCATTTTGTTGTTTTACGAAATGTCCGTCAGGTACCGACAGTGAGTTCGTTGAAGTCTTTGCTGCAGGAACCGAGCCAGTGCTCGAAGGCTACGTGGAGTATCTACCCACAGAAGACTAGACATTTCCCTTCGTGATCGTACTTTATATATTTGAGATAATGTAATTAGTGTGCTATGCTTGTATTGGCCATGCTAGGCCTATGTTGTACTTTTCTTCCAGACGCTTTGGTATTGTAATAATGTCATCTGTACTATTTCTTAAAAGCATGCAAGATCCTGCCATATTATTTCATGGACGCTTAGTGTGTTTAAACCAAGGAGGAAGAAAAAAAAAAGTACTCCTCTTTGTTTTAAGCACATCGCGGACCCGCTCGCGTCCTCGCTCCCGATAGAATGGGAAGCGGGGCGTGACAGGTTTTGGTGGTGGCCCATGCAGGTCTTGCTTATGCGAATACTTTAAGAAATAGTTGGATGTCATTAATATCAAAGTATCTAACTAGAATATATTTACCGAACTTACCTTGTGGTTTGTTTTGCAGCATGACAGGTAGACCCAACACCAGGAACACCAACGGCATCACCGAGAACGACTTCATGGGGATCATCAGAGAGATGTTGGATATCCAGCATCAAATCCTCGAGCGTGAACCTAGAACCGAACCCCGAAATGAAGCTGGAGTTAAACAATTCCGTGAGATGCGTCCCAAGACGTTCTCCGGAAAGGAAACTCCATTGCAAGCTGAGGAGTGGGCACGTAACACTGAAGATAATTTGGCCGCTGCCCGCATCCCCCAGGCTGGATGGGTAGAGATGGCCAGGCTCCAACTGACCGATTACACCCGAACCTGGTGGGACACTGAGGAGAAGCGTATAATGCGGCCTATTGCCTGGGCCACATTTCGCGAGCGTTTTGACACGAAGTTTTTCCCTAAAGCAGCAAGAAGGGAACTTCAACAACGTTTCGTCAACTTAAAACAGGAATCAATGACTGTTGACGAGTACGATGCTGAGTTCTCTATGCTAAGTCAATTCGCTCCTCACATGGTCGAGAATACAGAAGATCATGCCTTCCAGTTCCGCCAAGGTCTGAATTACAATATTCAAGCTTCAATTACCTCGGCTGATCTGACCAGCTATGAGAAGATACTGGAGTTTGCCCGCAACCATGAGGCCCTTGACAAACAGCGTAAAGCAGCCCAAGGAAAGCGCCCGATGGAACCACCGAGGAACAATCTTCGACCGATGCAGACTACTACCTTCAAGAGGCCTACTGCTCCCAACAACTACAGGCCTGTTGCTCCAGCCAACAACCGGACCGCTGCTCCTCCAAACAACAATCGAGCTACTATGGTATGCTTCCACTGCAACCGACCAGGCCATACCAAGAAGGACTGTCGCCAACTGTTGAACCAATGCTTGGCATGTGGATCACCGGAGCACACTGTTAAGGACTGCCCTCAGCGCATCAACAAACCATTTACTACTGGAGCTCCTGGATCAACATCCCGTGGACCACCCTTACCGCCACAACAGAGGGTTTTCCAACAGGCCCAGCCTAAACGCCAAGCTTTTACCATGACTGCTGAAGAAGCCGAGGCGACTGAACCGGTGATCACAGGTAACCTCTAAGACATCCTCCTTTACTAGATGCTCATAGCTTTAATTTAGACTGCTAAGAATACCTTATCATACTCTAGGTATCGTTTTAATAGCATCTACACCAGCCTTATCCCTCTTTGATTCTGGAGCATCCCATTGCTTCTTATCACTTAAGTTCGCTACAACACATTCCATTCCTATTGACCCTCTTTCTAACCGATGGAACATCAACACCGGGAATGGCGTAGTGAAGACTTCTGGTGGCTGTCGATCATGCCCTTTGGTGATATGTGGTCGCGAGCTCTACGCTGACTTCATGGTAATCGACATGCCAAACTTTGACGCTGTATTCGGAATGGATTGGTTAGGAACTTTCTACGCTACCATCGATTGTCGCAAAAAGAAGGTAGTGTTCGAAATTCCCAACCATCCAATGTTCGAATTTTCGAGCGGAAGCCAGTCGCTTGGACCTATTCAATTCCGGGCCAAGCCTCTGGAGATGATGATGTCCTCTATGCTAGCTGAACCTAAGAAGCCCAGGGTAGTTCGAGAATTCGACGACGTATTTCCTGAAGAAATTTCAGGATTACCACCCGATCGAGCTCTCGAATTTACCATTGACCTGATGCCAGATACTCAGCCTATCTCCAAATCTCCGTATCGCATGGCACCCGCAGAATTGGAGGAACTTCGTACCCAATTAGACGACCTGTTGCAGAAAGGATTGATACATCCCAGCGTATCTCCCTGGGGTGCACCAGTCCTATTGGTCAAGAAGAAGGACGGCTCAAGAAGGATGTGCGTGGACTACCGAGAGCTGAACAAGGTCACCGTGAAGAACAAGTATCCATTGCCGCGCATCGACGACATCTTCGACCAACTTGGTGGATCTCGGGTCTTCTCCAAGCTTGACCTTCGAAGTGGATACCACCAAGTGAAAGTCAAGAAGGACGACATATCCAAGACCGCTTTTCGAACCAAGTATGGACACTACGAATTCGCAGTTATGCCCTTTGGCGTAACCAATGCGCCAGCGGTATTCATGAACCTCATGAACCTCATCTTTTATGAGTTCTTGGATAAATTCGTAGTGATCTTCATTGATGACATTCTGGTCTATTCAAAAAGCGAGGAAGATCATGCTGACCACCTGCGGATCGTATTGAAGACTCTGCGCCATCATCGACTATACGCCAAGTTCAGCAAATGTGAATTTTGGCTTGACCGTGTTGCCTTCCTTGGGCATGTGGTATCTGGAGATGGTATCTCTGTCGATCCGGAGAAGGTCGCATCTGTTAGAAATTGGCCAACCCCTCGGTCAGTTTCAGACATCCGGAGTTTTCTTGGATTGGCTGGCTACTACCGCCGATTCATCCAGGACTTCTCCAAGATTGCTGAGCCCATGACTCGCCTGACGAGGAAGGACGTCATGTATATTTGGTCCAAGGCTTGTGAGCAGGCTTTCGAAGGATTGAAGACGAAGCTAACAACTACACCAGTTCTGACTATACCAGACAGAACTGGTGGGTTTGAAGTATATTGTGACGCATCTGGCAAGGGTCTCGGGTGCGTGCTACATCAACATGGTCATGTTGTGGCGTATGCTTCTCGACAACTGAAGATTCATGAGAAGAACTATCCAACTCATGATCTGGAGTTAGCTGCAGTTATTTTTGCTCTAAAGATCTGGAGACATTTTCTACTGGGCGAGCGAGTGAAGATCTTCACCGACCACAAAAGTCTGAAGTATATCTTCACACAAAAGGAGCTGAATATGAGACAACGCAGATGGTTGGAACTCATGGCTGACTACGACATCGACCTCCAATATCATCCTGGAAAGGTTAATGTCGTACCAGACGCGTTGAGCCGGCTACCAACTGTTATGACACTCACGGCTCAGAAGAAACTACAACTAGAGCTGCGTGAGATGGAGATTGAAATTATCCTACCTGGGATTGAAGCTTCATTGATGAATCTTCAAATTCAGTCTACCATCGTCGATCGTATCAAGGCCGCTCAAGCTGGAGATGCAAAGTTACAGAAGATCAAGACTCAGGTGGAAGCAAGTCTTCGAACGGATTTTCTTATCCATGAAGACGGATCCTTGAGATATGGCAGCAGAATCTGCGTGCCTGCAGGCGACATCCGAGAAGAACTAATGAATGAAGCACATAGCTCCCCGTACTCCGTACATCCTGGTGGCACCAAAATGTACAAGGATCTTCGTCTGAACTTTTGGTGGCATGGAATGAAAAGAAGCATTGCTCGAAGCGTCGCCAAATGCCTCGTATGTCAGCAAGTGAAGGCTGAACATCATCGCGTTGCAGGATTGCTTCAACCGCTGCCTATTCCCGAGTGGAAGTGGCAACACATCACAATGGACTTCGTCACTGGACTACCTCGGAGTACAAAGCAGAATGATGCCATCTGGGTGATCGTTGATCGATTAACCAAATCGGCACACTTCATACCATTCCGAGTAGGACAATCGACTGAACTACTTGCAAAGAAGTACATGGAGGTAACGCTTATTTCTATACCTTATAACTTCTTCCTAGTTTATGTCGTAATATGAGCAATGACCGTGCAGGAAATCGTGAGATTGCACGGAGTCCCAGTAAGCATTGTCTCTGATCGAGACACGAGATTCACTTCTCACTTTTGGAAAAGTCTGCAATCAAATCTTGGTACCAGTCTGAGCTTCAGCACTGCGTATCATCCGCAGACGGATGGGCAATCAGAGCGCACCATCCAGATACTCGAAGATATGTTGAGAGCTTGTATGCTTGACTTCAAAGGCTCGTGGGAAGACCACTTGCACTTAGTGGAGTTTTCCTACAACAACAGCTACCAAGCAAGTATCGGTATGGCCCCATTTGCAGCACTTTATGGAAGAAAGTGTCGTTCTCCATTAAGTTGGGATGACATTGGCGATCGAGAACTTTTGGGTCCGGAGATGATTGTAGAAGCTGTTGATGTAGTGCGTACTATCAGAGACAAACTCCGCATTGCTCAAGACCGATACAAGCACTGGGCCGATGCGAAGCGTCGTCATCTAGAGTTTCAACCTGGAGATCATGTATTTCTGAAGATATCCCCTAACCGGGGAGTAATCAGATTTGGAAGAAGAGGAAAGCTCAGTCCGAGATTTATCGGCCCTTTCGATATACTGGAACGAGTTGGCGAAGTAGCTTACCGCCTGGCCCTACCCCCTTCACTGGAAGGAGTACATGATGTATTCCATGTCTCACAGCTGCGTCGATACATTAGTGATCCTACTCATGTGGTTGACCACTCAGAGATCACAGTGCGACCAGATCTTTCATATGAGCAACAGCCAGTGCAGATTTTGGATCGACGACAGAAGACTCTCAGGAATAGCGTAGTCAATCTCGTTAGAGTGATGTGGCGACATGACTCACCTGGTGAATCCACCTGGGAACGAGAAGATGAAATGCGTGAGAGATATCCATATTTGTTCACTGAATCCTAGTTCATTGTATCTTTATCTATATATTTTAGTGTGAGAAATTCCGAGGACAGAATTATTTTAAGGAGGGTAGGATGTAACGACCTGAAATTTCATCACTCCAATTTACCAATTTTTACGTGAAGAGTTTTATAACAAAACTGATTTCAAAAAAATTCTTATATTTTTGAGCACTAGACTTATCATATTATATTTCAGCAATTTCAGATTTCCTCAAATGTCCAAAACATTTCTGTTAAAATTCATCTCCCAAAATTACCGTTTTGTTCCAATGAATTTATTTTCTATACAAACGTCTTCAAAACATTTTCAAACTTCTGCAGTAGCATCCTATGATCATTTAGGGCTCCCTACATTAATTTCGTAATTTTCTGATATCGTTTCAATAGAGAACCCGTGAACCCGCCTTCTAAACGTTTTGGCCTAAAACTAGTAATTCCGTAGCTCAAATCCCAAAACGGACTTCGTATTCACGATCCTCGTGACGATACGGTCCCGTGGGTATGTTTTTGTAATTTTTCGGAGTCGTTTACAAAAAACGAGTTTGTATTCCTCCGCTTTGCTAATTACAATCGCTAATGACTTAATTAACCCCTAATGAACATCCTAGCTACCGTTTTTTTTGATTAAATCTGAAATGGATCAGATCTAACTCCCATCTACCCTCCCATCTACCCCCTCATCTACCCCCTCATCTACCCCCACTAATTACTAGTTTGCCATTCTAAATATCTATATAAACCCCCTCCCTCTTTGTAATAACCCACACCATCTACATTTTACGTTCAAATTTTAACACAGGCCGTTTTAATTTTTGCGCTCGACCCGCTCTCCCCCCACTCTCCGATTCACTCTCCCTCTCTCTCTCCCCCAGAGGCCGACGTCGCCCTCCGACCGCCGCCCACCGCCTCGACTGCCGCTCCCCGACCCACCGCCGACCTCCGCCCCTCCCGTCGCCGACGAGCGCCTCGCCACCGCCCGAAAACGCCCCCAGCGCCGCCCCCTTTGATCGCCGACGCTGCTCCGAGCCTCCGCCGCCCTCCGGCCTCAACCACCGCCTGCGCCGCTCCCTCCCGCCGCCGTCATCCACCCAGCTCCGCCGCCGTCCCAGTCGACGCCGCAGTCCCGCCATCGCCGACGCAAAGAACCCCCAACTCGCCGTCGACTGCGGAAGGTGAAGTTGATGGCAGACTTGTAAATACGAAAAACATTTCGTATTTTTGTATTATTAAAGGGATTTTTATGGTTTTAAATCCATAACTTGAAATATAGGGCTCAGAAAATTGCGAGACTAGTCCCAGAAAATCAGAAACGTCGAAACGGATCCATTGGCGCTAGTTTCATCTCCATCAGGCAAGTATATTTCTCACAGCGAATTTTTGAAGGCAAAACTTAAATAGGTTTAAATCCTTTTAAAATTCGTAGCTTGCAATTTTTACGTATATGTATGTCTGATAAAAATATATGTTAAAGTACTTGTAAATACGATCGTTTTGACACCTTGTTTGCAGAATTCCGGCGTACGGTTTGTCCGGAATAAATCTTTGAACATGGGTATTATTAATAATTTCTTGTTTTAAAAATCCTTTTAAAATTCATAACCTGTGATTTTTACGTACACCAATGTACGATAAAAATATATGTCTTAGTACTAGTGAATACGACCATTTTGACACCTTGTTTGAAGACTTCTGATGTACGGTTCGCTCGAAACAATTCTTTGAACATTCATCTTTAAAATAGTTCCTTGATTTTAAAATAGTTTTTGGCTATTCTAAATGGTCTAAAATTGTTAAAAATTATTTAAACAATCTTGAAAAATAACTACTAGTCTTAGAAAGTATTTTAAGCTAATTTAAACTCTTTTGCTTGGTTAAAATCACATCTTACTCGTTCTTTATTTATTTAAGTGATCCTGATGTTTTCATTGAATCAAGTCACAAAGTCGTGAACATTCACGAAACTATTGTACGGACGGTTGTAACACCGAGACTGAATTGACTGATTGAATGATGGAATTTCTATAGAATGGAAGATGGAACTTTAATAATATTGAATGGAAGATGGAACTTTAACAATATAAAATAGAAGATGGAATTTCAATAATAAATTGATAGTACACGTACTTTTGACCGACACTAGACTTGACCTGGGATTGGGGTAGTCTATGATCACAGGTGTTACAGAATAACTGGATGCGCCATACTAAATTACCTCCAACACATTACGGGGGTTAGAACCTTGACCGTTGCCATATCGGAACGGTGGGTAAGCCTCGGAGTTGCTCCCGTCGCAGGCTGCATGTTGGTTATCTCTAGTACTCTTGGACATGGACTTATCACTAGGATAGACTGGTTTTTGACTATTATTCTAACATCTTTTCTGCAGGTTGCTACAGTGTGTTTATTAAATGCTAAATTGTCACAGGTTACAGATGGCTTTGCAGATTATTATTGAATAATGAAACTGCTGCAGGTTGCAATTGCTGAAAATGTCTAAACTGCTGAAACTCTTTTATCTTATCACTTGTCTTTTCAGCTTTTAATTTAAGTGTCTAACACTTTGGTTTTTTGAGATTATCTTGCCGAGTATACCTCGCTGACGGACATTTCATTTTGTTGTTTTACGAAATGTCCGTCAGGTACCGACAGTGAGTTCGTTGAAGTCTTTGCTGCAGGAACCGAGCCAGTGCTCGAAGGCTACGTGGAGTATCTACCCACAGAAGACTAGACATTTCCCTTCGTGATCGTACTTTATATATTTGAGATAATGTAATTAGTGTGCTATGCTTGTATTGGCCATGCTAGGCCTATGTTGTACTTTTCTTCCAGACGCTTTGGTATTGTAATAATGTCATCTGTACTATTTCTTATAAGCATGCAAGATCCTGCCATATTATTTCATGGACGCTTAGTGTGTTTAAACCAAGGAGGAAGAAAAAAAAAGTACTCCTCTTTGTTTTAAGCACATCGCGGACCCGCTCGCGTCCTCGCTCCCGATAGAATGGGAAGCGGGGCGTGACACCACCACTCCCGGTAAGGGCGAGTGGGAATAATCACATATCACATCCCCAGTCTCCAGGGTCCAGACCTTATATCCATCATTTACTCAGTCTTTCCACCTAAACCCGGGTTTTACTAACTCACCCTCATTAGAGAGGATTGATGCACATTCAAAATTATAGGTTAACATCATAAGTGACACATTAGGGTCATGTTGGCAAGGGTGCACATATCACCTTAGTTGTCCATCATTAGACATAGGATCATGCACTCACGTGACATGCCCCTATCACAACGCATCATCCATTCACAAATACAATGTATCCATGTCATTCAAGCCTCTAAGTTCACCAATCATCAATGTGGCTCGAGGCCAACACTAACACATGCATATTTCTCAAATTACAGGATATTGCCTTTATCGAGGCATTTCATCGAACACATGACTGCGTCATTAACATGTCCATTATAACATGAGCAAATCCAAGAGAAAATATCACAATGAACTCCTACTTCAAGTAACAACAATGCACATTCATAATAGAGGAAAGTTTAACATCATCTCATAGTTATATCATCCCGTAAACATTTCAGTTTGCTGAAATTACACGACCAGTCAGATTGATGGCTAGATATCAGGCATTTCTAGTTGGAATTTAGCAAAACCTAAAACTACAAAGTTGTAGATACACTAGTTAGTGTTTCAGATATCAAATATCAAAAATTTAGGATAATCATGCTAATTATAGAGGCATGTTTACTAAGTTATAACAAATCTGTTTAGATTCAGAAAACAGGACTCAACTTCATTAGTAGATTTTGCCCTATTACAGTCGGACTTTGAGTTTTTCATACTAGGCATAAATTTTAGCCCTTGAAATCTAGATATCCAAAATGTATAAGTTTGCAGAAAACGAACAAATGCAATTCATGTTACAGTCGATATCGTGCAGGGTATCAAAACTATCAGAAATTTGATATGTTGCAGAACAAGCTCTCTTCCTCCTAATTTTTGAATTGAACATATATCATATTTTATATGATTTTGGGGTATGATTTCGAGATCTACATGCATATAATTATTTCAGATTTTTCTTTAATCTAGTTTGGACAGAAATCATGGCTAAACAGGAAGACAGATTTGCTAGAATTTCAAGGACAAATCCAACAACACAAAGACAAGTTCTCTATAAATAATATGCATGTACAGATATACTAGGTGGAGATGGGTATCCTACCTTTCTCCAAGATGAAGGGAGTTTCTCTCCTTATTCTCCTTCTTCTTCCTCTTCCTCTCATTTCCTTGTTTTTCCTTTGCTTTCTCTTTCTCTTTCTCTTTCTCCTTTCTTCCTTCCTTCCTTCCTTTCTTTCTTCGTTTCTCTTTCTTTTTTTGTTTGCATGGTGTAATTCGGCCACCATGGGGACAAGAAGAAAAGAAAAAATGAGAAGAAGATGAAGAAGAATGGAGAAGAAGGAAGAAGAATGTAGAATGGATTTAAAAAATCCAGTAAATATCTCTTCTTCTAGAATTCTTTTTTATTACAAGTTTGCCATTCCTACAATTAACATCCTACTCTACACACACACCTAAACCTAATTACAAGTGTGCCACTATTTTACATACACCCCTTTTACTATACATACATCCCTCTCTAATATTACGAAAATGCCACTACCCTAACCCTTTTCACACTGATCCATCTACACCAATCCTACACACCCATTCACACACACACCCATGCATCATCTCACCATTCATGCATGTACACTACACCCATCACCTATACCAAATGACCAAAATGTCCTTACTCGGCCTAGGAAATTACATGATGGCCACTAGCTACCCTTATGCTCATAGTGTATCATATCAACACCTGACACCCTTCTACACGTATATGGAGACGATACACGTGTATTTCATCGTACATGGCAAATCAGGCTATGACAGGAATGGGTTGGATGAGCTCAATTCAATCCATCCCATTGCGGCGGTAAGTAATCCTAACCGACAACTAACCCTTGGGATTTCGATTCGATGCACTTAAAGGTGTGTTGAATACATAGTGCCCGGTGCCGACTAACCATCGGGCAAACTCACTAGAATCACCTACACCGTAGCCACCGACGACCCATCGGGGCTACGAAAGGGGTCCAACCTATACTTCAAGTCATCTCTCACGGTTGGACGTCGAGAGGACGAGGATTGAGATTCGGTTATCATCTAAGACTATAACCCGTTGGCTCGAGAAGCTAGGTTTACCCATATGTTTAATTGGCACTACTGGTGACGTTTAACTGATCACTCCTTATTTTACACCCTTTTCCCGCATGTTTGCATGCCATTTTGATCGCCCAAATCATGTTTTTCACGATATATCGACGATATTGTGATGCTTTTCACGATTTGTTGTTTTTGTCGCATTTCAGGTGATTTGGCGCGATTAGGAGTGATCTCGAGATGTGTGTAATCTAGACGGCCACCGACGACCTCCCCGAGGGGTATTTTGCTGTTGGAGAGGAGCGGAAGAAGAATGGACGTCGCCGGAGCGACGAGGAGGCCAAAACGACCAGTTTGGGCATTTTTTGTGTCCCACTCGGCCGAGTGGAGGAGCCACTCGGCCGACCAGCGAGACACTGCTCGGCCGACCCGTTCAGACACGACTTCCATGTGTACTCGGCCGAGCGACGGAGACCACATCGGCCGAGTGACGATACCACGTCCGCCCGAGTGGCGCCCAGACGAAGGCCCTCAAAAAGACCGAAGTTACTGTTTTTCGGCCATCTGAGCTTCAGAAGACCCACTCGGCCGAGTGGCAAATCCCGTCCGCCCGAGTGAAGTGAAGCCATCGGCCGAGTGACGACAACTCACTCGGCCGAGCCACCCCCGAACTGAAGACCCCTGAAGTCCCCGACTTACTGGAAAATTGACAGGGTTTTCACTCGGCCGAGCGACTTTTGTCACTCGGCCGAGTGCGATGCGCTGCCTGTAGCGAAATTTGCGGAAAACAGGCTGTGCAGGGGCGTTTTGGTCAGGATTTTTAGACGATTTTTGGGGCTATTTAAGCTCTGTTTTTACCCTAGTTTTGGGAGCCACCTCTCAGATTTTTTGCAGCTTTTTGAGTCTACTTTTTAGCCTTATTAATTGTGATTGGTGAAGAGAAAAACTTGGATTTTTGTTGGGTTGATTGAAGATCTACATTGGTTTGCACTTCTCTTCCACAAAAACTCTATTTTTATTGTTTATATCATTGTTGTGATGAATTCCATTGTCTATTTCTTTGCCAATTATTGTGCTATTGCTATGATTAGTGAGTAGTCTCCACGTCTTGGGGCGTGGGGATGAACCCTACGAGCCCAATTTCGTATTTGTGTTGAATTGGTAGGAATTGAGCCAGGATTGTTATTAGGGATTAGATTGGGATCGAATTACTACGGATAGCTAGGTATTCACGTCAATAGGGATTTGCAAGAGATTGGATCCCAATTCGATAGGAAGCCCTAGAAATCCGAATTGGGTTGGAGTCGGATTTTCGAAGTATCGGTTTGCAAGAAATTGGACCGATGCTAGGATCTCCGGTTGCAATTCCGTGCCGATACCCGTTTGCAAGAGATTGGACGGGTAGGAACTATCCTAATCTAGATTGTGGACCGAGTTTGCAAGAGATTGGGCTCGGTGCGCAATTGGACGATGATGTTGATCCTAATGCTAGCTTCCCTAGGCTAGGGTTTGCAAGAGATTGGACCCAAACCCAGGATAGCTATAGACCGGCAACAGCGCGAGAGCGTGAGCCTGGTTCCACATTTAGTTGCAACTAGTTCATCCGAATTCTCATCCTAGCGATTTCGATACCGGCGAACCACAATTGTGAAATACGGTGAGTAGTGGGGATTCCCCATTCCCTAGGCGTTCTCTATTTGATTTGATATTTTGCACTTTTGTCTGACGATTGTGACAGGATCGCCCAAGGCAATTATCCCTCTGAATAGCCAGGTTGATTAGGAGCAAGCACGGTCATTCGTCCTCCCTGTGTTCGATACCCGCTCGCCGCTATACCGTGCGCTTGCGGTAAAACTACAACCGTCGCCTCGGGACGTGTACGCCGGGGCGCGACCAAGTTTTTGGCGCCGTTGCCGGGGAGGCGATTGCGTTTGATTCTTTTTCACCTAGCTATTTCTTTCTTTTATTTTCTTTTTATTTTATTTCTTTTACCATTATTATTTCCTTTGCTATTTTTACCTAACCCTTCCACGGTACTAATCATCTCTTTGAAACTCTGTTTTCACTGTGCATGTACACGAGATCTACGGCGGACCCCGAAGCCCTATTATTCGATCCCGAGATCGAACGTACCGCGCGGAGACTCAGAGCGGAAAGGAGACAATATCCGGAAGGGGGGTTTATGACCAACCGGGAAACTCCCGAAGAATTGGCGGAGAGAATGGCGAGAATAATTTCTATTCGCGATAGGCTTCGGTCTAAAACCTCTTCTACTACGTCATCCATCGCCGTGCCGGAGTTGGCGGCCGACAAGAACTTCGAGCTAAAGACGGGATTGGTGGTTTTGATGCAACAAGACCCATTTCATGGGAACGCTCACGAGAACCCCCACTACCACATCCAATCATTCTTGTCGAAGTGCGCCACTTTCCAAATGCCGGGGGTCTCGATTGATGCCATCAGACTGCGCCTCTTCCCCTTCACGCTAAAGGACAAAGCACTCTATTGGCTGAGGACGCAAGCTGACGGAGTTTTCACCTCTTGGGACGGGTTGGCGGATGCATTCATTGATAAATTCTATCCACCATCCAAGACGGTGAAGATCCGGAGCGCTCTCATGTCCTTCAAGCAAGGACCACACGAGACGCTCTATGAAGCTTGGGAGCGATTTAAGGATTTGCAGCACCAGTGCCCGCACCACAGTATAGAAGATTGGGAGTTAGTGCATAGCTTCTACAACGGTCTCCAACCGGGGACCAAACAAATTATTGATGCCGCGGCGAATGGTGCAATCTTGTCAAAGACTCCCGAGGAAGCTACGGCCCTAATTGAGGAGATGGCCTCTAATAACCAACAATGGGGCGATGAGCGAGGACACTCTACGGCCTCCTTAAAGCCGACTAGCATCTACGAGGCAAAGGCCGTAGCGGAGCTTACGAGCAAATTTGATTCTCTCCACAAGGTGGTGGAGAGATTGGAGAAATTCATCACGGAGCCCCAAGGAAGCCCTTCCACCTCCGCGCCGGCAAGCCAAATGAGTGATTGGCAAGACCAACCTCAAGCCATGTATTCGGGAGGAGAGCAAGGAGAAGGATCCTTGGAGCAAGTGCAATATGTTGCGGGGAACCAAGGTTATTGGTCCAATCCGGCCGCAAGAAATCACCCGGGATTCTCCTACGCCAACAATGAAGGAGCTTTGAACCCGCCACAACAACCGCCTAATCAAGCTCGACCGCCACCACCCCAACAACAATACTATCCGCCGAGGGGACCTACACAACAAAACTTCCAACCAAAGCAACAAGTCCCACCTTATAGGCCTCCCGGATACAATCAAGGGTGGAGGAATCAAAACCAAAACCCTCCACAAGCTCCACAACGATCCGATTTCGAAACTAGAGTGGAAGCGTTCATGGTCGAGCAGAATAAGGTGAATGCTACTTTGAAGGCGGGGCAAGAATCTCTCAATACCGTAGTGGCTCAAATATCGGAGCAATTAGCGTTGCTCAACCGGAACACTCAAAGATTGCCGGCGCAACCGGAGCAAAACCCACGGGGCAACACGGGGCAACACGGGCCACATCAACGCCGTAGTTGCCGTCACTACTAGAGGCGGGAAGGACACCACCCCCGCCATGATTCCTATTGAGGAGACCGTGGAGGAAAGTTTGGAGCCGGTTGAGCCGATAATCGAGATTGAAGAGGAGAAGGAGCCACAAGACAAGGAGAAATCTAGGGAGAAGCTATTAATTGAGGAGAGGCGCTTCATGCCACCGGTCCCATTCCCCCAAAGACTAGCGAAAGCGAAAATGGAGAAAAGGCTAGCGAAATTCCTCGAGTATCTAAGAGGAGTTAGCCTAAATATTCCCTTCCTTGACGCCATCATCGAGATCCCCACATATGCCAAATTCTTGAAGGACTTGATTTCGGGGAGAAAGAGGAAGGAAAAGATCATGCTAGCCGAGGAGGGCTCTTGGTTCACCAAGAGAGAAAAGGAGCCGGCAAAATTTAAAGATCCGGGGAGTTTTCGGATTCCTTGCACGTTGGGCGGCGTGCCTCTTCAAAAGGCGTTGGTCGATCTTGGGGCTAGTGTGAGTCTCATGCCCCTCTCCATGTTCTTAAAGCTTAACACCGGGACAAAGTTGAAACCCACCGACATGCGCATTCAATTAGCCGATGGACGGATAACAAGGCCGGTGGGGATTGCCGAAGACATCCCACTTCAAGTCCCGGGTGGAATATGCTTGCCATGTGACTTCGTCATCATGGACATTAAGGAGGAGGGAGACACCTCATTGATACTTGGGCGCCCATTCCTCGCCACCGCCGGAGTCATCGTCGACGTGCGCGAAGGTACCTTAACCTTAAACGTCGGAAACATCGAGGTGGAGCTCCACATTCCCAAGGCAATGAAGCACATGCCTTACCATGAGGAGCTCGATTATATGGACCTCCTTGATGAGGTGATAGAGGAGGCGATTCCTCACTCAATTGGTGCCCTTTTTGATGAAGAATTGGATGAAGGCCCGGATTTAGGCCATGAGGACAATAATGATGATTCCCCCGACTTCTCCGCTGATGAAGATGAAGGCGACGCTGATGTCGCAAGGATTCGAGAGCTCTGCAAGCTCTCGAAATCAAAGTCTCCAAAGAAAGCTCCGCCGGTACGGAAATCGGCATCGCCGGCTAAGCCGTTGACCGGGGCAAATGCTAGCTTGGGGGAGCCTCCCCCCAACACTATTCGAGATAGGAGACCACCGCGGGAGAACGCTTCGCCGCCACGTCCGAATCCAAGCGCGCTCCCCGGAAAGTTTGACGGGTGCATCTCATATGCACCAAACATCCCGCATTGATTGAAAATTATAGGGGGTCGAGCTCACGACCTAAAACGAGCGCTTGTCGGGAGGCAACCCGACGGTTTTTGCTTTATTTTCGCTTTTTCTTTATTTTCGTTTTAGAAATTTTTAGTGTTTTGAGTCATCCGATCAAAAATTTTGTGATAACGGGTCCTATTTTTCTTGACAGGAGAGGAGATAGGTAGATCATCATGAGGAGGTTGAACGAGACGATGAGGAGCGCCCTAAGAAGGCGTTCGACGCTTAGGAGGAGCATGAAATCGACAGGAGGAAGAAAGACGGAGTTTAGAGTCTAAACGAAGACAAACAGCAGAATGCAAGGCTCACTCGGCCGAGTATACTAGTCACTCGGCCGAGTACAGAAGTTCGTCCGGCCGAGCCGCTCACGAACAAGGGAAGTCTGCTGTACCCAACTCTCTGTCTATTTTCCACATTTCATTATAACTGCTACTCGGCCGAGTATATATATTCACTCGGCCGAGTGAAACAGACACCCTCCTTGGGCGAGTCATGCCGAGTAGCTTGAGTCACTCGGCCGAATGGATTCACTCCACTCGGCCGAGCCTGGCAAGGCCACTCGGCCGAAGCGATATCGGGGAGAAATTTTTATTTGCCTCGCTCGGCCGAGTGATCACGTCACTCGGCCGAGTCGTAACTTTTTAATATAAAGCCAAATTGGGAGGCGCAGTTTTCGAAAACGAAAAAAAACCCTTTCGTCCGTGCCCCCTCAGCTTCCCCTCGCCCGATCGCGCCTCGCCCAACATCCACTCGCCCGCGCGCGCCGCCGCTCGGCCTGCCACCGCCGGCCGACCGTCGCCGCACCCCGCCCGAGTCGCCGCCGGCAACCGCCGTCTCCGATCACCTCCGGTTCGCTTATTTTCACCATTTTCTTCTCTTTTTGCGTAGTTTTTGAGGATCCGTGTGTCAATCGAACCCCTAACCCGAATCAAGTCACATATCTATCTGTTATACCCCTATTGCTCCATACATTTTGATTATTACTCGCTGATATCGCTTTTCCATGCGCAGGTTGCTTTTTGGAGCTTAGGGGAGCTCAGGGGAGCTTCTACGGGCTGCTCAAGACTTCGTGGAGGCGCGGACTTCACACGCTTCCACTACTTAGCACCCGCGGCGTGTTTGGGTAAACTCTTTCCACTCTTTGTGCACACGCCGCACTTTTCACTTTTTCGGCGCGCGCTCGGGGCAGATATGCCGCCCCTGACACGGCCGCGGTCGAAGAGAGCTTCCGCCAAGCGGAAGCGGTCGGATGATGCCGGCCCCTCCCACGAGTTGGAGGACTCTCCTCCACCGTCCCCCACACACCCCGCACACCCCGCACAGCCTGCAGGCTCTGCACACCCCGCACAGCCTGCAGCGCACCCACAGCCCGCACAGCCTCTCCCCGCCGATCCACAGCCACCACCACCGGCTCCACTGGTCGGGCCGCTCGGGATTACGTTCCAAGACGACGCACACCGCGTCGTCTTCGAGCGTATCTCCCAGCGCTCGATCGTACCCTCCAGGTTCGCACACCTCGCTGACCTAGGACGCCTGGGGGTACTTGAGGGGATGCTCACGTTGTACGACAACGTGGGCTGTCGAGATTTTTTCCAGGTGTCGGCAGATACTTTTACCCGTCCGACACTTGAGGTTTTGAGTTCGATTGCCCGGACCGATGAGGGATGCTCATTCCGGTTCATGGATCGAGAGTGCCAGGTCACTCTTGATATGATGAGAGCATTTTTCTCTTGGCCCGCAGTCCCCGGAGCCGATCGCGGTTATGGCCCCACACATATCCCTCCACCCTCTTTCGACGCCGGTGCCTTCTGGGCACGTATCACGGGTCTCCACGCCGCCTTTGACCCTAGTAGGGCCAAGGCCTCGGCCATCGTCCATCCCTGCCTACGCATTGCCCAGCGCCTCATGGCGACTACCTTTTTGGCCAGATATGAGCCGGGCACGATGTCTACGCCAGAGCTTTACATGCTCTATGCGATGACACGTCCCAGAGCTCTGTCTAGGGATGGAGATGAGCTTGTCCCCGCCGTCGTGATCGATATCGCGGCATGGTACTTAGACCGCATCATTGTATCGGTGGGCGCTCGCTCACCGATATGCTGCGGCGGCCTGATTACCCTGCTGGCTCTTATGACCGGCGAGGATTTCCCCGACGACCTGCGACGCGTTCCGGGCCCCACTTCCTTGTCGATAGACGTTATGGCCCGGATGAAGATGCTGCGTCCGCACGGTGAGCGTCACTGGGTCTGGTTGCACGGCCCCTATGGAGCCGATTACATGATTCTCCCGAGCCCTGCTCGGACCCAGATTGCACCGGCCCACGTTGACTGGCTCCCAGATATGGATGTCCTCATCCCCGCCGCCTACGTGCTCGAGGCCGAGGAGGCCGAGCAGGGCCCCGCCGCCCACGCTGCCCAGGCTGCTCCCGCAGACCCTGCTGCACGCCCTGCCGAGCCCGCTGCCGCCCCTGTGGCCCCTCAGCCCACACCTGTCGTTTCTGCTGCTCCTGACACTTCTGTCCTCACCTCTACCAGTGTCGCGAGTACCCTTGTTGAGCCCACTTCCACCACTGTCACCGCTTCCGAGGCTGTCACCACCACTCCCACTTCCACCACTGGCCCCTTGTCTGTCGAGCCTCTTTCTTCTGCCTTCCCCGAGCGCCCGCCGACCGTAGTCGCGTACGGAGAGCCCTCGTTCGTTTCGGTCGTGGAGACCATGGTTAGCATGATCTCCACTGGGGCTACACCTTTTGGACCACACACTTCTTCCCCAGCGGGAGATTCCTCTGCCTCCACTACCGCCGTCTTCTCCGAGAGCGTCGTGGCGTCTGTCCACACTTCTGTGCGACCGACCTCACTAGCCGCCTCGCAGCCGCTTTTGTACTCTTCTTCCGCTGCCGCTGCCTCCACTTCTCACCGCCCGCCCCGGCCTCACACTGAGGCCCGGCCCACATTTCCTGGCACGGCACCTTTTGTCCCATTCCCTGCTGAGCCCGTTACATACTCCACACGCGTACGCCAGCCTCGCCCTGCGCAGCCTAGACCGGTGCGTCCCTCTGCACCACCCCCGCCCGACACTGTACTGCAGAGCATACGTGCTCTCGAGGTGGCGGTGAGTGGTCTTAGAGGAGACCTTCGGACCCTGTCCTCCACCGTCTCTACGATGGCTGGACGCTTTGACCTGATCCCTCAGATCCACTACTGCCTGACACAGATCTTAGAGCGTCTCCCGCGCGTACCCCCACCCACCCAGCAGGTTCCCACACACACTCCCACACACGCTCGACCTGCTTCCACTCCCACGCCCACCCCAGCTCAGCAGCCTACACCACCACCACCACCCCCTCCGCCTCAGGACGGAGACGGCGCGGCACCGCCTTCTTAGGCACTCTTGATGCCTTTATCCATTCCTGACGTTGTGCTGCCCGTCTCTGCTGGGTCCTGATGTTTTTTTTGTCCCCCCCCCCCTCCTCTCACTTATTTTGGGATTATATTTTTTATCATATCTTTTTGTGCACATCATATCATATCTACTAGGGTTTCTCATTTTGATAACATCTATATATATCTTTTTGGGAGAGAGGGAGCGTTTTTGGTGCTGTATTTTCATATCACTCCTGTTTGTGCATGCATCATACCCGCATCATATTTTCACTTCTTTATTTTTCCTTTTATTATTTTTTTTCCCTTCCTTCCCATCATGCATGCACCCTCACTTGCCCCTCACGTTAATTGTCTCTCTGTGTGCCACACTTTGCACATTGAGGACACTGTGCCGTTTAGCTTGGGGGAGTGAGCTCTCACGTTCTTTTTCGATTTGCCACCCTTATTTTCAGTTTTTCACACCGCTTTTCACTTTTGCACTCATTTTTCGTTATTTTCCTTTTGTTTTGCCATGCATCACGTTTTCCTTACTTTCCTGTGTGCCGCATTGCATAGTTCTATTTTCCTTTTATCTTTACTTCTTCCTTTTTTCATCTCATGCTAGAGATGAATTTTCTGTGATGATGTCTACGTGGAGTTAGCTTATTCTATATGCATGCTATATTTGTCGTGTCTTAGATTTCATTTCTGATATCATATGCTATGACTCGCTTGCATCTAGAAATAGGAGCCCACACTTTTTCCTCATGAAAATGGATGAAATTTTATTATTAGCTGAGCCTGAATATTCATATGTATGCTATCACAGAAAACACACCAAGATTCACGCATTGAATGCCTATATCTGGAGTACTGACTTCTTTTCCTTTATCACTTCTATATGCATGAATTGTACACTTCACTTCCGGATGATTGAATGATGGTTAGCTATGATATATCTGGATTAGTTAGCTTTTTTGTGATCGAAACTGAGTAGATTAGATTACCCTGCTGAAGTTGTCGTGCATGTCTTATAGAGTGAGCCGAGAGTTATATTTATTTCTTTCTCCACAAATCTTGAACATCATTTCTCTACTTTTAAAATCATTGGTGAATCTCCCCTTAGTGATTCTATTTTATGGCATTTCCCCCGCTATTAATTCCTAGCTCCAAATCTCTTATTCCAAAAAAAAATATAATAAAAGAGAGAAGAACATTCTCGTATATCATTATCTCTCTTTGAATTGGGATCATTGTATATATGAAAAAAAAAAGAGAGAGAGAGAAAAGAGAGAAAAGAGGAAAAATCCTCAATAAAAGATCCCATCTCGCTTATTTTCTTTCTTCTTTCTCTTCTTTGCCTTTGGAGCTATATAAAAATGGGGATGTAAATATTTTTGTGCCACCACGCTTATAGATAAGCTTGGGGGAGGAGATCCATTGATGTGTGAGAGAGCGACTACTTGACATTGCACGACAACCTAGGCTAAGTAATATTCTATACTCGGTGAGATTGTTTCTAGCTTTACGAAATCCAGAAATCTAAGCCTAGCATTCATTTCATGAAACCCATACTTTTCTATTCTCTCTATTCTATGATGTGATACTCTTATACTCCAGATAGAAAGCGTTCAATTGAAAAGTGTGTGATCTGAGACTTGTATACCGCTTTAGATGATTCAGGCGATGTTAATTTTAAAATCATTCCGTTTTTCATGATTATACCGTTGTTCGTGGGTTTTCTATTTTCTACTTGCACTATTCTATTATGATATCAAAATGAGATTCTATGACATGTATTTCTCACTCGGTGCATGCTATAAGAGTAGGTGAAACCCACGTCCTGAGAAAATGATCTAGCATCCTACCTCTTCTTTCTTTCTTTCTTTATTTTCGTTTGGTTTTCATTCTTCTTTGTTTTTCATTTTTTTTCGTTTTTCGCCGTTTTCGTTTTCCGAATCCACCGGGTTAGCTTTTTACTTATCTTCCTCGAGGACGAGTAAGAGGCAAGCTTGGGGGATTTTGATCACTCCTTATTTTACACCCTTTTCCCGCATGTTTGCATGCCATTTTGATCGCCCAAATCATGTTTTTCACGATATATCGACGATATTGCGATGCTTTTCACGATTTGTTGTTTTTGTCGCATTTCAGGTGATTTGGCGCGATTAGGAGTGATCTCGAGATGCGTGTAATCTAGACGGCCACCGACGACCTCCCCGAGGGGTATTTTGCTGTTGGAGAGGAGCGGAAGAAGAATGGACGTCGCCGGAGCGACGAGGAGGCCAAAACGACCAGTTTGGGCATTTTTTGTGTCCCACTCGGCCGAGTGGAGGAGCCACTCGGCCGACCAGCGAGACACTGCTCGGCCGACCCGTTCAGACACGACTTCCATGTGTACTCGGCCGAGCGACGGAGACCACATCGGCCGAGTGACGATACCACGTCCGCCCGAGTGGCGCCCAGACGAAGGCCCTCAAAAAGACCGAAGTTACTGTTTTTCGGCCATCTGAGCTTCAGAAGACCCACTCGGCCGAGTGGCAAATCCCGTCCGCCCGAGTGAAGTGAAGCCATCGGCCGAGTGACGACAACTCACTCGGCCGAGCCACCCCCGAACTGAAGACCCCTGAAGTCCCCGACTTACTGGAAAATTGACAGGGTTTTCACTCGGCCGAGCGACTTTTGTCACTCGGCCGAGTGTGATGCGCTGCCTGTAGCGAAATTTGCGGAAAACAGGCTGTGCAGGGGCGTTTTGGTCAGGATTTTTAGACGATTTTTGGGGCTATTTAAGCTCTGTTTTTACCCTAGTTTTGGGAGCCACCTCTCAGATTTTTTGCAGCTTTTTGAGTCTACTTTTTAGCCTTATTAATTGTGATTGGTGAAGAGAAAAACTTGGATTTTTGTTGGGTTGATTGAAGATCTACATTGGTTTGCACTTCTCTTCCACAAAAACTCTATTTTTATTGTTTATATCATTGTTGTGATGAATTCCATTGTCTATTTCTTTGCCAATTATTGTGCTATTGCTATGATTAGTGAGTAGTCTCCACGTCTTGGGGCGTGGGGATGAACCCTACGAGCCCAATTTCGTATTTGTGTTGAATTGGTAGGAATTGAGCCAGGATTGTTATTAGGGATTAGATTGGGATCGAATTACTACGGATAGCTAGGTATTCACGTCAATAGGGATTTGCAAGAGATTGGATCCCAATTCGATAGGAAGCCCTAGAAATCCGAATTGGGTTGGAGTCGGATTTTCGAAGTATCGGTTTGCAAGAAATTGGACCGATGCTAGGATCTCCGGTTGCAATTCCGTGCCGATACCCGTTTGCAAGAGATTGGACGGGTAGGAACTATCCTAATCTAGATTGTGGACCGAGTTTGCAAGAGATTGGGCTCGGTGCGCAATTGGACGATGATGTTGATCCTAATGCTAGCTTCCCTAGGCTAGGGTTTGCAAGAGATTGGACCCAAACCCAGGATAGCTATAGACCGGCAACAGCGCGAGAGCGTGAGCCTGGTTCCACATTTAGTTGCAACTAGTTCATCCGAATTCTCATCCTAGCGATTTCGATACCGGCGAACCACAATTGTGAAATACGGTGAGTAGTGGGGATTCCCCATTCCCTAGGCGTTCTCTATTTGATTTGATATTTTGCACTTTTGTCTGACGATTGTGACAGGATCGCCCAAGGCAATTATCCCTCTGAATAGCCAGGTTGATTAGGAGCAAGCACGGTCATTCGTCCTCCCTGTGTTCGATACCCGCTCGCCGCTATACCGTGCGCTTGCGGTAAAACTACAACCGTCGCCTCGGGACGTGTACGCCGGGGCGCGACCATTAACCCTTGGCACCTTTCTTTATTTTCTTATTTTTTAGTGTAAATACTCATTCCTATCATTGTTCGCTTAGCTAATTAGATAAACAATTAATCGATACTCAAACCATCGCCTCCCTGTGTTCGACCTGTGATCTACAATTGACACCGTGCGCTTGCGGTTAATTTAAAGCACAACAAGCACGTCCAGAACTTCAAGGGGATGATGAAGATACAAGGGGCCCGACGACTCCCACCAATATTGAGCTTTCCAAACAACCTTACAGAAGGCCGTAAAGGATTGTTACAACGGGCTTCCCAATTAGTCTATCGGATCATTCTAGAGCTTGACCCAAAACTTCAGCAAGCACTTCATGGCAGTGAGAAGGAGGAAGCAAAGCTCAGACCACCTCTTCACCTTGCAGCAGATATAGGGGTAGACATTGAGAAGCTTCGTGAAGCGCTTCAAGGCTAAACGTCGAGAACTACAGCGACCCGATGACCCTCGCTGCACTCAAGAAGGGGGTTCAATGCAAAGACTTTATGTGGTCTCTACACCAAAGACTATTGGGTTCCTCAGGACATAAAACCTAAGGCCGTCCTACATCGGACGGATGACTAAAGCAGAAATATGAAGCAGAATAAAATCATTAAACAATTTAATGACATCCCTAAGGATTAACATAAACCCTAACCAGAAAAATCTACTGTCTTAGTGTGGGTCTGACCAACCCCTAAGACAGAACTAAACTATTCCAACATATATGAAAGAATAACAATATAAAATAGACATGCACGTTACTTCGTTTCCGCAGAAAGCGAAGCATCGTTTTCAGCAACTTGTCTTTGACCACCTGAAGCGAGCCGACACTGTGCCTCCGAATCAACCACTTGTCTAAGAGAGTTTCACTTGAGAAGGACCCGCTTTAAAGACTTTGGATCCGATCCAAACCTCCTCGCCGTCTTGCTAGGACATGAATAGAGGAACGAAAGAATTGTAGGAGAATGAAATACTTATTTAGTCTAAGTTTAGGCGTGCTCAAAACATTTGGAGCTACCTGAAATCGAACACTTGGTGCAAGTTTCAAGGAGTGGAACTAGCCCCTATTTATATAAGGAGCTGATTGATATTTATATAAGGTTGATTAGACTACGAAAAAAAAATTTAAAACCAAAAGGGTATTTTCACCCCGCCACCATAATTATCATTTCTATATTCTTTTGTGCCACTGATATTTTTCTCTAGGTATTTATCTTTGTTGATCAAGTGCTATGGATTACACTACGTGGACCACAGATTTTGATCAGAGTGCTCAGATGGGAGAATACTATTTTGACAGAGTGCTCAGATGGGAGAATACTATTATGATCAGAGTGCTCAGATGGGAGAATACTATTTTGATCAGAGTACTCAGACAGGAGAATACTTTTTGATGAGATGCATGCGCACCAACTTGAAATACAAGCTAGGCTTGATAAGGGCGATCTTCAATTGGAATGGGTGAAGAGGGAATTTGAAATGAATGCGCTCATGCTTAAGGTTGCAGGGATTTCCAAAGACATTAGTTCTGCTTCTTCATTTTATGGGCAAGAAGCATCGCGAGTCATATTGCCAGAGCCAGAATGTGCCGTCGTCGATCCCACATCCTACAATACAACTATTGCATATAAAGAACGGATGGACGAAGATGCCGTGGATGAAGCAGAAATTGAGTCATATGCGCAGCCAGAGGAGGACGCATTTCAGAGATTATTGGAGGGCATCTTGGAGTCAGTGAGGTTCGCCGGTTCAGAGAGCATTACAGCAAGTGATGCATTTGAGCTACGATTTATAGATTTTGTTATGAACCGTGTTTCAGCTGTAGGAACAATTGAGGAGGACATCCATGTCAGTCTTGAGGGGGATAGACTATATTTTCAGATTGCTTGCGGGCATTCACCACCACATGATACATCCCCACAAGTTGACACACCTGAGCAGCCAGCATCACCATTCCAGAGAGAGCCTACATTGATAGTTGATAAGAAGGCAAAGGAGCCACTATCGAGCCAGAGCATATTGACGAGGAGGCCTCACATGCAGAGCCAGAGCATGATTTTGAGGAGGCCTTACATGCAGAGCCAGAGCTTATCACCGAGGAGGTCGTACATCGAGACGAGGACACAGCCATTCATGAGGATCCTGAGCACTATCCTCCTCCATTAGAGCTCCCGCAGCCACCTCATCCTTCCACTGACGCCGAGGACTATCCCACAAAGCTTACTGCTCCCACTCAGGGAGATATTTTTATCCACTCCATTTCTGAATCATGTATTCCATTTGATATTTATTTTGATTCGGATATTTTTGACACATCATACCTTTTGCAGCACACATACGATTATGGACCGGAGGTATACTTGGACGTGTCACAGTTTGACAAGCCTATCGAAGAGGTCCACACCTCTGATCTAGATTTACCTGAGCAGCTTAGAGAGGACTCCATGGAGACAGCTATCACAGCACGGGAGGATATTGGATCATTTCCAGGGAAGTATCGTCCACCAATATTTATTCCATATATTTCTATAGACGATCCTCTTTTGGATACTTTTATTATGAGGGTGAATTTTTTGCAGCGAACCGATGCATCCTATTCACTACAGGGTACATTGGAGTCCTTGTGGGAATGCTAGAGGATGCATTGCTGGAGTTCGTTGGTGTTTGTAAACGCATGCCCCTGGTAGAGCCACGAAAAGAGCAGTTGGAGCAGTTGCCTGCACCGACAAAGATACTGGATCCGCCTTTTGCTATAAGTGATATCAATCCAGTAGTGTAGCAATAGCGTAAAATTTTATGCTTTAAATAAACACGAATCCTCTCGACAGCGAGGGGACCGTATAGATTTGATTGAATAAATATCACCTCATATGACGGCAACAAAATTTTTTACACCCCAAACCCATTATATATATTAATTGCCATCTTCATATTTTGATGTGTCACAACCTTTTGCTAACCACCTATCGAGCATCTCTTTCAAGTGAATACTTACTTTCCTATTCATTTGACTGATCACGCTTTGCAAAGTCATGATTTTATTGATCGAGTCATTTCAATAGGATTGTTTGGTATAAGCTTGGGGGAAGGCGCTCTCATGCATCATTGTATGTGCATGTAGTTGCATTAGGATTTCATGTCATTCATGTCATCATTTTTCATTCTCCCCCACATTTATCGTTGTTCCTCATATTCTTCCATTATGATCACATTGAGGACAATGTGAAGTTTAAGCTTGTGGGAGTGCATTTTCATGCCATATAATTGCACTTTTACTCTAATTTTAGGTTTTTTTAGAATTTTTCAAAATTTTTGCATCATCTTTTTTATTTTTGCATCTTATTTTCCTTTCATGTGTGTTCATGCATCATATTGTGTGCATGATTTTCTTTTCTTTCCTCTCTTTATTTTTATATCTTTATTTTCTTTTCTTCTTTTTGCTAGATTTGTTCCTTATGATGATATATCTTATTGCTTTAGTAACCATCACGATGCTTATTATTCCATGCCATGCTACTTAGAGTATTCCATGGTCTTGCTATTCATATGTGCTTGCAAATCTATTTCTTTTGATGATTCCTATATATGAATGCATAATATTAATTGAAGCTGAATGTATGGATTAGAGTTTAGTATGCTTTTGTTGGAAGTGCACCAAGATTCACGCATCAATTGTATATCTGAAGCATCTGCCTTATTGTCTTATTCACCTTCTGTTGCATGCTTGATATGATTGTGCGCTTTACCGCTTGACTTCACTTTTTATTGAGATGATCGAGAATATCCATGCTTACATATGAGTTTTAGTTGAAGTATTATTTTATTGAACCGTTCGTGCACATCTTAGAGTGAACCGAGTGTTACATTATTTCTTTATTCACATATATCTTTTTATTCTCTACATGTCACTTGAGTTCACCTCCTAAAGCTACTTATATCGCATCTATTTCCCAAAAATTCCTACAAAAGAAAAAGGTTGCTCCAAAAAGTCCAAAAAGCCAAAAAGGAGCCAAAAACCAAAAATACAAATCATATAGCTCCTCCAAAAATCCAAAAAGAAAAATGAGAAACAAAAAGTTCAAAAAGAATAAGAAAGATATTTCTCTATCTCATTATTGGAGCCACAAAATACTTGGGAAACCCAAGGCAAAAATCCCATTTCCACTATCATATTCCTTTAGATGCGATGCCTCAAGCTAAGCTTAGGTGGTGAATTCATTTGACCATATGAGTGAGTACGACATTAGAGTGGAGAGGTGCACGAATGGGGAGTTTGATAATACTGAGACTTAGCGAATTACTTGAGCTATGGAGATTTCTTATGAATTGATATGAAAATGTGAATGACATGTCTCTTATTCTATTCTCTATTGCATGCTTGGTGTGTATCTTATATGCTTCATTTATAACTTTTAATTGAAAAGTGCATCGCCAACATTTGTATATTAAATTCTATGAAATGCGTGATGTGGATATAAATTTATTGTATGAATTTAGAGAGTCCCTTTTGTTGTTCTTAAAAGCTTGCAAGTATCATGTCTAAGTAAGATTTGAAATCCTTATAGCATGTGATTCGTATTTTCTGAGTTATCGTGATGTGTAGCTTATGGCTTGAGATCTGAGAGAATAATCTAGCGACCCCTTCCACCTCGTGTTCTTTATTTTTCATTTCATTTTCTTTGTTTTCATCTCCCGAGTTCCTCTCTCTACTTATCTTCCTCGAGGACGAGTAAGAGGTAAGCTTTGTGGATTTTGATCGCTCCATATTTTACACCTTTTTCTGCATGTTTTCACGCCATTTTGATTGCTCATATTGCGATTTTCACGAGTATTCGACGCTATCGCGTTACTTTTCACTATTTCTTGTTTTTGTCGGATTTCAGGAAATATGGAGCAATTGGGAGCAAAAATGAGCTTAAAGGACTTGTACGCGTAACGGAGCATCGTTCATGGCCTTATTAAGGAGTTACCAGCGCTAGAGGATGAGTGGAGAAGGACAGAATTTGATAGAATCGATGATGAGACGAAAAGGAGAAGAAAAGAGCTCAATAGTACCCCACTCGGCCGAGCAAACTGCTCACTCGGTCGAGTGAAGGACCGCACTCGCCCGAGTGAAACGGATACGCATCAAAGATTTGCCATGTTCACTCGACCGAGCAAGTAAGACCACTCAGCCGAGTGAGAAAGCCCACTCGCCCGAGTGCTACAAAGATTTCGTACAGAGAAGAGGCCAACTTACTGGAATTTAAAGAAGCCTCACTCGGCCGAGTGGCAAAGCCCACTCGCCCGAGTGAAGAAGCCCACTCGCCCGAGTGTTACAGGGTTTTTCTCTGAGATCTAAGCAGACTCTCTGGAATTTTTGGAGAACCGCAGAAGACCCTACTCGGTCGAGTAGAGAAGCCCACTCGACCGAGTGAAGAATCCCACTCGGCCGAGTGATGCCGATGACACGAGCGCCCAGATTTTCAGACATCCTCCCACTATTTTGAAATATGCTATCATTCCACAATCAAATTATGTTTCTCATATTTTTTATGGATAGTAGACTTCATGCCGGTTCCAACGCCGTCAAGAACGCGCCAATCGGAGGTCGGATGAAATCTGGAGACTTTCTGCAAGTTGATAATGCAGTGATGAAATTTCCACTCGGCCGAGTCATATTCCCACTCGGCCCGAGTGACTGCAGGCCCAGATTTTAAGTTGCGGCCAAGCTGATTTAGGGCACGAATTTGAGAGGGTTTTGAAGGGTTTTTGCTAGGATTTTTTGGGGGATATATAAGAGGGTTGTAGCCGTCATTAGAGGGGAGTTCCAATATGTTTTCTTAGAGATTATTTTAGAGGTTAGGCCATACCATATGCCCCCTTCTTGGATCTAAAAGCTTGTAATTAGATTAAAGTTCTTCATCAAAGATAAGTATCTTTGTTCTTATTATTTGAATCTTTGATTTGCTATCTTTTCATATGCAAGCAATGTCTCATATTGATCTCTATATCGTTGTTGCTATGCTTGGTTGATTGCTGTTCTAGGGCATAGGGATGAACCCTATGGATCTAATTTCTTAATTGTGAAGAATGAATTTCTATATTGCTAGAATTGCTAGAAGGTTAGATTGTGATTGATTTATTACAGATAACTAGGAATTTCCATCGATTTGGAGTTTGCAAGAGATTCGATTCTGATCGATGGGAAGGCCTAGATATTCCATTTAGGTTTATAATCAAGATTATCTAGACTTGGTTTGCAAGAGATTGGACCAAAGCTAGGATTTTTATTATAAATCTATACCCATATTCGTTTGCAAGAGATTGGACGAATACGAGTTATCACAATCTAGATCGTAACTCGAGTTTGTACGAGAGTGGGCTCGAGGTGCGATTGGACGATGATGTCGATCTTCATGCTAATGGCTTAGGTTAGGGTTTGCACGAGAGTGTGCTCTAATCTAGGTTTGCTATAGACTGGCAATAGTGCGAAAGCGTGAGCTTGGTTCTACATTAAGTTGCGACTACTTCACCTCAACACAAGTCTAGTAATATTTAGATTCACTATTTACAATGATGTATGACGATCCGTAGTGGGAATTCCCTAACCCTAGACACTTCTATTATATTGTATTTGAATCAATATTTGACCAACCTCTCTATCACCGACACCGACCACCACCACCATTTCCATTACATCACACCATAACCATCTCCACCAATAAAATATTCGTAGTCGAGCCAACCTAGGATAGATTGGAACCAACACCACCTCCTCGTGTTCGATACCTGCTCGCCACTTGACCGTGCGCTTGCGGTAAAACTACAATCATTCTTCGGGTGTATATCCGGGGCCGATCAAGTTTTTGGCGCCATTGCCAGGGATTTATCTCCGTGTATTTGTGTCATACTAGGTTGTGCTCTAGGGTTGCATTTTGAAGCGATCACATGTGTGGGGCCTTTCAAACATCTGCCATGAAGGAATGAACTCTGCCGTCTTTTCCGATAGATGCAAACACAAATCCTTGCATCATTCCTTGGAGCTTGACATTTTTTGTTCGGCACCATAAGGAATCCTCCCCGACATCGGTAAGTCTATATGGTCTAGCTCTGATACCACTTGTTGGGGCTGGACACGGCAGAATAATATTGATAATATAATTTGTCACCAACTTTAACAAATAGATTAGGATCTTAAAGAAATCATAGAAAGCATAAAGATAAACCACCACACGTAAGATCAAGCAATCACACAAAGAGACACATGATTTATACTAGTTTGGCCCAATGTGGCACCTACGTCATGTCTTCCGTTGTCATAGTTTCCACTGAACAGAGAGGTAGAACCAAGAGAATGCACCGACTACCAAAATCACCTCCAACAACAAGCAAACCCTATTGACAATGTAAATCTACAACTCTAGTAATTACAAAGTCTCATGCATGCTCAACAAAAGAAAGATCTTATCAGAAAAACCTAACAAGGAATATATCCTCTCCCAATGCTCGTAGTCGTCTCCAAGAACTCTTGTCGCACCTTGCCGTCAAAAGATGTGTATCTCCCATTGTCTTTAGCACCTTGCTTGCACCATGCGCCCTCAAAACACCGTATTTTCTTGTTTTTATATCAAATGAATCTTTCTTAGCATAGAAGATGGCGTTTTAAGTCGTGGCCGTTCAATTTGATCAAGTATCAAATCAACGGACCAGATTAAAACCCGCAACATGCCAAATTATACTCAACTGGGAATCGACACGGTCGTGCCTGGATCAGAAAATTTGGACATTCTGCTACTTCTGCATGACTGTGCCAATTTAGTACAAATTCTGGCAGGGTCGTGCCACTGTTTCCAGAACTTACTGCCAGCCTTACACGACCATGCCAAATGAACTTAAATTTTGGCAGGGTCGTGCCACTAGTCCTGAACTCTGCCATAGTTGCACGATCGTGCTCCTGTATGGCACGACCGTGCCATGCCCAGATTAGAGATTTGAAGCATAATTTCAACAACAAATTCATAAAATGTAAGATAGATGGACAATGTGAAGATATTTTTTATTATTTCTTATTATATAAATAAGATTTTTAAAAATTAAAATATAATACTTGTTGGTAGCAACGATTTATGAACTTCGTGTTTGATGATAACAAACACGTGTGAACGTTTTTAACGTGTGTATTAAGTGTATCATGAAAGGCAAAGCTTGTAAAGACTTATTGTGAGGCGTGACCAAAATGATGGGAAGAAGGGGATATTCTACTTGGTTTGGATCATATCTGCTAGAGCTCATTCTTAATTTCAACCAAACCAAGTCCAAACTTCATAACCAATTGCAATTCCTCCTAGCAATAGGACTCCTTGGCCGACCCATCATCCTAACCTTTGGATCCTCGTCTTGCCGCACCAAACCCTTGGGGTTCTCCTATTGTCGCAACCCCTCTTGGCCTATCCCATATAAAAGCTATCATCAAAAGAGAGAGGAAAGGGCAGGTTGGCCGGAAGCAACAAGCCCAAGAGCCTTGAGCAAAGCCTTGAGAAAAACAAAAGGAGAATTAGTAGCAGCCGAACTATTGGACTAGCCAAAAGCAGCATGCATTTGTCCAAAAAAAACCCTGAAGAGGTTGCCCACATGCCAATATATAAACCCCAAGAGCAGCATGCATTTGTCTTTACCCCTCAATAAAAATCTCCTGGAGCAGCCGCACTCGTAAAAAAAGAGCCATTTTCCCAAGCTGCCGAAAAATTCCCCAAGAGGCGCATCCTATTTCTCCTTTAGAAAATTCCCATTAGCCAATCATCATGCACAGGGCGCATTTTTGTTTCTCCTTCGCAAAACAAAAGGCCGTAATTTTTGTGATTTGGTTCTCTCTTGCGTGCTTCAATTTCCAAGCCTGCACAAACAAAATAAAAAACCTCAAGCCCTCACCCGCATGCATTAAAAATCCAAAGGTCCGAATTGTTTTCTAATTTCCCATTGGAAAAAATCCTTGAGAGCCGCAACTTCTTGATCAAAATCACCCTCTCCCAGCCGCATGCATTCAAACTAATACCCCTATCTGCCGAATTGAGTTGTTGTTCTTCCCCTTGAAAAACTTACAGCAATGGGCCGAATTAATCTTGGTTCTTCCCTTTGAAAATCTCGAAGCACACACCTGTATTCTGTGATTAAAATCTCAAAGAACCAAGGTGCCGCAAGTTGCAATCTTTGGTGAGGTGCCACAAGTTTCAACCTTTGGTGGAAGGCGCAAGTTTCATCGAGAGGAGAGCCAACTATTGAGGGGACATCAGAGTTTACTACTTGTCAGATTGATCTGACCACGCGCTGAACGACAGAGACATCAACGCCGTCACAACTGAGCGATTCTAAACTTTAAACTTTATTTTATTTGTGGTTGTGGCGTTGTGATCTTTGTAGAACTATTTTATATTTGTTTTGTGACTTGGCTAGTTGGTACTAGCCAAGAGAGAGCTTTACTAGGATTGTTATTGTTTGGGCACTTTGGTGTGTGCATGTACTGAGAGCCAAGTGAGTGTAGAGTTGGTGCTCTAGCTACAAGTTGCACAGTTAACATTAATAATGTAGTATTGCTTTTGGGGCTGGACGTAGATCGTTGGGACGACCGAACCAAGGTATATCGCATGTGCATGCTGTGATTGCTTTACTATACTCTGCGTCTGATTGATTGTGCTATAACTGCCTGAGTTTTCGTGTGGGTTGCA
Organism: Scilla litardierei; assembly: GCA_030789695.1. Lineage (NCBI taxonomy): Eukaryota > Viridiplantae > Streptophyta > Magnoliopsida > Asparagales > Asparagaceae > Scilla > Scilla litardierei. The sequence goes on from JAULAV010000092.1 coordinate 129,015, forward strand.
TGCATATTTTTATAAGCCTATTCACCCCCCACCCCCTCTAGGCTTAGATCCAGATCCAACAAGTGGTATCGGAGTCAGTCTAGAGGATCTAGCCTAGTTGACCACATCTATTAATATGTCTGATTCTGTTTTTGCTGAGGGTCAGTCTATTTCTCGTCCTCCTAAGTTCAATGGTGTTGATTTTGCATATTGGAAAACAAGGATGATGATTTATTTAGCTCTTGTTGATTATGATGTATGGAGCATTGTAGAAAAAGGCTATAAACCTCCCACCATTACTGTTGCCAATAATGAAATGTTAAAATCAGAAGATAAGTGGTATGACTTTGATAAGACGCGCTTTTCATTGAATACTAAAGCTATGAATGCATTGATTTGTTCTTTAGATAAAGCTGAGTTTAACCGTATATCTCAATGTCAAACTGCGCAGGAAATTTTGCATACTCTGGAGGGGACTCACGAGGGTACATTGCAGGTAAAGGAGTCCAGACTTGCATTGCTCAGCACTGAATATGAAAGCTTCCGCATGCTTCAATCAGAGTCAATTAAGGAGATGTTTGCGAGGTTCACAGACATCGTCTACAAATCTACTTCTCTTGGAAAGTCGTACTCAAGCCTAGAACAAATCAGAAAGATCTTAAGAGCTATGCTTAGCACCTCCCGTCCCAAAATCACAGCTATTCAGGAAGCAAGGGATTTATCGCAGATGAAAGTGGAGGATCTGATAGGGAACCTGATGTCCCACGAGCTCGAGTTGCAGAGTGTTGAAATCAGAGAGAAAGATGAGATTAAGACTTCAAAGGCACTAGCCCTTCAGGCTAAGGAGGATGAAGATGGAGATGAAGAAGAGGCTTTTTTGGTGAGAAGCTTCAAGAAATATATCAGAACAGGCAATTGGAGATCAGAAATGATAAAAAGGTTTAATTGCTCTAACAAGTTTAATTCTGCAAATAAATTTTCTTAGCAGACTACTACTGATCCAGTTATATGTTTTAAATGCAAAAAGCAGGGACATTTTATGAAGCAATGCCCTCAAGGAAAGAACAACGCTGTGGAGCAAAAGGGGAAATCTTTGGTGCTCATATGGGATATGGACAGCGAGGATGAATCGCAAGAGGAAGTTGCACACTCCTCCCTTTGCCTGATGGGAGCACTAGATGAGGTAAAATCTCTAACTAAAGCTCAACTTGTGACTACTTTTAAAGAAATGCAAGATGAAATTCAAAGCTTGGAATCAACTGTTGAGTTAGTTGAATCCCATGTAGAGAAGTTTAAAAATGCTAATTTTGAATTGCAACAAGACAATTATAATATGTCATTAGAAGTTGATGAAATTAAAGAGAAGCTTGTTGCATGTAACTCTACTATTAGCTCTTTGAAAAAGGGAAAATCTTGCATGCCTACTGAAACTGAATGTTTGAATTGCTCTACTTTGCTTAAAGATATTAGCGTGTTTAAACAAAATATGGTTAAGCTAGAAGCTGAAAATGAATTGCTAAATGAGAAGATTTGCAAACAAATAAATGAAAACAAAGAGTTAGAAAAGAAGATGGCTAATTTGAAAAAGAGTGAGAAAGAGAACAAAAAGGAATTCATTAATAAATGTACCATGCTTGTTAATGAGAACATTTTTAAAGTCTAAAATATCTGATCTTGAATTGTCTATTAAAAAATTTGGTGTTGGACAGTGTCACGCCCCGCTTCCCTAAAATGGAGGCGAGACGTGAGAAGGTCCGCTCAGACTTGGAGCTGTGAGGCTCCAGTCTGTAAAGCGTCTGGATTTAAACCAAGTAGAGGTCCCTGTAAGTGCGATACGGAACAAAAATAATAATAAAGAGAGAGACAAAAACAACCAATCTCAGAATGTCCAAAAATAAGTTTCAACATCACAAAAAAGCCACCAGGCTGGAAAGAAAAAGAGTCTAAAGGCCCAAGCATGGCCAACAAAAGTACAACGTACGGAAAGAAAAGGTGCTACGCACCAACAACTAACAACAACCTAACAGAAGTAAACTCAGAACAGTCTCTAAGACTGTTCACCGGTGTCCACAAACTCCTCGTCAAACGTAGGCTCAGGCTCAGCGTCAGCGAACACCTCGTCCTCAGCAACGGTCTCTGGCTCAGGGTCTAACATGTGACACCCAAAAGAGCAAGGGGCACATGTCAGCAAGTCTAAAAAGACTTGTGCAAGGAAACTAAAAGTAAAGCAAAGCAACCTAGCAGTTCTGGCATGATGCAATGACATGGCAGTTAAAGTATGAGTGCAACAGGTAAAGTAAAGTACGACAAGCATCTAGCATGGCATGGCAAGAGTAGCAACCTACTATCATTCACAAGTCACGTTTTCATGTCGTGCACAGAGTTCACGCCTTACAGCTGAAGTGGCTGTACGGGCACACTTTTACGCTGAGTGGTCGCTCAACCCTACCCCTCCACGTGTATCGAGCCAGGGCATTACCCCCGAACAGGAATGCTCGCTTCTGGATTACGAGCCAGGAAGTGTTTTTCAATATGGCATAGGGGTGCACCTAGCCTCAACAAGCAAGTACAAGTATAGTAGCATGTGCTACGAATGCAACAATCAGACATGGATGTCATGACATGGCAAGCTGTAATTTAAATGCGTACAGTTAAGGAATTTAAAAATTGCAGTTTACAAATGCATGAACAAAACAAGTTAAAGGGGTTGGATCTAGCTTCGTTGTCAAGCTAGATCAAATGAGGTGACGGATCTAGTTTCGTTGTCAAACTAGATCAAATAGGCGTCTAGGTAGCTATCATTTCACTGCCTAGTCTCTTTTACGCTACGGTACAAAAAGTGGCCTAAAACATGGCCTAAACAAGCAATGGGCAAGTTTCACTTGCCTGCAAACCGACGTCTGAAGATACCGTCCAAGAGTCCAATCTACCTACGTGCACAAGTCCACCAGCCTACATTCCCATTTTATTAATCTTGATTAGTGAATTTAAAACATTAAAAACATCAATTTTTAGTCTTGATTAACAGGCAGTGGTTGGGGGTCCTAGGGGTGCAAAACGTTACCTCAACACGACGCGAGAGCTACACGGGCGTTGGGTAGCGACGCCAGGGGTTGGATTATAAGAACGCGCTCCTAGTCCAATTTCCAGATTAGATTCCTCGCTCGAATAGTCTGGGCAGCAACCAGATCAACGAACTAAGATTCCAAAGCTAGCACGTGCGACGAAGAGCTACGACGTGTCGCAACGTCAAAATAGTCCAACGGCAAAGAAGAAGCACTTGGGTGCGACCCACATCAGTTCTAGGGGTCAATGGGGGACCCACAACAAGTTTGGAGAACTTGGAGGGCCCACGGAGGCAAGCGGTGCGACGGATGCGGAGTTGCAACGAACGTCGCTCGGTCAGACCGGGCCGCTGCGGAGATTTCTCTCGGTCAGACCGAGAGAACACAGCAGCGGGGTCGGTCGGTCGCTGTGGAGCTGCGGGATCTCGGTCACAGCGGGTCAGTGCGAGGGCTTCCTTCGGTCGGGCGCTGCGGATGCGGGTTGCAATGCTGCGGAGGTTGCAACGGAGCGGGGGAGCGGGCGATGCGGGGGAACGGGTCGGTCGGGCGTTGCGGGTGCGGGGGTTGCAGCGGGGCGGGTTGCAACGGAGCGGGGGCGTGTGCGGAGCGAGGGAGCGCTTCGTTCAGACCGAGAGGATCTCTCGGTCGCAGCAGGTGCGGGGCGGGCGTTGCAACGTTGCAGTTGCAACGTGCGGAGCAGGCGGCGGTGCGTGGTTTTCTCTCGGTCAGACCGAGAGAAAACGGGAAATCCGTCGGTCGTGCGGGGGCGGCTGCGGGGTTGGTTGCGACGAACGTCGCAAGTGGGAATTTGAGTTGTGGGGCGGTTAGGGTTTGTTTTCTTGGGAAAATAGGTTATCCTAGGGGGTATTTATATAGGGTAGGTGGGTTGACTTGGTCTAGGGTTAATATTTGAATTAAAATTGATTTTAAACCCAATTATTCACCCTCTCCAACACCCATGCATGGGTGGGTGCGACCAAGGCAAGGGGCTTGGGTCAAAAATAGTTTGGAAGTGTTATAATCTAATAGAAATTATATTGGATCGAAAATACTTTAAAACTTAGTATTTAAAAATATTTTAAGCTTGGCCAAAAATGTAAAATAGGTCAAATGAAATCCAAAAATTGTGAAATAAATATTGGGGTGATCGGGACGACGAGAGAAAGGAAACTAAGAAGACGGATCTCAATTACAACGTCGAGCGACGAAACTAAAAATAGAAACGTCTCACGTCAAAAGCGAAAACCGCGACGTCTCATCGAATAAGATCAAATCGTGGGAGAACGACCCGTGAAATGTCATTCCAAATTAGTGCAACAATTTAATACTCTCAGAGACGATCACAACGACATATCACACCAAAGTGTTCAAAAACAAATAAAGTCTAAAATAAATACGTGCACGTTCAAAAGCACGTGCACGAAGAAGTACTATCGAAAACCAACAGTTACATCCTCCCCACCTTAGGAATGATTCCGTCCTCAGAATCAACATCAAGCACTGCTCGAGAAGAGGTGCGAAAAGCGCTCTCTCATATCGTCCTCACGCTCCCAGGTGGACTCCCCAGGGGAACCGTGACGCCACTGCACTCGAACCAAGTCGACGGTCTTATTCCTCAGCTGCTTCTGTGGTCGATCCAAAATCTCAACTGGCTGCTGATCATAAGACAGATCTGGACGAACCGTGATCTCCGAGAAATCCACAGCATGTGACGGATCACTGACGTATCGACGTAACTGAGATACGTGAAATACGTTGTGAACTCCCTCCAGCGACGGCGGCAACGCCAAGCGATAAGCCACGGCTCCAACTCTCTCCAGGACGTCAAACGACCCAATGTACCACGGACTCAGCTTGCCTCTCTTCCCAAATCGAATAACTCCGCGGTTCGGAGCAATCTTCAGAAAGACATGATCTCTAGGCTGAAACTCCAAAGGCCTCCGTTTAGCATCAGCCCAATGCTTGAAATGGTCCTGCGCAATCCTCAGCTTCTCCCAGATGTTTCTCATAACATCCACGGCCTCCATGATCATCTCCGGTCCTAACAGCTCCCGATCTCCAATGTCATCCCAGCTCAGTGGCGATCGACATTTCTTCCCGTATAGCGCGGCGAATGGCGCCATGCCAATACTCGCCTGGTAGCTGTTATTGTAGGCAAACTTAACATGATGAAGATGGTCCTCCCAAGATCCCTTGAAGTCCAACATGCACGCTCTCAGCATGTCCTCCAAAATCTGAATCGTCCTCTCGGACTGGCCATCCGTCTGCGGGTGGTACGCCGTGCTGAAACTCAGACTCGTACCCAAGCTCTTCTGGAGACTCTGCCAAAACTGAGATGTGAATCTCGTGTCTCTGTCCGACACGATACTCACGGGGACTCCGTGAAGTCGTACGATCTCCTGCACGATTCACGTTACATCACTATCTAAACTAGGGGAAAGGAAATAAAACGAAGAGTAAAAGAATTTACCTCCATGTATCTCCTTGCTAGCGTCTCAGTGGACTGTCCTACTCGGAAGGGAATAAAGTGCGCTGATTTGGTTAACCGGTCTACGATCACCCAAATCACGTCATTCTGCTTCGTACTCCAAGGCAGTCCAGTCACAAAGTCCATAGTGATGTGTTGCCACTTCCACTTCGGAATCAGAAGCGGTTGTAGCAACCCTACCGTACGCTGATGCTCCGCCTTTACGTGCTGGCAAACCAAACACTTGGCCACACTCCGAGCCACACTCCTCTTCATACCATGACACCAATAGTTCAAACGAAGATCCTTATACATCTTGGTGCCACCAGGATGTACAGAATACAGCGAACTGTGTGCCTCAACCAACAACTCCTCTCTGATATCCCCAGCTGGCACACACAACCTGGCTCCATACCTCAGCGAGCCATCCTCATGAATCAAGAAGTCAGTCCGCAGACCGGCTTCCACCTGCTCTCGTATCTTCACCAACTTCGGGTCTCCAGCCTGTCCAGCCTTGATCCTATCCACGATCGTCGACTGTATCTGCATACTCATCAATGAGGAGGCCTCTCCAGGAAGAATAATCTCAATACCAGACTCGCAAAAATCCTGCTGCAATCTTCACTGCGAAGTCAACATCATCACCGCTGGAAGTCTGCTCAGCGCATCTGGAACCACATTCACCTTGCCAGGGTGATACTGCAAGTAAATCTCATAATCTGCCATGAGCTCCAACCATCGACGTTGTCGCATGTTGAGCTCCTTCTGAGTAAAAATGTACTTCAAGCTCTTGTGATTGGTGAAGATATTCACCTTCTCACTCAGCAAGAAGTGCCTCCAAATCTTCAGTGCAAACACGACTGCAGCCAACTCCAAATCGTGTGTCGGGTAATTCTTCTCATGAGCCTTAAGCTGACGAGAAGCATACGCAACCACGTGCCCATGCTGGTGCAACACACAACCGAGACCCTTGCTAGAAGCATCGCAAAAGATCTCGAATCCTCCACTCCGATCAGGCAGAACAAGAACAGGGGTAGTCGTCAACCTCTCCTTCAAAACACCAAAAACCTTCTCGCAATCATCAGACCAAACAAAAGGTATATCCTTTCGCGTCAGTCTGGTCATTGGCTCAGCAATATGGGAAAAGTCCTTAATGAAGTGCCGATAATAACCTGCAAGCCCAAGGAAACTCCGGATCTCAGACGCTGACTGCGGAACAGGCCACTCTCTGATAGCCTTAATCTTCTCGGGATCCACAGAAATTCCATCCCCTGACACCACGTGTCCAAGAAAAGCGACACTATCAAGCCAGAACTCGCACTTGGAATACTTAGCATACAAACGATGCTTCCTCAAAATCTCCAACGCAGTCCTCAAGCGCGACGCATGCTCTTCCTCCGACTTTGAATAGATCAGGATGTCGTCAATAAAGATAATGACAAACTTATCTAACAAGTCATAGAAGATCAGGTTCATCAAATTCATAAAAATTGCGGGCACAGTGGTTACACCGAAGGGCATAACCACGAACTCGTAGTGACCATACTTCGTCCTGAACGCTGTCTTCTGAATATCTTCTTTCTTCACCTTGAGCTGATGATAACCACTCCTCAGGTCCAACTTAGAGAACACCCTCGAACCTCCAAGCTGATCAAAAATGTCGTCTATATGAGGCAATGGATATTTATTCTTGGTGGTCACAACATTCAGCTCCATGTAGTACACATACATGCGACGCGAACCATCCTTCTTCTTCACTAGCAGCACCAGTGCTCCCCATGGAGACATACTGGGATTGATGTAACCCTTCTGCAAAAGCTCATCCAGCTGCCTACGCAACTCCTCCAACTCAGCTGGAGCCATACGAAACGGCACCTTCGAAATAGGATGCGCTCCCGGAATAAGATCGATCGAAAACTCGAGAGCTCGATCGGGCGGCAGTCCAGACATCTCCTCGGGGAAGACGTCGTCGAATTCACGCATCACAGCTGGTCTACTCTGCTCCATCTGCATAGCAATGATCTCCACCGGTCTGGCCCGAAATCTGACAGGGCCAAGCGAACTGCTACCTCGACTGAACTCAAACACTGGATGTCCCGGGATCTCGAACACCACCTTCTTCCTCTGACAATCGATCGTAGCATAAAAACTCGCAAGCCAATCAATCCCGAGGACGGCATCATAGTTGATGATGTCGTGGACAATAAAATCAGCGTAAAGCTCATGTCCACAGACCACCAATGGGCAAGAATTGCACCCAAGATGCACCAAGATCATGCCATTTTCTGTAACGATGTTCCAACTCTTGGGAAGAGGGGATGTCGTCAAGGAATGCTTCTCCACGAAGCTCCGGGATATAATGCACATCGATGCACCAGAGTCAAAGAGGACTCGTGCAGGAAATGTGCAAACCAAAATCACACCTAACAGACAATCTAACAATCAAACCCTATTCTAACAAACAATCATATGCAAGCAACCAAACATAAGCTAACAACCAAAACTAACTAAAAAAGGAAACAACTAGACAGAGGGTTATCTGCGATAACATCATCCACAGCCTCGCTCTCCACCGCAGTCATCAGAAAAGCCTGCCTCCTCGGCTGAACAGCCTGCTGAAACGCCTGCTTCTGTGGAATGAGAGGCGCTCCACGTCCAGCAGGTACAGGTGCTCTCTGCTGCAACGGCTGGGCTGCAACTGGTCCCCTCTGTAGCTGTGCTCCATCAGGTGCTCTCCTCGTCTGGTTCGCATGCTGACAATCCTTCGCTACATGAGTAGCGTCTCCACAGATCAGGCACTGCCCCAGAAATCTATTGCACTGCTCCTTAATGTGGCCAGTCTTGTCGCAGAACTTGCAAGTCTTCATAGTAGGCCCACCTGGTCTCTTGAACTGCACTGGCTGGCTAGGCTTGAACCCAGGCCTAACCACCGCTCTGGCCTGCTCCATAGGCCTCTTCCCAGCTCCAGAAATCTGTTCTCTCTTCTGCCTCGCAATCAGCTCCTGCCTCCTAGCAGCTACCAGCAACTTTTGATACGACTCCAGATCTGACGAAGACATCAGGCTCTGCAAGTCTAGGGAAAGACCCTGCAGAAACCTCTGAGCCTTCTCCTCAGCATCCTCCACCATCTTCGGTGCGAAGCGACTCAGCCTGGTGAACTCCTGATGGTACTGGTCCACCGTCAGATTTCCCTGCTTCAGCTCAATGAATCATTGCAACATCTCCCTCCTGGCAGCCTTCGAAAAGTACTCCTCATCAAACGTGGACTTGAAAGTAGCCCAAGGTATCGGCTTCACCAACAGCTCCTCTTCTGCATCCCACCAGTTGCGGGCATTATCCCTGAGCTGCTTCTTCACCAACTCAACCCATCCAGCCGGGTTGTTCTTTGACATCTTCAGATTATCTTCAGTATTTCTGATCCACTCCTCAGCAGCTAACGGTCCTTCAGATCCATCAAAGTAAGTCGAGCCCAGCTCCTGAAACTGCTTTGCTCCAGGCTCGAAGCGAGGGGCACTCTGGTTATTCTGAAACATACCCTGCTGCACATGCATCATCTGATGCATCATCTTCATGATCTCAGCATTGGTGGGCTCTCTATCCGGCACCACATCACGGGCGGGCCCACCACCAGCTCGGGTCTGTCGTCTTCCTGCCATCTAATGACATAGAAAACGAATAAATTAGACTCAAAGCTTATGACTCGGATGTCGAAATTTATTTATTGGACGTCCTATAATTATTATCGTTGTTCCGATAATTCGCAATTGCAAGAGGACCTGCATGGGCCACCAACAAAACATGTCACGCCCCGCTTCCCTAAAATGGAGGCGAGACGTGAGAAGGTCCGCTCAGACTTGGAGCTGTGAGGCTCAAGTCTGTAAAGCGTCTGGATTTAAACCAAGTAGAGGTCCCTGCAAGTGTGATACGAAACAAAAATAATAATAAAGAGAGAGAAAAAAAATAACCAATCTCAGAATGTCCAAAAATAAGTTTCAACATCACAGAAAAGCCACCAGGCTGGAAAAAAAAGAGTCTAAAGGCCCAAGCATGGCCAACAAAAGTACAACGTACAGAAAGCAAAGGTGCTACGCACCAACAACTAACAACAACCTAACAGAAGTAAACTCAGAACAGTCTCTAAGACTGGTCACCGGTGTCCACAAACTCCTCGTCAAACGTAGGCTCAGGCTTAGTGTCAGCGAACACCTCGTCCTCATCAACGGTCTCTGGCTCAGGGTCTAACATGTGACACCCAAAAGAGCAAGAGGCACATGTCAGTAAGTCTAAAAAGACTTGTGCAAGGAAACTAAAAGTAAAGCAAAGCAACCTAGCAGTTCTAGCATGATGCAATGACATGGCAGTTAAAGTATGAGTGCAACAGGTAAAGTAAAGTACGACAAGCATCTAGCATGGCATGTCAAGAGTAGCAACCTACTATCATTCACAAGTCACGTTTTCATGTCGTGCACAGAGTTCATGCCTTACAGCTGAAGTGGCTGTACGGGCACACTTCTACGCTGAGTGGTCGCTCAACCCTACCTCTCAACGTGTATCGAGCCAGGGCATTACCCCCGAACAGGAATGCTCGCTTCTGGATCACGAGCCAGGAAGTGTTTTTCAATATGGCATAGGGGTGCACCTAGCCTCAACAAGCAAGTACAAGTATAGTAGTGTGTGCTACGAATGCAACAATCAGATATGGATGTCATGATATGGCAAGCTGTAATTTAAATGCGTACAATTAAGGAATTTAAACATGGCAGTTTACAAATGCATGAACAAAACAAGTTAAAGGGGTTGGATCTAACTTCGTTGTCAAGCTAGATCAAATGAGGTGACGGATCTAGTTTCGTTGTCAAACTAGATCAAATAGGCGTCTAGGCAGCTATCATTTCATTGCCTAGTCTCTTTTACGCTACGGTACAAAAAGTGGCCTAAAACATGGCCTAAAGAAGCAACGGGCAAGTTTCACTTGCCTGCAAACCGACGTCTGAAAATACCGTCCAAGAGTCCAATCTACCTACGTGCACAAGTCCACCAGCCTACATTCCCATTTTATTAATCTTGATTAGTGAATTTAAAACATTTAAAACATCAATTTTTAGTCTTGATTAACAGGCAGTGGTTAGGGGTCCTAGGGGTGCAAAACGTTACCTCAACACGACGCGAGAGCTACAATGGCGTCGGGTAGCGACGCCAGGGGTTGGATTATAAGAACGCGCTCCTAGTCCAATTTCCAGATCAGATTCCTCGCTCGAATAGTCTGGGCAGCAACCAGATCAACGAACCAAGATTCCAAAGCTAGCACGTGCGACGAAGAGCTACGACGTGTCGCAACGTCAAAATAGTCCAACGGCGAAGAAGAAGCACTTGGGTGGGAGCCACAGCAGTTCTAGGGGTCAATGGGGGACCCCACAACAACTTTGGAGAACTTGGGGGGCCCATGGAGGCAAGTGGTGCGACGGATGCGGAGTTGCGACGAATGTCGCTCGGTCAGACCGAGCCGCAGCAGTCATTTCTCTTGGTCAGACCGAGAGAACACATCAGCGGGGTCGGTTGGTCGCAGCGGAGCTGCGGGCTCTCGGTCATAGCGGGTCGGTGCGAGGGCTTCCTTCGGTCGGGCGCTGCGGATGCGGGTCGCAATGCTACGGGGGTTGCAACGGAGCGGAGGAGCGGGCGATGCGGGGGAACGGGTCGGTCGGGCGCTGTGGGTGCGGGGGTTGCAGCGGTGCGGGTTACAATGGAGCGGGGGCGCGTGCGGAGCGGGGGAGTGCTTCGGTCAGACCGAGAGGATCTCTCGGTCGCAGCGGGTGCGGGACGGGCGTTGCAACGTTGCAGTTGCATTGTGCGGAGCGGGCGGTGGTGCGGGGTTTTCTCTCGGTCAGACCGAGAGAAAACGGGAAATCCGTCGGTCGTGCGGGGGCGGCTGCGGGGTTGGTTGCGACGAACGTCGCAAGTGGGAATTTGAGTTGTGGGGGCGGCTAGGGTTTGTTTTCTTGGGAAAATAGGTTATCCTAGGGGGTATTTATATAGGGTAGGTGGGTTGACTTGGTCTAGGGTTAATATTTGAATTAAAATTGATTTTAAACCCAATTATTCACCCTCTCCAACACCCATGCATGTGTGGGTGCGACCAAGGCAAGGGGCTTGGTTCAAAAATAGTTTTGAAGCGTTATAATCTAATAGAAATTATATTGGGTCGAAAATACTTTAAAACTTAGTATTTAAAAATATTTTAAGCTTGGCCAAAAATGTAAAATAGGTCAAATAAAATCCAAAAATTGTGAAATAAATATTGGGGTGATCGGGACAACAAGAGAAAGGAAACTAAGAGGACGGATCTCAATTACAACATCGAGCGACGAAACTAAAAATAGAAACGTCTCACGTCAAAAGCGAAAACCGCGACGTCTCATCGAATAAGATCAAATCGTGGGAGAACGACCAATGAAATGTCGTTCCAAATTAGTGCCACAGTTTAATACTCTCAGAGACGATCACAACGACATATCACACCAAAGTGTTCAAAAACAAATAAAGTCTAATATAAATACGTGCACGTTCAAAAGCACGTGCACGAAGAAGTACTATCGAAAACCGACCGTTACATCCTCCCCACCTTAGGAATGATTCTGTCCTCGGAATCAACATCAAGCACTGCTCGGGAAGAGGTGCTGGAAGCGCTCTCTCATATCGTCCTCACGCTCCCAGGTGGACTCCCCGGGGGAACCGTGACGCCACTGCACTCGAACCAAGTCGACGGTCTTATTCCTAAGCTACTTCTGTCGTCGATCCAAAATCTCAACTGGCTGCTGATCATAAGACAGATCCAGACGAACCGTGATCTCCGAGAAATCCACAGCAGGGGATGGATCACTGACGTATCGACGTAACTGAGATACGTGAAATATGTCGTGAACTCCCTCCAGCGACGGCGGCAACGCCAAGCATAAGCCACAGCTCCAACTCTCTCCAGGACGTCAAAAGACCCAATGTACCTCGGACTCAGCTTGCCTCTCTTCCCAAATCGAATAACTCCGCGGTTCGGAGCAATCTTCAGAAAGACATGATCTCAAGGCTGAAACTCCAAAGGCCTCCGTTTAGCATCAGCCCAATGCTTGAAACGGTCCTGCGCAATCCTCAGCTTCTCCCAGATGTTTCTCACAACATCCACGGCCTCCATGATCATCTCCGGTCCTAACAGCTCCCGATCTCCAATGTCATCCCAGCTCAGTGGCGATCGACATTTCTTCTCGTATAGCGCGGTGAATGGCGCCATGCCAATACTCGCCTGGTAGCTGTTATTGTAGGCAAACTCAACATGATGAAGATGGTCCTCCCAAGATCCCTTGAAGTCCAACATGCACGCTCTCAGCATGTCCTCTAAAATCTGAATCGTCCTCTCGAACTGGCCATCCGTCTGCGGGTGGTACGCCGTACTGAAACTCAGACTCGTACCCAAGCTCTTCTGCAGACTCTGCCAAAACTGGGATGTGAATCTCGTGTCTCTGTCTGACACGATACTCACGGGGACTCCGTGAAGTCGTACGATCTCCTGCACAATTCACGTTACATCACTATCTAAACTAGGGGAAAGGAAATAAAACGGAGAGTAAAAGAATTTACCTCCATGTATCTCCTCGCTAGCGTCTCAGTGGACTGTCCTACTCGGAAGGGAACAAAGTGCGCTCATTTGGTTAACCGGTCTACGATCACCTAAATCGCGTCATTCTGCTTCGTACTCCGAGGCAGTCCAGTCACAAAGTCCACAGTGATGTGTTGCCACTTCCACTCCGGAATCGGAAGCGGTTGTAGCAACCCTGCCGTACGCTGATGCTCCGCCTTTACCTACTGGCAAACCAAACACTTGGCCACACTCCGAGCCACACTCCTCTTCATACCATGCCACCAATAGTTCAGACGAAGAACCTTATACATCTTGGTGCCACCAGGATGTACAGAATACGGCGAACTGTGTGCCTCAACCAACAAATCCTCTCTGATATCCCCAGCTGGCATACACAACCTGGCTCCATACCTCAGCGAGCCATCCTCATGAATCAAGAAGTCAGTCCGCAGACCGGCTTCCACCTGCTCCCGTATCTTCACCAACTTCGGGTCTCCAGCCTGTCCAGCCTTGATCCTATCCACGATCGTCGACTGTATCTGCATACTCATCAATGAGGAGGCCTCTCCAGGATGAATAATCTCAATACCAGACTCGCAAAAATCCTGCTGCAATCTCCACTGCGAAGTCAACATCATCACCGCTGGAAGTCTGCTCAGCGCATCTGGAACCACATTCACCTTGCCAGGGTGATACTACAATTCAATCTCATAATCTGCCATGAGCTCCAACCATCGACGCTGTCGCATGTTGAGCTCCTTCTGAGTAGAAATATACTTCAAGTTCTGTGATCGGTGAAGATCTTCACCTTCTCACTCAGCAGGAAGTGCCTCCAAATCTTCAGCGCAAACACGATTGCAGCCAACTCCAAATCGTGTGTCAGGTAATTCTTCTCATGCGCCTTAAGCTGACGAGAAGCATACGCAACCACGTGCCTATGCTGGTGCAACACACAACCGAGACTCTTGCCAGAAGCATCGCAAAAGATCTCGAATCCTCCACTCCGATCAGGCAGAACAAGAACAGGGGCAGTCGTCAACCTCTCCTTCAGAACACCAAAAACCTATCCTCATCCACAGCCTCGCTCTCCACCGCAGTCATCAGAAAAGCCTGCCTCCTCGGCTGAACAACCTGCTGAAACGCCTGCTTCTGTGGAATGAGAGGCGCATGTGATTGATAAAGAAGCTGAAAAACAAAAATCTGGTAAAAGGACTACCACATCAGACATATGAGAATGGTAAGTTATGTGTGGCATGCACCAAAAGTAAGCAAACTAGATCTACTTTCTCTAGCATTAATGAAGTTGACACCACACTCATATTGGAATTAGTGCACATGGATTTATTTGGTCCCACAGACATTGCTAGCCTAGGAGGTAAAAAGTATTGTTTAGTATTGGTTGATGATTTTTCTAGATATACATGGGTTTACTTCCTAGCCAAAAAATCAGACTTATTTGACAATTTTCAAAACTTTTGCATACAAGTTTCTAACGAAAAAATTCTTCCATTGTAAAAATTAGATGCGATCATGGAGGTGAGTTTGAAAATGCTATTTTTGAAAAAAATTTGTTTGAAAAAGGAATTTTACATGAATTCTCTTCTCCTAGACACCTCAACAAAATGGGGTGGTCGAAAGAAAGAATCGCACATTAAAAGAGATGGCTAGGAGTATGTTAAATGAATATGTTTGCCTATATCTTTTTGGGCTGAGGCCATTAATACTGCATGCCATGTATGCAACAGAGTTATGATTAGACCTATACTAAATAAAACTTCTTATGAACTATGGCATGGCCACTCATAAAGTTTCTCACTTTAGAGTTTTTGGATGCATGTGCTATAGATTAAATACTGCAGATCAGCTTGGCACTTTTGAATTCAAATTAGATAAGGGAATTTTCGTGGGATATTCGGCAAGGAGCAGAGCATACATGATTTATAATAAACGTACCCTTACTATTGTTGAATCTATAAATGTAAAATTTGATGAAACTGATGTAAATTCTTTGGATTGCAGGCAGAACAATGAAGAGGAAAATGTAGAACAACAAAGCATTCCAAATAATAATGAGGAGCAACCTGAAATACAAAAGGAAGCTGAAACTGACATGGCAGAAATTCAAGAAGAATCAGTTACCAGAAGAGAGCTTGTAAGGGACACTGCGGGGTTACACATACACTAAGGGGGTGAATAGTGTAATAGCAAGCAAAGTGCTTAATTAAAAGTTACTAAAATTAAAGCACAATAAGCAGCAGAAAATAAACAGAGTGCTCAACAACAACAATCGCAAACACAATGATTTTATCATGGTTCCCCAAAACTTGGGTACGTCCAGCCACACCAATATTCACTATAATCCCACAAAGAGAAGTGAATACAAATCCCACAAAGGGATACACTCCCACAAAGAGAGAGACCTCACCAAGAGGATTTTGCCCTACACAAGGACCCAACCAACCCTACACGAGGGTCAAGACTCCCACCTAGAGAATCACTAACTCTCACTCAGAGAATTAGGGTTAGCCCTACACTAGGACACCAAACTCCCACAAAGAGAGTTACTCCCACATAGAGAGTTATCTAATTCCCACAAAGAGAATTAGGGGTATCACAAAGGTGAAACGAAATAACACTTACCTATGCCTTGATATGATTTTACCGATGCGATGAAGAAGGCATGCAAGTGAAACTCAAGTGCTTGAGATGAGGCTTTGATTGCACTTGATGATCTTTCTCTCTTCTAGGAATGAATCCTAACACTTCTCACTTGAGTGTATGAAATGAAGAAAAGAAAGATGTTCTCCATGAAGAGGAATGAGATTGAAATCCCTTGGAAAAATTCCTTAGAGCTTAGATGCTATAGCATAAGAATGAAGCTCTAATTAGGGAATGTGGGAGGAGTGGCTTAAAGAAGAGATTAAATGATCTTCTATGAATTCCTAACCCTTTCAAGAGTTCTAAATGAACTAAGCCAATCCCGATAAATAGGAAGCCAAGAAGAGCCTATAAACACAGCCAAAAACACAAAGGGAAGAAAATCTGTAACGGCTATATTTTGGCTGTTTACGGCATGAACAGTCGACTGATGATCATTAGACAGTCGACTGATCAACGGCTAGAAAATATCCCAACGGCTATAATCTGAGCCAAGACATTCGACTGTAGAAGACTACACAGGCGACTGTAAAACAGACAATCGACTGTATATCCTTCATCAGGCGACTGTAGCAGGGATGGACAAGAAACAGAGAGAGATGCATATTTCACACTTACGCCTTTCAGACGACTGATGGCCATTTCAATGGCGACTATAAATATACATGCGACTGTAAAAACAGCAACAGACAACTATCTTGCAAATTGGGATGAAGCCCAGAAAATGCAAGAAGTGCACATGCGACTGTCGACCAATTCACATGCGACTGTAAGAAGACAGGCGACTGTAAATTGAACATCAGTCGACTGATGCAAAACGCTCAAGATGAGTCAATAGAAAAAGTTGACTTGAGCTGTGCATCATAGTCGACTGTAGAAGGCTCGACAGGCGAATGGAAATCACCCAGTCGACTGTAAAACCTTCAGCAGGCGACTGCAGGAGAGCCAGAGACTCCAAATGAGTCTTTGGGCTAGATGAACCTATTGGGTTGGATTCTATGATAATCCTAAGGTTCACTAAGATGGTTAAAAGCATATGCATGAGAGTATGACCATCTATCAAGGCATTACAATAATCCTAGACTCAAAAAGATAAATGCAAGTAAATGAAATTACATGGATTACAAATTGCATCTCCTAGAGTCTAAGTCTTAAGTACACTATACCTTGATGCTCTCCATCATCTTCAAGCTTTGGCACTCCTTGATGAGCTTCCCTTCATCAAGCTCCAAGCTTTGACAATGGATTCAATTTGAGAAGATACCATGCTCATATTTGATTAGTGCTTCGATGATACGTCCATCCCTATTGCAAAATATTGTATGCTTGAATGTTAAATATTCCGATTAGGCTTCCTTAGCCGGATGACTGATTGAGTTATATGCGGTAATTAGAGCTTAATTAACACCAATCTTAATGAACCCACAACCCATGCTCTCTCGCCTTGCTATCCTAAATCCCCTTTGGCTCTCTAACCCTACCCACATAGGATAGGATTTTAGTTTCACTACACTTTTTCCTACACTCATACACCGTTAGCGAGGTAGTTGTAAAGCGCTATTATCTTTCTTTATCGATCAAACCAGTGAATATAGAACGACATGTCCCTGTGATCCGACCCGGTACTCACCGGTTATTTTTATTGCATTGACACTCCTACGCTTGGGAGTGGAAGGCGTGCCCCGTGCGCGTCCTTCCATCACAACCAATTGAATCCATTGCTCAAATAATTCTCAAAAATTGACAATATTATCACAATAATGGCAGGAGCATATTGAAAAATAATAGGAAGCCAATAAAGACGATAAAAACCATATTTTGTGCCAAGAATGAGAGTAAGCCCTAAAATTGAAATGAAGTGAAAATATGCCCAAAAAGAGCAAGTTTAAGTATAATCTTTAACACAAAATGGGGGTAGTTAGGGGATATAAATATACACTTTTTGTAATGCCCTGTGTAGCTACTGCACAAGTACTAGAGGGGGGTGAATAGTACTTTAAAATAATCAAGAGCGGTATTCCTAATTATTGTGCAAACATACAAACAACAATGCGGAATAGACTACAAACAACAAGAATAGGCAACGCAAACAAAGTATGTAACGGGTTCGGGTTCGCAAACAAAGAATAGGCAAGATGGAGGATGGTGACTAGAATCAAGCTCTTGGCTTGAATGGCTCACAATCAATGAATCTCTCTTGAGGAATAAGAGTGAAGGAGAGATTCTAGTGAGAAGAGATAGCTTTAGAATGGAGTTGATTTGCTTCTCTTTGATTTCTCTAAATCCCAAAATATGCAGCCTTGAATACTAGGAAAGAACCCCTCCAAGTATATATAGGATAGAGGAAAGAGAGAGCAAAATTCGTGGCAATTAATACTCCAATGGCTCTATTCTAAAGCAGACTAGTCGGTCAAAGAAGGATCACTGACCGACTAGTTCATCAACTAGTCGGTCGGTGATTCAACATGAACCGACTAACTGAAGAATAGCCAAAAAGTGAAGTTCAGAAGATATAGAAATAGTCGGTCTAAGAAGACTTGCCAACTGACTAGTTTCACAACTAGTCGGTCGGTGAGTGTTCTTTGACCGACTAAGAGTCAAAATAGTATAGGCTGAAATCAAGTTGAACTAGTCGGTCTGAGAACAAAATACAACCGACTAGTTTCTCAACTAGTCGGTCGACAAACGTTCTTAGACTGACTAAAGATAAACAGTAGCTCAGGCTGAAAAACTGAACATACAACTAGTCGGTCTAAGAAGGATTCCTAACCGACTAGTTTCACAACTAGTCGGTCGGTGAACCTTCTTGGACCGACTAACTGTAAACAGTGAATGAGCTGAAATTAGTCAAGGCATTCTAGTCGGTTCAAGAAGCATTACCGACCGACTAGATTGCCATCTAGTCGGTTGGTTCTTCTTCATGAACCAACTAACATGCACAAAAAGCTGCGAAACGAAGCGCGAAGCTTCGGGAAAGTTTGTATAGGCTTTTAATAAGATCCTAGCTCTAAGATATGAGCGTTATGAAGATTAAAACGTAAGACCTATTCAAGGCTTAAGAATCTACAAAACGAAGCTAGAAGACTATAAATAAAACTTGACGAACCGTCTTCAAATGCTTCGATTCGGATCTCTTGACTTCAATATTGGTCCTTGAGCTTCAACGAAGCTTCAAGCATACGATCACGCACTTTGAGAAGTCTCGAGACGTCACTTTTGATGTTCATAGAAATTTGGCGACGATCTCCATAACTGCGCTCACAAAGAGTTAGTTTACGATATTTATGTTTGTTCATCATCAAAACCAAATCAGGAGAATCAATACTCAACATTCTCCCCCTTTTTGGTGATGATAAACCAACATAAATAATAATCAATAATAATAATTCAAATGAAGTTTACTTACTCCTCCTGCATTGATGACACGTTAGTTCCGTATTCAATAATAATCATACACTTCAAGTAGACGAGGAAAGTATAAAATGTGAACTCAAATATCGAAATTTAGGATCTAAATCCATTTTTATATCTTGACTCCCCCTGAATCTAACATATCAAATTAGATTCATGATAAATTTCTTTGAATTATCATTTAGCACATCTCATTATTAATTCTCTCCCCCTTTGGCATTAGCAAAAAGAGCGGGAGGAGATCAACAACAAAACCAATGGCTAAAAATTAAAGGCACGAGAGTCGAAGAATACGACCATGGTCCAAATGACACCAATGGAAAATACCAAATATAAAATACTGAAGAAAATTAAGGCATGCCAACGAGACCATAGTCGAAAATCGAAAAACGAAATCATCACAACTCAAATCAATTTCACTTATTGAGTTATGGAACATACTCTCCAATATCAACATTCTTAGTTAAATAGTGCATGGAAAACAATTCTATGTTTTCATAAAAGCAAATCTATTTAATTCATAAAATCGTCGAACGACGAAAGTTAACATCAGAGACAAACAAATCCAATGAGAAAAACCAAATGTAGCATGCTAAAGTGTTATGCCAAAAAAATAGAACATCATAAAACTTATGGCATACACAAATCTAGCACACTAGAATACTAATTGAAACAAAATGACACCAATGTACATAGTCTACCAATGTATGTATTCAACACACATGGATACCAAATGTATATCAAATGTAAGAGTATACTTACAACATTAAGCTCCCCCTACTTTGGTGCATCACTTAAGCACTATCAACTCCATTTGAATGAAAATCCTTTGCAAATCAAAGAGTTTGTAGGGTTGGTATCCCATGGTGGTTTGAACCTAGAAAACACAATTCTTGGAGCTAAATTTAGATTTGTTGCTCCTTCTCTATTTCTTGAGTACCTGAATATAAAATATCATTCCATGGTACCCAAGGACATTGGGTCCTAAGAGATTAGACCTTTGGAAGCCAAGTCCAATTGGACTTAGACTTCCCAACGAAATCATCATTATGCACGTCATTCATAAAATAGGAATTCATGTAAGCTTGTTTTTCATGCATGCTTGTGTCCTTCGGACTCCAAATAGTGAAGATTTTGGGAGCCATATTCCTATTGGGTGCATGCATACGTTGTTGATGTCTACGTGATGCATGTCGTGGATAAGCATACGACATATGATGAAATGGTGCATGATGATAATTGTTCATATGATATTGATGTGGATGAACGTATGCATGTGGAGGAACACGTGCATGAGGGTGTCTCACTGGGTGTGCACGTGCTCGTGGATGTGGAGCATAAAAATCATCATACGTGCGAACATGTGGGGTAGGATGTGTGTTCCTATGTGGCATGGTATTGGTGTACATAAAAGCATGACTCTTCTTTGGAGGTCCACCCAAAGTGGGTTTCTTTCCAAACGGGGGTGTGTACCTAATGGAAGCACCATTGGTAGAATAACTACCCACGGGGTGTTTACTCCCACTAGTTGAGGCTTCGGAAGATGGCCTAACAATGGTCGTGACCGATTTGGATGAGTCTCCCATCTTACACCCCAAGCCAATGTGATGATTGACCGGAAGTAAGTCATTTAGGATATTATCCAAATGGCCCTTACCTTTATTGAATTCATGAATTCGTCCTAATGTGCACTCATACTTCTCGGTGAGAGAATGCATAGAAGCATCCAAGGTGGACACTTGCGATGTGAGTGCACAAACACGTGACTTGAGATTCTTATTCTCAATACTCAAAGTTGAGTTTTGAGACGTCAAATCCGCTATCACATGTTCATTCGAATCCTCAACATGAACATGCTCAAGTTGAGATTTGAGATTTACGATCTCAATTCTCAACCCTTCAACAACGGTGTCGTTGTTGACGATGATAGGCTTAGGCGAGGTTTGAAGACTAGTTAGCTCATTTTTAGTCTTAATAAATCTATTAGCCAATTTAGAAAACTTATACCAAAGTTGTTCGTTGGCTAATCTAAGTTCATCCATAGTTACCTCTTCGCCTTCATCCTCGCTTTCATCCTCGCTTCCATCCTCGCTTTCATCGGAGGAGGTCTCTTGATCACGTTCCTCTTTTCCCATGAAGCACGTGTGTGCTTTCTCCACTTGTTCATCATCCGACTCTCCACTTGAGGAGTCCTCTTCGGAGTCGGTGAATGTACCGACAAGCCCTTTCTTGTACCCTTTCTTGTACTTCTTTGACTTGTCGAACATTGATGCCTTCCACTTCTTCTTGTGTTTGTTAAGAGGACAATCCGGCTTGATATGTCCTGGCTTGTTGCATTTATAACACACGGGAGTAGAAGCATTAGTCGAACTAAATTTAGATTTATTCCTAAAGTTACCTTTTCGGAAGAATCGGTCGAACTCCTTTGCCATATGGGCAATGGATTCTATGTCCAACTCGTCTTCCGACTCTTCATCATCGGTAGATGGAGCGGCCTTATATGCAATCGCCTTCTTCTTTGGCTCGTCTTGCTTCAATTACTCCTTCATCTTGTCCTTCATCCTGATCTTGCTTTCCTTGCGTACCTCATAAGACATCAAGGTACCCATTAATTGTACAACAGTATACTTATTCATATCGTTACCTTCCTCGATGGCGAAGGAACGCTTTTCCCAACAAGAAGGAAGTCCATCAATAATTTTCACGACTTTCTCCTTTTGGGTGTAGATCTTCCCAAGAGCTTCCAATTTGTTGGATATATCCACGAAGCGAGCATAGTACTCCTTCATAGTTTCACCCTGTTCCATGTGAAACAACTCGAATTCTTTGTTAGCAACAACGAGTTTAGAGTCTTTTACCGTACTCGTTCCTTCGTGCAAGATGAGGAGTTGGTTCCATATTTGATATGCACTCTTACATGTGCATATCTTGTTGAAGTCTTCGGGCTCCAATGCACATTGCAAGGCATTCATTGCATTTGCATTGTTTACCTCCGCGGCGACCTCCGCGGTAGTCCACTTCGTGAAATCTTCTTCGGGCTCGACATACTCCGTCAACGTGGCTCTCCATAGTGAAGCGCTCCGGAAGGAAGGTTTCCATCCGGCATTTCCAGTACCCGTAGTTGGTACCATTGAAATGAGGAGGCCTAACTGAGGATTGTCCTTTCATAACTGAAGAAGCTCCTTCACGATTCTTGAAGACGTTGTAGTCGTTGTTTGTCATAGCTATGAACCTTGGCTCTGATACCAAATGTAATGCCCTGCGTAGCTACTGCACAAGTACTAGAGGGGGTGAATAGTACTTTAAAATAATCAAGAGCGTTATTCCTAATTATTGTGCAAACATACAAACAACAATGCGGAATAGACTACAAACAACAAGAATAGGCAACACATACAAAATATGTAACGGGTTCGGATCCACCCAAGTCTCCCTGACTTGTTCCCGGTGATCCTACGTCCCAAACACCCGGATCCCCTCCGGATACTTGAGTTAGAAACCACTAACCCAAGATTTTGCACTATGAAATTCTTGTAGAAAAACCTCTACAAGACCAAATCATACACAATGAAAATGTGACTCCCATAACCTGGGATCACACACTTCTCTCACAACCAAGAGAACAACATATAATATCAAAGTAAATGAAATAATGAAACACTTACCACAAAATCCTATGCCTTGAGGAAACTTACCAATATTAGGGCAAGGAGGATTTTGAGGAGGAAGATGTCACCAAACCGAAGCTCCACCAATATGATCAGCGATCGAAGGCTGGGATGGAGGATGGTGACTAGAATCAAGCTCTTGGCTTGAATGGCTCACAATCAATGAATTTCTCTTGAGGAATAAGAGTGAGGGAGAGATTCTAGTGAGAAGAGATAGCTTTAGAATGGATTTGATTTGCTTCTCTTTGATTTCTCTAAATCCCAAAATATGCAGCCTTGAATACTAGGAAAGAACCCCTCCAAGTATATATAGGATAGAGGAAAGAGAGAGCAAAATTCGTGGCAATTAATGCTCCAACGGCTCTATTCTGAAGCAGACTAGTCAGTCAAAAAAGTATCACTGACCGACTAGTTCATCAACTAGTCGGTCGGTGATTCAACATGAACCGACTAACTGAAGAACAGCCAAAAAGTGAAGTTCAGAAGATATAGAACTAGTCGGTCTAAGAAGACTTGCCAACCGACTAGTTTCACAACTAGTCGGTCGGTGAGTGTTCTTTGACCGACTAAGAGTCAAAATAGTATAGGCTGAAATCAAGTTGAACTAGTCGGTCTGAGAACAAAATCCAACCGACTAGTTTCTCAACTAGTCGGTCGACAAACGTTCTTAGACCGACTAAAGATAAACAGTAGCTCAGGCTGAAAAACTGAACATACAACTAGTCGGTCTAAGAAGGATTCCTAACCGACTAGTTTCACAACTAGTCGGTCGGTGAACCTTCTTGGACCGACTAACTGTAAACAGTGAATGAGCTGAAATTAGTCAAGGCATTCTAGTCGGTTCAAGAAGCATTGTCGACCGACTAGATTGTTATCTAGTCGGTTGGTTCTTCTTCTTGAACCAACTAACATGCACAAAAAGCCGCGAAACGAAGCGCGAAGCTTCAAGAAAGTTTGTATGGGCTTTTAATAAGATCCTAGCTCTAAGATATGAGCGTTATGAATATTAAAACGTAAGACCTACTCAAGGCTTAATAATCTACGAAACGAAGCTAGAAGACTATAAATAAAACTTGACGAACCATCTTCAAATGCTTCGATTCGAATCTCTTGACTTCAATATTGGTCCTTGAGCTTCAACGAAGCTTCAAGCGTACGATCACGCGCTTTGAGAAGTCTCGAGATGTCGCTTTTGAGGTTCATAGAAATTTGGCGGCGATCTCCATAACTGCGCTCACAAAGAGTTAGTTCACGATATTTATGTTTGTTCATCATCAAAACCAAATCCGGGGAATCAATACTCAACACATTTCACTCTGAATCATATGGCGACAAGAATACGCGGTTTTTTCATTTATCTACCCTTTGTAGGAGAAGAAGACTGAAGGTCAAGTTGCTGAAGGATGGGAATGGGAACTGGGTTTCAGATGCTATTGGGCTTCTCAATTTATGTTCGACTTACTTTAAATCTTTCCTCTCTGATGACAGTGCTGGGTTCTCTCAGATTTCTCACTCTCGTGGTCCTTCAGTGTCAGAGGAGGAGTCAATGGAGTTGGAAAATCCAGTTTCTGAGGAGGAAGTGAGAGTGGCACTATTCAGTATGAAGCCATGGAAAGCTCCTGGAGTTGATGGGCTACATGCAGGTTTCATCAGCTTGATTCCTGTGGCGTATAAGATCATCACTAAAGTTCTGGTGGGTAGATTGCGGGGTTTATTGCAGGATTTAATCAGCCCTTTCCAGACTAGTTTTATTCCTGGCAGACATGCTACGGATAATATTCTCATTGCCCAAGAGCTAATACACACTATCAGACGGTCGAAGAGTTCTGAGGGATTAATGGCAGTTAAGATTGATTTGGAGAAGGCGTATGATAGAATTAACTGGGTGTTTCTGGAAGAGACAATGCAGCTATTTGGTTTGCCTTTGAAATGGATTAAACTTATCATGTTTTGTGTGTCAACGCCTCTGGTTTCTGTCCTTTGGGAGGGGAGAGCCTCGGAGTGGGTTGCTTCTAAGCGCGGTCTACGACAAGGAGATCCTTTGAGCCCTTATCTTTTTGTGTTGTGTATGGAGAGATTAGGTATCAGCATCAAGGATGCCGTTGACAATAAAAGGTGGAAACCTATTGCCTTACACTCGAAGGAGTTGGAAATCTCTCATTTATTGTTTGCATATGATCTATTCTTGTTTGGTAGAGCTAGTCTGGATCAAGCTAGGGGGATGAAGGATGTGTTGGAGAGATTCTGGAGAGCTTCGGGCACCAAAGTTAGTTTTGAGAAATCCAGATGTTATGTTTCTCCTAAATCGAAGATGGGTCATGGTGCGAAGATTGGAAGTGTTCTAGGGGTTCCTTTGGCTGCGGATTTGGGTAAATACTTAGGTGTTCCTCTCATTCATGGTAGAATAACGAAGGACACATACATGTATATCATTGAGAAGATGAATGTGAAGTTGTCTGGTTGGAAGTCTAAAAAACTAAGTTTGGCTGGAAGGGCTACTCTGATTCAAGCTGTTACCTCTGCTATACCGACATACTCCATGATGACGGCAAAGATCCCTGAGCACACTATCCAGATGATGGAGAAGTTGAATAAGGCGTTCCTGTGGGGTGGACATTTGGGTGAAAGGAAGATGCATTTAGTTAGTTGGGAAGATGTTTACAAACCAAAAAGCTTGGGAGGATTGGGGTTGAGAACAATGGGGCATCACAATTCTGTACTGCTGCAGCGGTTGGCATGGCATTTACTGAATAAGCCCAAGAATCTTTGGGTCAGAACCATCAGAGCGAAATATAAAATTAGAGCGGACGTGGTGGGGATGGCGAGCTCTCTATAGAAGTTCTCTCCTTGCTGGTCTTCAGCTTTTAAAGCTACTATGGTGGGTATGAAGAGCCTGGCAGATGGATTGGGACGACGGATTGACACGGGTAAGTCTATTAATTTTTGGAAAGACTGTTGGCTCGACAAACCGTTGCTATCTTACTCTTCTCCTCCTTTTGAGTCAAGCTCAAATGAAGTTTTAGTGTCGGATTTTTTTGGATGAGCAAGGGAAATGGGATATTGGCAAATTGCTTCTGCATCTACCTGAAAATGTGGCGTTGAGAGTGATGGCGCACCCTTTAGCCAGGTTTCATGTACATGAGGATGGCTATTTCTGGCGACATTCTCATGATGGAGACTTCACCACTAAGACGACTTATATGGTGTTAACGAACGAAAGCATTCAGTTGAGATTGCATGGGTATGGCGACTACACTTCCCTACTAGAAGACTGTTCTTCTATGGCTAGCTGTCCGTGGGCGCCTAGTGACTATTCAGCTACTGTTTTTGAGAGGGATTTCGGACTCGGCAGTTTGCAAGGGGTGTGGTGTTGCGGAGGAGGATGTGATACATTCGTTAAGGGACTGTAATCTCACTACTCAAGTTTGGATGTCACTGATTCCGGCAGTGGAACACTATGAATTCTTCTCAAGACCGCTGGGTAGTTGGTTGGAGCAGTGATTCTGCGATAAGAAGGTGGCGGCCATTTGTAAGGTGGAATTTGTCACCAGGCTTTGGGCAATATGGACGGAGAGATGTAAATGTATTTTTCAGCCAGGTTATATGAGGCAGGAGGTTGCCCAAATGGTGGTTGTTATTAAGCGCAAGGCTGTGGATTTGGTGAAGAGTGAGGTGCTCAGCAGTAGAAAGTTTGATCTCGGCGACAGGATTGGTTGGACCCCTCCCCTGCTGGCTGGTGGAAGCTGAATGTTGATGGGGCAGTCAAGGGGGATTCCGGAGCTGCCGGGGCTGGCAGAGTAGTTAGAGACGAGAGTGGGGGTTGGATTTCCAGCTTTTCTTCCTTTTTGGGGGTGTGCAACAGTCTCACTGCGGAGCTGTACGCTATTAGGAGTGGGTTGCATTTGGCTTGGAAGCTGGGATTAAGGAAGTTGATTTGCAAGACGGATTCAAAAAGTTCCATTGACCTCGTTATGAGTAAGTGCAGTCCTTCACACCCTTGTTCTTTGCTTATTGAGGATATAAGAGTTTTGCTACGAGAAGATTGGGAGGTCTCGTTGGTGCACGTCTTGAGAGAAGGCAATTTTGTTGCTGATAAGCTTGCGAAGCTGGGTTCTCGGCTTGAGGAGGATACTTTGGTTCGTGAGAGAGCCCCGGAGAGCATTGCCAATCTCTTGGCTGCTGATGCGATGGGTGTTAAATTTGTTAGAGGATTTAAACCTCCTTAGCTTGTGTTGGTTGTTTTTTTTTCCGATGCACCAAAAAAAAGGAATTGCAATTCAGGGGATTATTCCATTGCAATTTCACTCAAACCCAATTAATCTCGATTCCTAGAGTTGTAAGTTGGAGGAAGTTTTACAATGGATCTGGAAGGCACATGTACCAAATTTATAACTAAGAATGCCAACATTAAGTGCTATTATGACGAACAAAGCAACTCTAAATACACGATACACCGGCACTTGGTGTATCGATACGGAAGAATACATACAAAGCTATGAAAATTAGTAGTTCTTGTGAGCACATGAGATCGGGCAAGACTTTCACCTCAAGAACATCCCAAGGATCTCCATTAATCAACCAAGCATATAAATATGCAAGAAGAAGGAGATTGAGATGTGTAACAAGCTAGAATTAGAGAAAGCAAAATAGAGCACACAGAAGAAGAGCACACAAGATTTATGTGGTTCATTGTTTAGACTTTGTCCACAGAGGAAGAGCAATCGCCCAAGCTTTCACTATGAAGTCACCAATGTATCATACAAGGGTTTAAGCCCAAATCCTAAAACCCCTTGCTTCTCCTTCAAACAAAGCTCTCAATTTTAGCTCTCTTCTCACACACACCTTGCTTAGGTTTTTTTCTCTCCTTTTCTCTCTCTAACCCCTCAAGAGAAAAGGCCTATTTATTTGGTCTATTAGTGTTACAACTTTCCCAATACAATGACACGTTTACCCGACACTTAAGACCCACATAAATAATAAGCGTTTTAGATCCAACTCTAACAATCTCCACCTAAACAAGAAAAATCTTCCATGCCTTGAAGATCAACAAGGTGTCTCATACACCTCAACATGGTGAGTTCAACCACCCATCAAAATTGCACCTTCATCCTCGTGAGGCGAGGTGCTCTTCCATATCTATAGCACAAAGAGATGTTAGCAAGTCTACGCAATACCTAAACTTTTCTCTTGTTACAGGATTGATAAATACATCTGTCACATACTGATCGATGTGCACCTTCTCGATAGAGATTTCACCATCCTTGACCCAATCACAAACTCTATAATACATTACCTCAATATGTTTTGTTCTTTCGTGATAAACATGATTCTTGGTCAAGCAAATTACACTTTGACTATCTGAAAATAGTTGTATGTTTTCTTGTTCCAACCCAAGTTCATTTTTCAGTCTTCTCAACTAAATAGCTTCCTTAGAAGCCTCCGTAATTGTCATATATTCCGCCTCTATTGTAGATGTCACGCACCGCTTCCCAAAACGATGGAAGCGAGACGTGACTAAGGTCCACATGGACCGAAGCTATGAGGCTCAGACCCAATAAGTGTCTGTGAGGAACACCAAAGATATCAACATGTCCTTGCATATATAAAATTCAGAACAACAGAAAGTACATAAAGAAAGATGCATTCATTTTATTCCACAAAGATATCCAGAAGTACAAGAGTCCAAAAAGGAAACAATGCCCAGCAAGGCTACAACAGCAGAAAAGAAAACTAATGGTGTTACGCACCCAACCTAAAACAGAAGGTAAAGAGTGCTACGCACCCAAACTACAAACAACGGAAACTCCAAGGTCAGCAACTGAGGAACCCCTAAGACTGGTTCTCACTCGGGTCGTACTCCTGCTCCAAGTCCTCTGGCACTGGCTCGTCCACGTACTCTGGCTCAACACCGGACGTACAGCACCCAAGAGAAAAGGAACTGTACGTCAGGTAAAGTCTACAAGGTAGAAGTGAGAGACTCTACTGCAAGTGTAAAGTAATTTAAGAGCAACATTTTACTGGTTGATTAACATGATGTTGTGATGAAATGTCAGTTATACTATGCCAGAAGTAAAGCGGTGCAGGAAAGTAAAACGTGACAGGCAGTAGCCGTAGCGTGTGCTACCGGCTACGGGACTAAGCTAGATGGGACATGACAAACAAGACAAAACGTGTGTGTGATTCGGGATATAAATTGCATATTCCCCCCCATTTCCGGGCATTTTATGTGTATATTGTGTTGATTTTGGCGTTGATACGTGTGTTTTCGTGATATCGTGGATTATTAACGCATAATCTCTTTTATACATAAAATACAATTTCTATGATCTAATTTTGCTTCCCTTATTTTTCTGGTACTCTTGGTATTTTTCTAGATTTTTTGGAATTTTTCCAGATTTTTCTGGAGCTCGGAGCTATTTTTGGGGATTTATTGGTGCTAGAAAGGATATTCTGGAATTTGTAAAACAGAAAAAAGAAAAAAGAAAAAAAATCTCGCTTGTGGGCCGGCCCGCTGGCCGGCCCACGCCCGCGGCACGCTCTTAGCAGCGAGCCGCTGCAGTTTATTTTATAAAAAAAGGTTGTTTCGCGGGCCGGCTAGCAGGCCAGCCCGCTCAGCTGTTAGATAAAAAATAAATAAATTAAAAAACCCCCGCGGAGCGGGCCGGCCAGCGGCCAGCCCGCCCCGGTTTCCACGAGCCGCAGGCGCGCGCGGATGCAATTTCGGCGGGTCTATGGATGGCAGTAATGGCCCGGCCCGACCCGGCCCGACCCGGTTTTGACTCGGCCCGACCCGACCTGCAGCCGGGTCGGGGCAAGCTTGGGCTTTGTATACGCCCCGACCCGACCCGGTAAAGTTTAGAGGTTCTAATAAACCTTACTATTTTGATGCAGACCATGCAGTCAGCGAATACCCCATAACTCATACTCTATTCCATGGTTCTCCTAATTGGGCCACTTCCCAATTCCAAATTACCAAATAAATCAAAATTCTCCATATTCACGAATAAAATTTTTATTTGGGATTCATATGTATGGCACTAATGACCTAACCCGACCGGCCCGACCCGGCCCGACCCGGCCCGACCCGGTTTTGGTAAGAAAGAACCCGTCCCGTCCCGTCCCGCGACCCGACCCGTCCCGGCCTGTAGATGAGTCGTGGCAAGCTTGGATAGTTAAATACCCGCCACACCCTGCAATATTGCTATTCCTAGGTGGGTCGGGTAGCTTAAAATGCCCGACCCGCAATGGCTGTAAAGGAGGTGCCTGTGCGGAAAATTGAGGGGGGATTCAGCCAGAGCTTCTTTTTTTTGGTTTTTTTGGGGTTTTATTGGGGGTGTCTTCTTCCCCAAAGAGCTTGGAGGGGTTGAGGTCATTGAAGCTTGGTGGAGCTTGGAGGAGGTGCCTAAGTGAGAGGGAGCCGCATTTCTTGAGAGATTGGTGATCTCTTCCCTCTTTTCTTGTGTAATTTTTGATATCTCACTTTTGTATTGAACTTGGGTTAATTTTGAATGCAATTTTCCTATTGTTTGCTATGATTGTATAGTGTTGATTTGGTGTGGGTTGTGATTCATGATGGTTGGTTGTTAATTGTAGTTCTAATTATATCTTGCCCATTATCATGTTAATGTTGGATGTTTCATTAGGGTTAATTTTATTGCTTAAGTCCCAAGAGGGCAATTTGAGAAAAATCCATGTTCGTATATTGATTAGTCTATGATGATGCATCGATGCTTATTGCAAATTTTCGTGTTCTTAAATGCTAAATATTCCGATTGAGTTTCCTTAGCCGGTTAATCAATTGAGTTATATGCAGGTAATTAGAGCTTAATTAACACCAATCATAGTGAATCCACAACCCATGCTCTCTCGCCTTGCCATCCTAAATCCCCTTTGGCTCTCTAACCATACCCATTTAGGTTAGGATTTTGTTTTTCCCACACGTTTTTCCCACTTCCATCCACCGTTAGAGAGGTGGTTGTTTCACGCTATTTCCTTTCTTTATCGATCAATTTTGTGAATATAGAACGACTTTTTCCTGTGATCCGACCCAGTACTCACCTGTTATTTTTATTGCATTGACACTCCTACGCTTGGGAGTGGAATGCATGCCCCCGTGCGCGTCCTTCCGTCACAATCAATTGGCGCCGTTGCCGGGGACAACGGTGTCTATTATTAGCAATTTTTGATTGATTTCGAAAGTTTTAGTGTGATACTACTATCTCATAGTGTGAGTCTTTTCGATTCTTCATCTTTTACTTATTGTTCATCCTTATTTATTTTACAATTTTTTGAGTCTTTTTGATTGTTTGTTTTTGTTTTTTTCAAACATGGCAAGTACTTCAAACTCTCTTGGGTTAGACATGCGGGTGACCAAATCATTACGAGATTCCTTGGTAAGGATGTGGAGAGCCCTTACCTACATATTAAGAAGTTTGAGAGTGCTTGCAAGCTTCATTTTGATGGGAACTTGTGTGCAGAAAAGTTTTATCTTAAATTCTTTCCCTATTCTTTGGATGGTAGTGCATTAAAATGGTTTAAAGTTTATCTCCCACATCTTATTCCATCTTGGCCTGTACTAAAGCAAAAAAAATTTTATGAAGTTTTTTCCCTCTTACAAGACCAAAACATGGTAAGGAAGAATGGTGAACTTTGCTCAGCGCATCGGTGAGACATTTTTTCAGGCTTGGACGCGTTTTTCAGAGTTAGTGCACGGTTGTCCACATCATGGATTTGACAGGGTGCGTCTTCTTGGATTCTTCTTGGAGGGTCTGCTTCCGAAGACGTAGAATTTTGTGGATTTGTTGGACAACGGCCACTTTTTGTACATGGATGAGAATGCGGCTTGGCGTTTTTTGGAGTCCTATAAGGAGGAAGATCACACATTGGTTGTGACTCCAAATGAGCCAAGCCATGAAGTTTTGGTCCACCAAAGCCCCGAATGAAGAAGTTCTTATGGATCTCACCCCACCGGTAGTTGAAGAATTGAGTGCCCCATGCCAAGTAGTAGTTGAGGAACCAAGTGTTAGCATGGAGAAGTTGGTTGAGCCGATGGAGGAAATTGTCTTGTCGGCACCTATTATTTCTGCTGGGCTGTGTCACTTAGTTGTTGAGGAATTGTTTGTTGACATGGTGGAGATAGAGGAGCCAATCGCGCGCACACTTGGGAGCGAAGTGGGCGAGGAGGATTGTTCTTGTATTGATGAGGTCGAGAAGAGGCAAGCGAGGATGAGTTTATACCACATGCTATTATGGATCCCAAGCTTCCCTCTCCTTCGGTAGTTTCTATGGAGATATCACTTCCTCCCCCGATTGATATTGAATGCTGCGGGGATGAGCTTCAAACCACATCATATTCAACCATCCAGGGAGTTTTCTCACACATTCATCATACTTTTCATTCTGTATTTTATATTAATGGTTATGTGTGGATGTCATTTTTTGGGAACGTGTCCCCATCTCTCTCTTACACAACCTGTCTCCTTCCTTATATAGGTACACACTTTAAGGAGATGCTTGGGGTTGTTTACGTGGTCGCCATTGCCACATTTGGTCGAGGAGCATTGGCGGAAGAAACAAAAGGAGCGTTGGAACAATTACTACCTCTGATGGAAATTTTGGATCCGCCATTTGCTAAGGTGTATTCTTTCCAATAGTGTAAATAAATAAATATTTTATTTTATTGCTTTCGTGTGCTTTTCTTTTCTTTTCTAGGATCTTTTGTCGAGATCTAATACTCTCCTAACATTGAGAACAATGTTTATTTTAAGTTGGGAGGAAAGTGTTAGAATCTTTAGATTTGTTAGGATTTTGATGTTAGCGTAATTTTTTTTTGAGATACCTCCATTTTGCCCTCATCCTATGAACTGCATAGCATATCATATTTGTCCTCCTCGTCCCTACGCCGCTAGCTTTATGTTAGTCCCTACATGCTTAATGTCATGCTATTTTTTCGGATTATCATTTTGGTATCAACTTATGGATATTTGATTGGCGTGTTTTAATTTCTTTTCCAATTTGGATTCAAATGCGAATATGCCATGTATGGAACTACATTATATGTTGTGATACTCTCTTTGAGATAATTTGGGAATAGTTTGGTGTAAGTGGTTGCATGAGTTGGGATGAATGGTGTAGTTTTTGATTAGATTGGGTGTGGCCAATTGTGTATGCTTTGCTTTCTTCTTAGGAGTGGGTGGATGAATTGCTTGCTTGTGTTGAGAATGAAAAAGAGAGCTAATATAAATGAATGTTTCTTTCTAATCAAATTGAGTAGCCGGTGCCCCACGAAACATTGGGAAGGAAGCGAAAAATGAGATTTAGGGGATCATTCCATCCCCTTGCCTATATAGCCTTATCGCGTGTATGCAAAGGATGCGGTGTTTGCATTTCATAGCGTTATCGTGTGAATGCAAAACATAAACATAAAAAAATTCAAAAAAAAAGAAAAGAAAAGAAAAGAAAAGAAAAATGAATGAATAAATGAAAGAATAAGAAACATGAGTGATGCAATCTCATCTCACAACACTTAGAGGAATTTCTTTTGTTTTGGCCATTTCCATGAAGGTTAGAAATTTTGACATCGTGATATATCCCAAAGAATGTGATACGGTGCTTATTACCTTACTTTTCTTTGAATTGGATTGAGGGGAGTGTCATTTGTTGTTTATTTTCATACATTGTGCATATTGGATTTGGAATCAATTGGAAATACCATTTTGTGTATGCCATGAGGATATCTTGGTTTGGTGCATGTTTTTCAATTTAATCCGAATTTATCGCATATTTTGCTAGGGACTAGCAAAAACCTAGTTGGCGGGTGTGATTTGAAATATAAATTGCATATTTTCCCCCCATTTCCGGGCATTTTATGTGTATACTGTGTTTATTTTGGCGTTGATACGTGTATTTTCGTGATATCGTGGATTATTAACGCATAATCTCTTTTTATACATAAAATACGATTTCTATGAGCTAATTTTGATTCCCTTATTTTTCAGGTACTCCTGGTATTTTTCTAGATTTTCTGGAATTTTTCGAGATTTTTCTAGAGCTCGGAGCTATTTTTGGGGATTTATTGGTGCTAGAAAGGATATTCTGGATTTTGTAAAACAGAAAAAAGAAAAAAAATCTCGCTTTGGGCCGGCCCGCTGGCCGGCCCATGCCCGCGGACCGCTGGCCGGCCCATGCCCGCGGCCCGCTCTCAGCAGCAGGCCGTTGCAGTTTATTTTATATAAAAACAGTTGTTTCGCGGGCCGGCCAGTAGGCCGGCCCGCTCAGCTGTTAGATAAAAAATAAATTAATTAAAAACCCTCCCACGGAGCGGGCCGGCCCAACGACCGGCCCGCCCCGCTCTCCACGAGCCGCAGGCACGCGCGGATGTAATTTCGGCGGGTTGGGTAGCTTAAAATGCCCGACCCGCAATGGCTGTAAAGGAGGCGCCTGTGCAAAAAATTGAGGGGGGATTTGACCAGAGCTTCTTTTTTTTGGTTTTTTGGGGTTTTATGGGGGTTTCTTCTTCCCCAAAGAGCTTGGAAGGGAGGAGGCCATTGGAGCTAGGTGGAGTTTGGAGGAGGTGCCCAAGTGAGAGGGAAGCCTCATTTCTTGAGAGATTGGTGATCTATTCCCTCTTTTCTTGTGTAATTTTTGATATCTCACTTTTGAATTGAACTTGGATTAATTTTGAATGCAATTTTCCTATTGTTTGCTATGATTGTGTAGTGTTGATTTGGTGTGGGTTGTGATTCATGATGGTTGGTTGTTAATTGTAGTTATAATTATCTCTTGCCCATTATCATGTTAATGTTGGATGTTTCATTAGGGTTAATTTTATTGGTTAAGTCCCGAGAGGGCAATTTGAGAAAAATCCATGTTCGTATATTGATTAGTGCTATGATGATGCATCGATGCTTATTGCAAATTTTCGTATTCTTGAATGCTAAATATTCCGATTGAGTTTCCTTAGCCGGTTAATCAATTGAGTTATATACGGGTAATTAGAGCTTAATTAGCACCAATCAAAGTGAACCCACAACCCATGCACTCTCGCCTTGCCATCCTAAATCCCCTTTGGCTCTCTAACCCTATCCATTTAGGTTAGGATTTTGTTTATCCCACACGTTTTCCCCACTTCCATCCACCGTTAGCGAGGTGGTTGTTTCACGCTATTTCCTTTCTTTATCGATCAATTTTGTGAATATAGAACGACTTATCTGACCCGGTACTCACCGGTTATTTTTATTGCATTGACACTCGTACGCTTGGGAGTGGAAGGCGTGCCCCCGTGCGCGTCCTCCCGTTCAACCAGTGTGTGACACCAAAGAGAGTTCACCTGCAGCGTAGAGAGTGGCCAAACTCTCTATCTGGTGGCCGCTCACCCAACCCCACCCCAAGTGCTCAAGACAAGACAAGATTGGAATGTACGAGTACCGCTCACTCCGTTGGTGAGTGCCTCTCCCCACGGTCTGCCGGGACGCTCACTCCCCTGGTGAGACGTCGAGACTTCCCCTAAGGTGTACACGAAAGGAACACCCACTCCCTCGGTGGACTTCCCAAGATCCCCCATGGTCTACCGGGGCGCTCACTCCCCTGGTGAGACGTCGAGACTTCCCGTAAGGTATACACGAAAGGAACACCCACTCCCTCGGTGGGCTCCCAAAGGTCCCACACGGTCTGTCGGGACGCTCACTCCCCTGGTGAGGCGTCGAGGCTCACGTAAGGTATACTACATGAACTGAAGAAAACAAGATATGACCAGTTATGAATGTTTTGTTGTTCAGTTGTTATTCTAGGGGGTCCACATGCACGCACACATAGATAAAACCTATGGTAGCAGTTGTTGTTGTTGTTGATTCTAGGGGAGTCCAAATACATGCACACACAGATAAGTCCTATGGTGTCAGTTGCAGTTGTTGTTGTTGTTGTTTGTGCTTAGACTTCGTCGTCAAGTCTAAGCTGTCAAGGGGGTCCCGGACGCTATCATTTCACGTCCGGTTCTCTTTACTCGTACTTTTACAGTTTAAGGGGTGATGGCCTAAACGTGGCCGAAAGTATGTAAGTGAGAACACTTGCCTGCGGTGGCGAGCAAGTCGTCGGTCCAGATAGTCTCGTCGAAGTGGCGCGTCGGTGAGGGTCCGTCTGAAACAGGACAACGGCGATGTCAGGTCGCGTTTTTCTTCAATCCTATTATGGTAAGTTTCTATGTTTAACGGGGCTAACCTAGTAGTCAAAAGTCACATCTTTTCGATTCGTTTCAGCCTAATCGACGTTCTACCATATGTGCACAGATATTCAAGTCCGTTCGTCAATTTCTAGAGTTGAACATCGTTTTAAAGAGCATAAAGTAAACTTTAGTTAAAGTTGGCGCTTTTTAGATTAAGTTTTGGTTTGCTATGATTCGGGTTCTTACAACGAGTTAGGGGACTAACCTAGTGCGATGAACGCGCACGAGTCTGACGTCGGGTCTGGAAATGGTGGCGGTGCTCGTGTCCTCGACCGCGGGTAGCGCAGTAAGGGTCGTCTCGGCTGCGGATAGCACAGCGAGATGCCACGGCAACGGTTACGGAGTCGGGATCCCTCTGGTTGCAAGTAGCACAACGAAGCAACACGGCGGCGGCATCTCGCGCCCCGGGGGTGAAGCGAGTGGCTGCTGTGAACGGTATGGGCAGTTCGAGATGGGGTTTGCGTGCGGGTCTGGGTCGTGGGCTTCCGGGGAAGATGGGTGCGGCAGAGGGCTGGTTTGGGGTTACCGGACAACGGTTCTCAAGGGGGAGAGGCCGAAATAAATGGGGGAATTGGCCGAACTGTCAAGAGGGATCTGCGCGCGGTGGCCGATGTTCATGAGGAGGAGGCCGCAGGGGTGTGGGTGGCCGGAGCAACCTGGCCGACAGCCCTGGGGAGCCTGCCGTCGGTTTTTAGGGGGAGAGAGGGCAGCCGTCGGCTTTTGGAGTGTGAGAGGGCTGCCGTGGGAGGAGTTCGCACGGGGAATGGGGTTGTGCGGCCTGCTGTCAGAGCTATTGCGTGCACGGGCTGCTGTCGGATCTGGGTGGCCGCAGGTTGATGCTGCCGTCGGGATCTATGGGCTATCGAAGTATAAGGAGGGAGAGAGAGTTCCAGAGCATTGGTGGTGTGGGGAGGAGAGGAGGAGGAGGCCGGCAAGGGTGATCTCCGAAGCAATGAGGGATGGTGGTCGGAGGTTGACAGCGGCTTTGATGGGTTGCGAGAGCAAGTGGCGACTGGCTGTGTTTTGTATTCCTCGGGTGTGCAGCTATGAGATAGGAGAGGGAGATAGGGTTTTAATATAGTATTTGTAGGGCTTGAGGGCTGAGCACGTGAGGCCTCCCTGGGGGTTGCGAAAAAAAGCATGGGTTGATGCAAGTTGAGGGGGTGAGAGAATAGCTTTAGGTTGCTGTTTATATGCCTGGGTTGTTAGGATTTTTAAAAAGATTTGGTTTAAAATCGTTTTGATTTTGTTAAACGTATTAGATCTGAACTGCCAAAACTTTAAGAGTATTTGATAAATAATAATATGGATTAATTAGGATATCAGATAATTAGTAATTTAGGGTTTTAAGACAATTAATCAATTATGAGTTTGCTTTAAAAAACGTACAGAACCAACTTATTTTTGAAATTCAAAAATTTAAAAGAAAGTTTTAAAAATTAATAATGTGTTATTGCAGATTGGTCCCTTGACGTCCAAAAATTACAAAGAAAAAGCCGGGGCGATCGCGCCTCTGATAGGGTTGTGAATACGGGGTTCAGTGGCGCGTCTGAGCTACGGAGAACAAAAATAAAAATAAAAACTAAGCATTGAAGTCGAGAGGCTAAAACACCCCTTTATTCAAAGCTGATTTGTGGGAGAACAACATGTGAAATGACGTTCACTAAAAATCTCACAAAAACTACTCTTCCATACGGTCACAACGATATATAACATCGCGTATTCCGGATAGAAGAAAGGGCAAACAAAAATATGCGTACAAAAGAGGAAAGTACGCGCAAAAAACGAACGGTTGGAAAGCAGCTGTTACAGTATATAATTTCGTCGTGAATTGTAGCACCGACCTCCAACAAATAGGACCACTAGCAAGTGTAAAGACATATTGGTAGTAGACCTTGTCTTGTCAAGATCAACTGCATAATCTACATCACCATGTCCAACAACAAAATTTAAGTCATCTCTCTTCTCAAACATAATACACAACTCATTGGTTCTTTTCAAATACATCAAAATCAACTTCACTGCTTTTTAATGCTCTTTATCTGGATTTAACATGTATTTACAATCTACACCTGTCGCTTGGGCTATGTCTGGCATGTCATACATCAAATATCCTACTACATTTGCATACTGTACCACTTTCATCTTGTTAATTTCCACAATCGTCTTGGACATTGTCTTTTACTCAACGCAAAATGAGAAGCAAGTTGTGTGGACATCAGTTTTGCATCTTTCATGTCATACCTCTCATCAGTTTTGGGACATACCTCTTTTGTGATAACCACAACTTTCTGCTATCCTCTCTCTCTCCCCCTCTCTCTCCCTCTCTCTCTCTCTCTCCATGTCCAATATCTTAGTTACCGCCCAAGGTTCTTCATATCAAAATCTTAGCTCAATTTGTACGGGAGCTTATTAATCATTGACATGTGCTTGCATACAATTAGCATATCATCCACATAGAGAAGTAACATGATAGGAGAACCATCATCAAGACCCTTGAAGTAAAGACAACAATCATAGTCACTCCTAAAGTAGCCAATATACAACATAAAAGAGTCAAAGCGTTTGTACCATTGTCTTAGAGATTGCTTGAGCCCATAAAGAGACTCCTTTAACCGATAAACAAAATATTCTTTGCACATTTCTTCAAACCCTTCTAGCTGCGACATGTAAATTGTCTCCTCCAACTCACCATGAAAGAAAGCCGTTTTCACATCAAGTTGTTCATGCTCTATATTGAACTTCGTCACCATAGCCAAAAGTGCCTTAATATAAGTATGCTTCACAACCGGAAAGAATATCTCATTATAGTCTACCTCACCATTTGTGAGTATACATTTGTCACCAACTTCGGTTAAAAAGTTGGTTTGACTTTTTCATGCAATGGTTTCTTTCCCATATAGATCCACTTACAAGTCACCTATTTATAGTCTTTAATATTTTTCCTAGTCGACTAATTGCACTTGCGTATCTTTTCTGGTCGACTAACAGTTTTTTTTGGTCGACTAGAGTCAGTTACAACGGGTATGTTTCTGATCGTTTACTATACATAGACGACCAATTATTTTTCCTAGTAGACTAATGTCAGTTCAAATAGTTTTGCAACTAGCCATTTCCTGACAGTTTTGATCAGTTTTTGGCAATTATTTGGGGCACTCCTTCAGTCGTATAAATATGTCCCGATCCCCATGCCATTCATATCAAGTTTTTTCTCACACTCTCAAAAAAATTTCAGATTTTCTCACTTTAAAAGAGAGGTTGATTTTTGGTTTTCCTTGGAAAACAAAGTGCTGAAATTTTCTCCATAGGAATTCCATCTTCAAGTGTGTTTCTACGCATTGTTCCAATTAAGAAACCTTGAAGATCTTTTCACCTTTCTTGTGATTCATCTCACATCATCAAGGCTATAGGTGATATTGTTTCATACTTTTATTTTGTGGCCGAATCTCTCGTTGAAAATATTGTACAAGTTTGCGACACGGAGAATGTTGACATCTTTGAATGTTTTGTGCTTACGGAGAGCAAGTGGTTATAGTAGATTTAAAATCTCTATGGAAAGTAGGAGACTGGTTATAGGATCAAGAGGTCCGAACCAGGATAAATCTCTGTGTTTGTGATTGGCTCTTTTCTGGATTGTGATCTTTACTTCCGCATTATCTATTGCAAACTTTAGTAACTTTTAATTTGCAGTATTCGTCGCGATATGCACTATTCACCCCCATCTAGTGTATTGGTTGTGCCAAGGAGATCCAATAGAGACTTACTAAGCAAGGTTGGTGGTAAAAGAATATGGTCCAAAGGTTTCACAAGATTTTACCAATGATAGTCATGCATTAGTCCATTCGGATAATGCTTGCTATAGCAGCTTTCAGTGACTCAAGCTAGAGAGCTTGAAGTCAGTGGGAGTGGCGGAAAGGATTGTAGACTGCTAAGATCCATTTATAAATTGAAGCAAACGTCAAGGAGTTGGAACATCCGATTCGATGAGATAGTCAAAAAGTTTGACTTCATCAAGAATATGGATGATCCATGTGTTTTTAAAAGGTCAATGGGAGTGTTGTCTTAATCCTTATAGTGTATGAGGATTATATGCTTCTAATTGATAACAACATATTGATGTTGAAAATCAAAGCATGAATGTCACTATATTTCTCCATAAATAGAATATTAGATTGCCATAAAAGATATATTCTAAGTACTTGAGAAGTATTATAATATATCCAAGGTTTATGGTTGGAGTTGTATTCTTTCAGTATAAATATTTACTGACTCCAAATTTCCAAGCCGACACGAATGACAGTTGTTACGCCTATTTGGCCGAGGCCCGAAAGACACGAGCCGAGAAACCCGACCGCCGGTCAAGAGCCCATCTGCGCACTCAGGCCCACTCGATAAGGCCCTATGGGGGACCCCCCCGAATGTCGATCCGACCCGGCCCCGGTAACACGCTGGTCACTCGCCCACTCCTGCGATAACCGCTCCCTCGATCCCGTTACCACTTAACGGCAGTTATGGGGAGATGCTGGCATGGCGCAGGGAGCGGCGACGGGGAGCGGAGTGAGGGGGGCACGATCGAGGGCGGACGAGCGACGTGGGTTGGGGGCAATCACGGCGGAGGTCTATAAAGGGGCTAGGAGGACGACTGGACAAGGGACCGCATCTCAGGTATCTAAAACCCTAAGGTACTCCATCAACGACCTAGTTCCCCCATTTCATCTCCTTCCTCCCCCGCTCGCGCCGTGAGACGCCGTTCCGATCTCCTCACGAGTCGAACCGTCTCCGCCGGGCCTCCTCTTTCAGATCTCTATCTGACTTAGGCATCGGAGGGGATTTGGCCGGAACCAAGGTCCGGCCCCCCTGACGAGCGTTCTCGTCTACGCAGGAGGATAGCTGATCCACGGGCCGAGGCTTCCCCTCCGCCCCTCGCCGACCATGCAACCAGCTGGACGATCGAGGCTACCCCTCGTCGTCCGACCGCCGAGGCCGAGCACGTCCGACCGAGGCCGAGCATCTCAACCCGGGCCGAGGCTTCCCCTCGCCCTACCAACGACCGAGGACCCCGATTCGGCCCAGTCGACGCGTTCCACGTCGTCCGCAGCTCCGACTCGCGCCTCATCAGCACCGACTCGACACCCCCGAGGGACCCAAGCGGGCCCCTTGACCACGTTGACCGGGTTGTCCACGGTCAACGCATTTGTAGTGAGAAAACACTCTGAAACATCTGGCGCCGTCTGTGGGAACACAAACTGTCCCACGAAGAAACAAACCACACCTGCAATGACGCACCCTCACCCGTCTCGACGAAAGGAGAGCAAGGCCCTGACGCGAGGCGACAGGGCCCGCCATCATTGGCAAGAGTGGGCACGGGCTCGACGCGAGGAGGATCGTGAGGAAAGGACTGGGAGACCCTCCCCGTCCCCACCGATCGGGAGACCGAGTGCATCTGTAACGGTGCGCAGCTCGGACGTAGCTTTGGTGGTATCGGTGATCATAGACACTACCATGGTACGGCGACTGCTCGTCAACACCGGCAGCTCCTGTGACGTCCTCTTCATGTCAACCCTGGAAAAGATGGGGCGGCGGAAGGAAGACTTACGACCTCGCTCGGGTCCCGTGGTAGGATTCACGGGTCACTCCACCCCCATCATCGGCACGATCCATCTCCCGGTAACGCTCGGAGACGCACCAGACTCGGTGACCATGGCGGTGGAATTCATCGTATTAGGGATCGGGTCGGAATACAATGGGATCATCGGCCGACCCCTACTCAACGCCGTCGGCGCGGTGGTCTCGACCCTCCATCAGACTATCAAGTTCCGAACGCCCGGGGGGATGGGGCAAGTCGAAGGCGACGCGGGGAGACCGAGTACCTGCTATCAACTGGCGGAGGAAGGTCCCGAGGATCGTCTAGTCGACCGGATGGCCGCGCTCGACTTAAGGAGCGGGCTGAGGCCCTCCCCTGCGGAGGAGCAAGAGCAGATCACGGTCACGGACGTCGAGGGCCGGTTCGTCTCGATCGGGAGAGGGCTAAGCCAGGACCTGAGGGATCAACTGATCGAATGCCTGGAGGCGAACCTAGACATCTTTGCTTGGTCACCGGAGGACATGCCCGGCGTAGACCCCCAGGTGATCGTCCACCAGATCAACGCCGACCCCAACTTCAAGCCGGTCAGGCAGAAGAAGCGTAACCTGGGCGGCGAGAAGATGAAGGCGGCCTCCGAGGAAGTGGAGCGTCTCCTTGACGCCGGCTTCATACGAGAGGTCTGGTACCCGGAATGGCTGTCGAACGTGGTGATGGTCAGGAAGCCCAACGGGAAATGGCGAATGTGCGTGGACTTCAGTGACCTCAACAAGGCTTATCCCAAGGACAGCTACCCCCTGCCGCGCATCGACCACCTGGTGGACAACGCCTCGGGGTACGAGATGCTTAGCTTCATGGATGCCTACTCAGGGTACAATCAAGTCCAGATGGACCCCCGGGACGAAGAAATGACAGCCTTCACGACGGACCAGGGAACTTACTGCTACAAGAAGATGCCCTTTGGCTTGAAGAACGCAGGGGCCACCTACCAGAGAATGGTCAATAAGGTTTTTAGCTCCCAGATCGGGAGGAACCTGGAAGTCTACATCGATGACATGCTTGTCAAGTCGAGGCGACCGGAAGACCACATCGCCGACCTCCGGGAGACCTTCGAGCGGTTGCGGCGACACCACATTCGACTCAACCCCGCGAAGTGCACATTCGGGGTAAGATCTAGCAAGTTCTTAGGATTTATGATAACTAACCGTGGCATTGAAGCTAATCCTGACAAGATCGAGGCACTAATCAACATGCGTGAGCCGATGACGTGCGTTTATATTTCATATATTCACGCGCGTTTTCTTTTGTGTTTCTCCGTGTTTTTCCGCCGTCTCTTGTTCGTTTTCGTGTATTTTCTCGTTTTCTTTCACTTTTCTTTGTTTATCCATGATTGCAGGGGATTGACCACGTAGGGGACGTTTAACGATGATATCCCAAGTCCCCGGAGCAACGGGAGAAGTCACGCGTGATCCAGGGGGTCGAACGCCAAAGAATTCATCTTTCAGCCCCTCACCCGATCGGTTGGTCATCTCCAACCGATCGGGTGATGCACGCGTGCACCAACCGGTCTCTGCCGCAGCTCACAAAGAAGTCACCCTACCGGTTCGCAGACCGGTTCAGCGGGGGCTATTCTCTGTTTTCTCGAAGCAAAGCGCCAACCGATCGGGTGACTCTCACCCGATCGGTTCATCTGTAGCTGAAGAAGATGAGCTGAAGACACGGACGTTCAACCGATCGATTCACCCGACTGCTTCAAGATCCAACCGGTCACTCAAGAACTCACCCGACCGGTTCATGTGATCGGGTGAAAACTCGCCGTTTTCTGATATTTATTTGTAACGGATCAACCGATCGGTTGACTTGTCAACCGATCGGTTGATGCGACGGTCTATATATAGAACCCCTAGGGTTCCAGAAACGGGGAGCTGTTATTTTTTCTACTGTTTTATTTCCTTGTGACGGCTGTAATTGTTACTCTTTTGTAAGTTTTCAGATCTTTCTAAAATTTTAGTATTGTCTTTATTACTCTATTACTTCCGCATTGCAATTGTCCGATTATGATTCCAACGGTTAAATTTCATTTAGATTGCTTTTTCATGAATTTTTGTGAGTAGTTCCCAAATCTGGGATTTTGGTGGAAACCCCTTCGGGGGCTCTTCCCGATGTGTCCATAGGGTTAGGAAATCGATAGGGAGT
The DNA here is from genome assembly GCA_030789695.1 of Scilla litardierei. Lineage (NCBI taxonomy): Eukaryota > Viridiplantae > Streptophyta > Magnoliopsida > Asparagales > Asparagaceae > Scilla > Scilla litardierei. The sequence continues at coordinate 172,886 of JAULAV010000092.1, forward strand.
AGGAATCTAACGGTTACGCGGGGTGTTTCATTGTCATCGGCGGGAAAAAGACCGCCTTTGACCGTCGGGCCAAGGGGGAATAAACTTGGCGGTTGACTCCCTAGCCATAGCTCACACCCTTAGCGTAGACGTCAAATCCTAGCGCGCGGGAGCGGCAGGATGAGACGTTGGGAGTTATCGTTGCGGGCTTAGTGCTCCCGGGATCGATCAGTGTTTATGGACACGGGAGTGCCCACTGATCGAATCCGGGAAGTCCGGTGTATCATCATGGGCACCGACCGGAATATCGGGCCCATGGGACGCCGGTACCACTTTCAGAGGCAACGTCCCACTATTAGACCCTAATCCCGATCGCTATCCATACCCGTAGGTCGCGTCGGCGAGAGTCTCTCTTCGGGTTGGAAACCAAAGTCCCGGGTTTTCTTTCTTGTTGTTCATACCCATTCATTTCCTTTCGTGACAACCAACCACCGATTCAGGCTAGCTCGCCCCTCGGGGTGATTTAGGTCCTACCTGACCCAAGCACAACCTCGCCTCCCTGAGTTCGATATTCCCGCACCCTACACTAACCGTGAAACTTGCGGTAAACGACACCGCGCCGCCGCATCTCTTGCGGGCGCCCGGTCAAGTTTATGGCGCCGTTGCCGGGGAGGCAACGTGCTTGTTATTCTAGGATCTCATGAACCCTCGTGTCTAGCTCATATCCCTACCTTGCGATAATTTTCGCATTCTCCTTTTTCTTTTTTATTTTTCTTATTTTTATTTCTTATTTTATCTGTTTCTTTCCCACTTGTCGCTTCACGGGTGTTTGTTGTTTTTCATGCGCAGGAGCTCAAGGAGTCTTGACGACTTGATTCCCCTCGATCCAGAGATTAACGCCACCCTTAGGCGTTTGGCCGCCGAGAAGTGAAGAAGAGAAGATCCCGAATCCATGGAGGAGAACACCCCACCTCACAAGTCTCTGCTGGAGTACTCGATGCCCTCCATCGAGTCAACTTCCGCCATCCGATCTCCAGCTATTGCGGCCCAAAGCTTTGAGCTGAAGCCGTCTCTAGTGACATGGATCCAGCAGGACCAGTTTGCGGGTGCGCCCATGGAGAGCCCGATAGAACACCTGGACTCCTTCTTGGAGAAGTGTGACACCTTCCGGATTAATGGTGTCACTACAGAGGCTATCCGTCTGAAGCTGTTCCCCTTCTCTTTGCGAGACAAAGCCAAGCAATGGCTAAGGGGGAAGGACCCCAACACTTTCAACACCTGGGAGAAGCTCTCCAATGCTTTTCTGACGAAGTTCTTTCCTCCGGGGAAGACCATGAAGTTGAGGAGTGAGATCTCCTCCTTCTCCCAGGCCAGCCACGAGTCCTTGCATGAAGCATGGACGAGATATAAAGAGATGCAAAGAAGATGCCCTCACCATGAGCTTCCGAAGTGGCAGATTATCAATCTGTTCTACAATGGGTTGAGGGATGACCTGAAATCTTCTATGGACGCCGCGGCTGGGGGTTCCTTCATGTCTAGAAGCGAGGAAGATGCCGGGAATATTCTGGAAAATATGGCATCCAACAATGAGCGGTGGTGTGACGAGAGAGCCACACCAAGAACTGGGGGGATACACAGAGTCGAGGACGTCGACAAACTTTCAAGCAAGTTTGACTTGCTTTCGACCCAGATCTCCGCACTGATGGTAGGAGCCAGTGGGGCCAGTACACAGCAAGTTTCTGCGGTAGAGTCCGAATTCCTTGGGGAATTCGACGGTGGTGACATCTCACCACCGTTGGATCAGGCGAGCGCACTATTTTACAACCCCACAGGGAATGCGCCATACCCGCCAAGGACAAATTCCAACCCAACCTACTCTCCCAACAACCGGAACCACCCGAATTTCAGTTACCGGCCACCATTTCAGCCCTCGCCGCCTCAGCAGCCGCAGCAACAAATTTATCAGCCGGCTAGACCACAGCAGAATCAGGTTCAGCAGCAACCGTTTCAGCAGCAACCTCAGCAACAAACTTACGCCCCCAGGAATCAGCAGCCGTTCCAGCAGCAGCAGTATGGCCAACAGAGGGCCGTCTCTCCGGTTGAGTCTCTCTTGACTCAATATATTACCAACCAGGAGAGGATCAACCAAAAGCTGGAAATGGGTCAGCGGACCCTCACGGACCAAGTAACCCAGCTGGGGTTACAGGTGGCGAACCTTGCAAGGTCACAAAACCAATTGCCGCCACAACCGGAGGTGAACCCGAGGGGAGCAACACAAACATCGGCACTCGTTCACGAGCACGCGAATGTGTCCGCTATCGTTCTGAGAAGCGGGACACAAATTCCTACGAGAATGCCCCCTAGCAACCCGGAAGCACCATTGGTCATTGAGAGACCGACTGAAAAATCAATTGACGCCGGTGCTTCGTCATCAAATCCCATGACTCCAGAGGGAGTGTCTGAAGAAGAGAAGAAGAAGGAGGAAGAGAGCCCGAAAGTGTATAAACCCGTTGTGCCATTTCCACAACGGTTGGCTCAGGCAAAAATTGATGAGAAATATGGGAAGTTCTTCGCCATGGTCAAGGACCTAAGCCTGCAAATCCCCTTCTTGGAGGCAATTGAAACAATCCCCTCCTATGCAAAATTCTTAAAAGATTTGGTGACCAAAGGGTCAAGAAAAGAGAAAGTGGTGCTGACGGTGGAATGTAGCGCTCTTATTCAGAGGGCAAACCCGCCGAAGCTCAAGGACCCAGGGAGCTTCTCTATTCCTTGCACGATCGGGGCTGTGAAGATTCATCGTGCACTCGTCGATCTAGGAGCGAGTGTTATCTTGATGCCCTTGTCGATGTACAGAAGGATAGGAATGGGTGATTTGGAGCCCACCGGGATGACCCTACAACTAGCTGACCGGTCGGTCAAATACCCGGTGGGAATTGTGGATGATCTCCCCGTGAATGTGAGAGGGGTGCATGTGCCTGTGGACTTTGTAGTCATGGACATGCCCGAAGACGCACACACCCCCATTATCCTGGGACGGCCTTTCATGGCCACTGTCGGTGTTCTAATAGATGTGAAGAACGGAAAACTCTCCTTGAACGTCAGCGGAGAGAAAGTTGAGTTTGACCTGGGACTATCCATGAAGCACCCCGATCCTCCTGATGACCTCCGGTGCAATTTGCTTGAGATAGAAGAAGAAAAAGCTGTAGAGGAGAGCTCCTGGGAGATTCTCCTGAGAAACCCCCCCGATGACTTGGGGAATTCAGAAGATGGGGACGGCCCCGAGAACAAAGAAGCTGCTGGAAGACCGAGTGCAGCGAGAACGACCCCTCCCGGGTTCCCCAAGGCTCCTCCTGTGAGGAGAACAGGGAAAGAGCACACGGAACTCACTAAAGACGAGGTCCGGATCCTGAAGAAGATGGCGGGAAGCGCCAACACCAAGGAAAAGCCCCCGGATCTCAAGAACAAAGGGAGGGTAGTCGAGCAAGTATTTTTCCAGCCGCTGATTACTCCAAGTTCCTCCAACTCCAACGAGAAAGAGATGCCGAAATTTGGGCATCACCCGTATCAGCCACCATGAGCATCTCTTGCGGGCGTCGAGCCAACGACGTTAAACAAGTGCGCTTCATGGGAGGCAACCCATGTTCTAAACTTTTTCCCACTTTTTAGCGTTATTTTTTTACTTTATTCTATCTATTTTTATAAATAAAATCAGCCGCGAGAACATCCGTTCGAGGACTTAAGCAAATTTCTTGGTTTTTGCAGGGAACAAGCCCACCCGATCGGGTGACAACTCACCCGGTCGGTTGGGATGTATCAGATACATGCCGAGATCTGTCCCCGAATGAACCGATCGGTTGAGTAATGAGGAGACCGGGTGGCAGACCGAGTGAGCTGGGGAGAGCTCTCGGGAATTTTTGGGGAAATATCAACCGATCGGTTGAGTTCATGCCCGATCGGTTGACGTGACCGGGTGAGCAGCCCTAAGTTCTCGGGAAAATGAGTGGAGCGGCCAACCGATCGGTTGACAAGTCAACCGACCGGTTCGCCTGTAGCATTTCTTCGGCAAGATTTTCGACCTAACCGTCAACCGACCGGGTGACAAGTCACCCGATCGGTTCGACTTAAAACCCTATAAATACCCTCCGACACCCGCTCGTTTCCGCCCTCGCCCGATCGCAAATCTCGCCGTCGTTTCACCTTCCCCACTTCTCCAACAACCGATCCCCACTCCCCCACGTCCCCTACTCCTCCGTTGCTCCCTCTCTCCACCTCCTCCATCGATTCCTCCATCACCTTCACTCTATCTCTCCTCCCATTACAAATTTTTGACCTAGTTTTCCCCCATACCACCCCCATTTCGAAAATTTTTGCCGAAGGAGTTCGCCGCGGCTCCAAGCTACTCTCGCTGAACAGTGTGGGGACATCAACGAGCAAGCTCCACCATTCCGCTTGGGTAAACTCGCTCCTAAGCTTATATTTATATATTTGCCCTATTTGTTGAGCTTGCTCGTTTGCTTGCGTTAGTGTGCACCCACGATTTTTGCACTAATTCTTGCTCACGCACACACACATGGCTAAAGATAAGGAAAAGGGGAAGGGAATCATGAGGGAAGAGGAGCCGTCTCGAAAGAGACGAAAACAAACACGCCCCCCTTCCCGTACACGAGCACTTACACTTGGCCCTCCTCCGCCTGTTGTTCCCCCTGTGGACCCAATGTTGGGCCCGCACGGGTATATTTTTCGGAACCAGGAGCACAAAGATTTTTACCGTAGGCTTGATGCTCGAGGGCATCTATCCACTAAGTTCCCGCACGCACGTACACTTGTCGATCTCGGTGTCTTCACCGAGGTCGAATCTCTTTTCGCTAACTTAGGATGGTTGGCCTTTCTTAATGCTCATGCAGTATCCTACCCGTCACTCACACTCGAATTCCTCTCCACACTTACTTGGGAGTCCGGGTCGATCATTAAATTCAGGGTGCGTAACCGTAGTGTCACCACGAATCTGAGCACGATTAACGCTATATTTGGTTTCCCCAATCTCGGGTATGATTCCATCCGACACTACGGGTACACGCCCGAGTTTGATGTCGATCAATTCTGGTTCCGCCTCACTTTGATCCGTGATTACCCCCGAGGAAGGGCCAAGGCCTCCTCCATCATTCATCCCGTGTTTCGTTTAGCCCATAGGATCATTTCATCTGCATTCTTTCCTAGGGACGATTCTGGTACTGTGACTATCCCTGACCTTTTTATCCTTTGGGCCATGACTTTTCCTTATGTCCGGGATGATGATGGAGTCAGCTTCAGGGCCCCTACCATCCCCATCCATGGCAGCGATTGGCTTGTTTACAAGCTACTCGAGATCAGCCGGGCCGGGAAGGGGAAGTTCTGTTGTGGGGGCATCATCACGATCATATGCTCTCACGCCCAATTCAATATCACCATCCCCAATAATCTTCCAGCTGCCGCAGGACCCTCACATCTCGATATTGATGTCCTGCGGCACATCCACATGATCAAGCCCTGCTCGGATGGCCGCTTCATATTTCATTATGGCCACCACCAGCCCCTTACACCATCCTGCCCAACCCCGCTCGCATGACCCTTACTCTCGTGGGAGATTGGACTTTTCCTCCTGATCCCGACTTCTTAGCGGGGTTGAATCTTCCTTTCCTTCCCGCAGGCGCCCGCAGATCACCGTCTCCTGCCGCCCACTTAGGCGAGCAGGATATCCCTGCGTCTGGGGGAGACTTAGGGGCTGGCCTGAGTCGTCCTGTTTCTGCTCCGGGACCGATCACGTCTGAGCACCTCTTTACGGCCATTTCTGGCCTTGTCTCCTGTGCCGGCATGACCACTGCCGCCGGCACCTCTTCGACCTTACCTGGCGGCACCACCTCTGCCTCGCGTCAGTCCACATCTTTTGGTCACCGTCAGGTATCTGCCCGTCTGGGGCTTGAGAGGGAGGTCGCTGCCCTTCGTGAGCTCGCCATGTCCTTTGTTTCCTCGGACCCATCGCCATCCTCCTTTCTTACTCACCCACGTTTCCTCGCACTTGAGAGGAACGTGGCCGCCATTCTCCGCCATCTTACTCATATCCACGGACCACCTCCACCTTCACCACCTCCACCTTCACCACCCCGGCGATCTTCTCCTCCACCCACCCACACTTCCCCACATTCATCACCACCCTCACCACATTCTTCTCCTCCATCTTCACATCCCATCCCGGCATCCACTTCACCCCTCCCAACCACTTCCACCGCACTCACGCTACCTCCATCCTCCTCCGTCACTCCATACGTGCGCCGGAGGAAATTACCGGTACGCTCTAGATCCCTCCCACCACCTCCCACTACCGTCACCACCACATCTACTTCCTCCATTTCTATTCCTCTCACCACTGCCTTGATCGCCTTCCTACCACCACCACCCACCACCACCGACACTCCTCCCATTGTTCACACCACCACTGCCATTATACCTTCACCTCATTCCCCACTTCTCAGCACACCCCCTGCCTCCCCCGACCACCCATCCACACCCTCTTCCGAGGAGGACGAGGACTCACCTTCTGCTGCTTTCTGATTTCCCCTCTTTTGTTTTTGACTCCCCCTTGCATATATCTGGATTTCATCGATCACATCATTCCGCTAGCACTTTCTGGTCTAGCTTGGGGGACGTCTGTTTTGGTGTGCTGTCGTGTTTTGTTTGTTTTTCTCATTTTTGTGTGTGTGCTTGCTTTTCACTTTTTGAGTGTCGTGTCGTGTGATTTTATTTTATTTTTATTTTCGTATTGTTTGATTTTGATTTTGATCTTTCTTTCTTTTTCAGTTTCATCTATGTGTTTTCCTCGTTTTCATTTCTTTTCGTGTCGGTGCGTATCCCCCCCCCCCCATTTTCATTGCCCTCCCGTACTCACTCATATTGCATTGAGGGCAATGCAAACTTCAGCTTGGGGGAGTCGCACTGTGTGCGTCATTTGAGTCTTTCTTTTCGTTTATTTGAGTCGTTTTTCTCCGTGTTTTTCTTTTTTTTTTCTCTTTTCTTCTTTTCTAGCTCTTTCTCCTAGAGATGAATCCTTTGATGAATCGCCACAAAGTCTCACACACACCTAGCACTGCACCGACAATCGCACTCACTAACCCTAGGATTTCGAGTCCTCTTGCATTTCACGCATCGTGGGTCCACTTAGCTTTTTGTGAGTCGTGTGTCGTGACTAGCATTTGGTGTGCTTCTGCTTTGTGATTTTACTTTATATACCTGTCCAGGAATGACCCCTAGATTATCATGCTCCGATTTGAATATGCGGTATTTGTTTCCACTATATGCGTGCTATATTTATATCGTATACTTCAATTCGCATGCGTCGGGATTCCACAACTAAGGACTAGGATAACCCATTTAGCCTAAGCTCTATTTAGCAAGAATAGTTTCCTTTGCCCGAGTGTTTAGATTTCGACTTCTTTTTTGTTTTACTTGGTGCAAATCCCCTCGTCGTGTACCGTTCTCCCACTTGGGAGAGTACTCAAGTGTATAGCCAAAAACCCAAAAATCCAAAAAAAAAGGGAGAAAAGAAATGAAAAACCCAAAAAGAAAAGAAAAGAAAAAGATTGTATAGCCAAAAAGCCAAAAAAATATGCAAATACCCAAAACCCAAAAAAATTCCCGTGTGAATATTTTCCTACTTGCCGAGAATAAAGGGAAGGCGAGAATTTGCACCGAGTGTTCTTCTCAACATCATCTCAACCCCCGTCGTTATCGAAAACACTTGGCTTAGGAACTATTTAGCTAGTATCTAAGCTATAGTGGCGTGATTTCCTTAACCCTAGTTGTGCAGTCCCCGATGCATGATACGCTTCTATTCCCACTCTTCTCATGCATGCTTGAGCTTAAATCCGCCGCTTAATTCAATTCGGATCAATATTTTGGGTCATTTCTTGGATTTGTGTATATCGAGCCTCATTGCACATCGTAGAAAGCTTCACCATTTGCTAGCACATGACCACGCTCGCTCGCGCTTCACTGCATGGACCCACGACACTTATTTGGACTCGCTTTCCTAGGTTTAGTGGTGTGATTTGGCGTTTGCTTGCTTGGTGTGTCGTTTTTGATTTTGATGGCTCTGATGGACGATCTAGGGCTTAGAGTTTTCTTTTTCTTTCTTCCTCTCTATTTTTCCCTTCCGAGCTCCTACTCTCACTCGTCTTCCTCGAGGACGAGGAAGAGTTCAGCTTGGGGGATTTTGACGTGCGTTTATATTTCATATATTCACGCGCGTTTTCTTTTGTGTTTCTCCGTGTTTTTCCGCCGTCTCTTGTTCGTTTTCGTGTATTTTCTCGTTTTCTTTCACTTTTCTTTGTTTATCCATGATTGCAGGGGATTGACCACGTAGGGGACGTTTAACGATGATATCCCAAGTCCCCGGAGCAACGGGAGAAGTCACGCGTGATCCAGGGGGTCGAACGCCAAAGAATTCATCTTTCAGCCCCTCACCCGATCGGTTGGTCATCTCCAACCGATCGGGTGATGCACGCGTGCACCAACCGGTCTCTGCCGCAGCTCACAAAGAAGTCACCCTACCGGTTCGCAGACCGGTTCAGCGGGGGCTATTCTCTGTTTTCTCGAAGCAAAGCGCCAACCGATCGGGTGACTCTCACCCGATCGGTTCATCTGTAGCTGAAGAAGATGAGCTGAAGACACGGACGTTCAACCGATCGATTCACCCGACTGCTTCAAGATCCAACCGGTCACTCAAGAACTCACCCGACCGGTTCATGTGATCGGGTGAAAACTCGCCGTTTTCTGATATTTATTTGTAACGGATCAACCGATCGGTTGACTTGTCAACCGATCGGTTGATGCGACGGTCTATATATAGAACCCCTAGGGTTCCAGAAACGGGGAGCTGTTATTTTTTCTACTGTTTTATTTCCTTGTGACGGCTGTAATTGTTACTCTTTTGTAAGTTTTCAGATCTTTCTAAAATTTTAGTATTGTCTTTATTACTCTATTACTTCCGCATTGCAATTGTCCGATTATGATTCCAACGGTTAAATTTCATTTAGATTGCTTTTTCATGAATTTTTGTGAGTAGTTCCCAAATCTGGGATTTTGGTGGAAACCCCTTCGGGGGCTCTTCCCGATGCGTCCATAGGGTTAGGAAATCGATAGGGAGTAGGAATCTAACGGTTACGCGGGGTGTTTCATTGTCATCGGCGGGAAAAAGACCGCCTTTGACCGTCGGGCCAAGGGGGAATAAACTTGGCGGTTGACTCCCTAGCCATAGCTCACACCCTTAGCGTAGACGTCAAATCCTAGCGCGCGGGAGCGGCAAGATGAGACGTTGGGAGTTATCGTTGCGGGCTTAGTGCTCTCGGGATCGATCAGTGTTTATGGACACGGGAGTGCCCACTGATCGAATCCGGGAAGTCCGGTGTATCATCCTGGGCACCGACCAGAATATCGGGCCCATGGGACGCCGGTACCACTTTCAGAGGCAACGTCCCACTATTAGACCCTAATCCCGATCGCTATCCATACCCGTAGGCCGCGTCGGTGAGAGTCTCTCGTCGGGTTGGAAACCAAAGTCCCGGGTTTTCTTTCTTATTGTTCATACCCATTCATTTCCTTTCGTGACAACCAACCACCGATTCGGGCTAGCTCGCCCCTCGGGGTGATTTAGGTCCTACCTGACCCAAGCACAACCTCGCCTCCCTGAGTTCGATATTCCCGCACCCTACACTAACCGTGAAACTTGCGGTAAACGACACCGCGCCGCCGCATCTCTTGCGGGCGCCCGGTCAGCCGACGACGATCAAAGAACTGCAGAGGCTGAACGGGCGCATCGCGGCCTTGGGGCGATTCCTTTCCAAATCAGCGGAAAGATCACTCCCCTTCTTCAAGGTCCTGAGGAAAGCGATCGCGGAACCTTCAGACAATAGGAAGGCGATACGATGGGACGAAGACTGTTCCAGGGCGTTCGCGGATCTCAAAGAGTATCTCCGCAGCCCCCCTCTCCTGTCCAAGCCACGGGAAGGGGAGTCGCTGAGCCTCTACCTGGCGTGCGCGGAGGAAGCTGTGAGTTCGGTGCTGATCTGGGAAGACGGTGGGGTGCAGTGGCCGGTATACTACACGAGCCAGATCTTGAAGGGGGCGGAGGTGCGGTACTCGCCTATGGAGAAACTGGCGTACGCCCTCGTTCTCTCAGCACGAAGGCTCCGACCCTATTTCCAGGCCCACACCATACTGATCCTGACCGACTCACAACTGGAGCAGAACCTCAAGAGATTCGATCGAATGGGAAGGATGCTAAACTGGGGGGTGGAGTTGAGCGAGTTCGACCTCCGATTCAAACCGTGCACGGCCATCAAAGGGCAGGCCCTGGCCGACTTCATCGCTGAGTGCACGACGGAAGGAAATGGCCCCCCAGAGGAAGAAGGCTCAGCAACGGTAATTTCCCGACCCTTGTCCTTTCTTTCGGCTGACCACCTCCAGCCAGGAGTCCCAGGAGCGTGGATCGTCCATGTGGATGGATCGGCCACACAGTCAGGAGGCGGGGCGGGGATTGCGATCCGATCTCCGGAAGGGAACATTGTGGAATACGCGTTGCGGTTCGAGTTCCCGGCCACCAACAACGTGGCGGAATACGAAGCGGTGATCAACGGCATAAGGCTGGCCCTGGAGCTCGGGGCCGAGTCCATCCGTCTCCTCAGTGACTCGAAGCTCATTGTCAACCAACTCCTGGGGAGTTACGAGGCGTGGGAGGAGGCGATGCAGAGGTATCTCACTGTCGCCAGAGCGGCGTTGTCCAAGTTCAAGAACGTGGAAGTCTTGCACCTCCCGCGATCAGAGAATGCACGGGCAGATGCGTTGTCGAAGCTAGCCTCGTCCTCGCCAAAGGAGCTGGGCCGCACCATCTACGTGGAGAATCTGCAGTCCCCCAGCACGGAAGAGCAGGAGATGATGGCAATCGACCAAGAACCCACCTGGATGGACCCGATCATCCGGTACCTCACTCATGGGGAGGTGCCGACAGATGGGGACGAACGCCGAACCCTGGAGAGAAAGGCGCTCCGATACGTGATCCATGAGGGGACGCTCTACCGGAGACGCTGGACAAAGACGGATGTCCTCCCATACTTGAAGTACATCGGACCGCAGGAAGCTGACTACATCCTACGGGAGGTTCACGAAGGGATCTGCGGGAATCACCACGGGGGCAAGATGGTCGCACAGAAGATCGTGAGGCAGGGATACTACTGGCCGACCCTGGCCCAAGACGCAACAAGCTACGTCCAAAAATGCCAAGAATGCCAGAGGTATGCCCACCACACCTCGACTCCCCCGTCAGAGCTCATCCCTATCGTGAGCCCCATCCCCTTTGCGAAATGGGGGCTCGACATCCTCGGACCGTTTAAACCGGGTCGAGGGCAGCGGAAGTATCTGATTGTGGCGGTGGACTACTTCACCAAGTGGATCGAGGCCGAACCGTTGGCCACCATCACGTGGAAGAAAGCAAAAAGCTTCGTGTGGAATTCCATCATCTCCAGATTCGGAGTGCCACGGGCCATCGTCACAGACAATGGGAAGCAGTTCGACTCCGCAAGGTTCAAAGATTTTTGCGAGGAATGGGGAATCAAGCTTCTCTTCGCCTCTGTAGCGCACCCCCAGACCAACGGAATGGCGGAAGCGGCCAACAAGTGCATCATAGAGCCCCTCCGAAAGAAAGTAAAAGACGCCGAAGGGAACTGGCCAGAGGAGCTCCCCGGGATACTCTGGTCATACCGGACGACCCACAAGGAGGCCACTGGCGAGACCCCGTTCATGCTCACCTACGGGGCCGAGGCGGTGGTGCCGGTCAAATTGGGCGAAGAATCTCTCCGCCTCAAATACTTTGACGAAGACAGGAACTCGCAGGGTCTGGGGCTCAGTCTGGAGCTCCTCGGCGAGCGACGGGAGCAGGCACTGGCCACCATCATCCGCCAGAAGCAGAAGGTGGCCCGATACTACAACGCTCGGGTACGGGGAAGAAGCTTCCACCTTGGAGACCTGGTCCTCCAGAAAGCGGGCTTCAACCCTGATACCGCTCGCAAAGGGAAGCTCGCGGCTAGATGGGAGGGGCCCTACAAAGTCATTGAGGTCCTCGGACCCGCAGCCTACCGACTAGCCAATATGGAGGGGAGGATTCTCACTCACACCTGGAATACAGAACATTTACGCAAGTACTTTCAATAGATGTATCGTTTCCTATGAAATAAATTTATTTTGAATTCATTCCTTTCCAGATAAAGCAAAAAGATATACAGAGAGACGCACGAAGAGGCCGAGGGGCATTCCCATCCCTCATTCTTCTCCGGGGGCACCGGTGGAGCCACAGGCTGGCAGCCCACTAGGGTCTTTCCCCATACTCCGTTCGACGTCAGGGTACATCCGAAGATCCTCGAAGTTGACCCCCGAGAGTGGGAACTTCTTTTGGATCTCGAACTGACACCGGGCGAAGCCCTTCTCGAACGCCTCCGATAAGGCGGTCTCAACGAAGGAGGTGGCATACTCAGCCACGTCATCCTGAGCGATCCGGGCCGGATCCACCTCCTCAAGCCCACGCATCCGGGCCTCTAAGGTCTCGATCTGGCGTTGGTGCTCCGCCCTCTCCTTCTCGATATCCCGGGATCTCTCGCCAAGCTGAGCAAGGAGGACCCTCGCCTGCTCCTCCGCCTCTTCCAGACGATCGGAGAGCTCCAAGGTCTCGGAGGCAGCAGCAGGGATGGGGATCTGTTCGGCTCCCCCAGACGTGTCGGCGCCTCTCAAAAGCTCGGCGACCCGCGCCTCGGCCTCCGACTTTGCAGTCAGAGCCAAGGCTCTCTCCCGGTCCGCCTCCTCCAGGGCGGAGGACAGCTCAGTTACGCGGGACTCCAAGGACTGGACCCGCGCTTCCTCTAACTGACCTGCCTCCCCCTCCTCGCCGGGGGCCTCAGGGCCTCGCCCGGCATCGGATATGGCTTTGGGAAGAGCCGCGAATTGGCGCCTCATTGAGAGGCCCACCGAGGACAACTGCACCAAGGCAACGAAGGTAAGACAGCGAAAGCAGCTGGAGGAAGGGAGAACAAGCAGAGACACACTACCTGTTGACCAGCCTGAATCACAAAGGTGGCCAAACAGTCACCTCTGACTCCGTCCAACACTACCTGATTGGGAGGGAGACAACAGTTCTCGGCCACTCGTGCGGCGGCTCCGCGGCTCGAAAACACCGACTCCTTCTCCCCCACCGGGAAGCGTGGACGAAGAAGACCCTCCCCTGACGAAGGGAACTCGCCAGGAGTGGAGCGGAACACGCCAAGATACCGATCGTAGGCATCAGGGAGAGAACCGTCCGGGAGAGGTGAAGGGCCGACCCACGGCCAGGCAACCTCAACGGGGGCGGGTTGAGGTTGATCGGCAGTCAGCAGGACATCAACCCCCTCGACCCCCTCACGGACCCTCTTGGAAGACCCCAGCAAGGGGAGAAAGGGGGATGGCACCTTCTTCCTTTTTGAGCCTCCGGTCGTGGTCACGACCTGCTGCTTCTTCCGGACCTCCAGCACATGATCCCTTCTGCACGGATCCGGATCTGGGACCTGCACGTGAGTGCTGGCGGGAGAAGGACCGAGAGGGAATCCACCTACACTCAAAAGGAGAAATGAGAGACCAAGCAGAGCCCGGGCAACCTCGAATGGCGAACACTCGGAGAAGCTTACCTAGGGGCCACACCGTCTTACGCAAGTTATGGTCACTAAAGAGGACGTCGATCGAGCGCTCTCTTGCCGGAATCGCCAGCATGTCCTTCGCTGTCTGCTGCTCGGCGACCGTCGGCTCACCCAGATCGAGGATGACTGCACCGGCCGCCTCCCACCGAACCGGGAAGGGTACACTCGACGGGAACGTGACAAACACGTATTCCCCCTTCCAGCGTTTCAGGGAGCTCGGCAACCCCAACACCAGGGTCATCTTCGGGCGGGCGCTGATGTAAATCCACGCCCCTGATTGGTGGTGGCTCAGGCGGTAGAACTGGGCAAAGAGACGAAGAGAGGGCGCCACTCCCCTCAGCATGCAGACAACAATGAACCCGACGAGGAGCCCGACGGCGTTGGGGCAGAATTGACACAGGCACACGTTGTGGGCCTGAAGGAATTCAACGATAAAAGGATGGAGCGGGAAACGAAGCCCGAAGCGGAAACACTTCTCGTATATTCCAACCTCGTTGGGGGCAGGAAGGCAGATCCGCTTGTCAGCCCCAGGGGCACGAGCCGAGTAAGGCGGAAGCAGGTAGGCAGAGCGCATGCTCCCGATGGCGGTGGCACAGATCGACGAAGGCCACGACAAGACCTCTGGGGGCACCCCTGAAAGATCACCCCCATGCCGACAAATCGCCGAAGGAGGGCTACCCGCCAGGCCCGGAGCCACGTCGCGCTCCGGCCGACCCGAACCCGTGGCAGAGGAAGACGACATGAGGCAGAGCTCAGGCAGAATAGGGATCAGCGCAAAGAAGAAAACGACGGGATGGCTGCTCATGAACCCCTCGGCTTCTCAACTTAAGACGACCCCGCGAGCGGTGGGGATAAGCTTGCAGCTACACGTGGCAGCATCAGAGGACCGACGGCGCTTCGGAGCCCGCGCCTTAAAAGTATCGAACGGGCCAACTCATGATGACGACTAATAAATGAGTCGGCATCGACTGGCGAGCATGTCAAAGTCGGCGGAAGTCACATCGGCCGAGCCGAACCGGCCGAAGCCGATCAACCCGACCGATGGGGGCAATTGTTACGCCTATTTGGCCGAGGCCCGAAAGACACGAGCCCAGAAACCCGACCGCCGATCAAGAGCCCATCTGCGCACTCAGGCCCACTCGATAAGGCCCTATGGGGGACCCCCCCGAATGTCGATCCGACTCGGCCCCGGTAACACGCTGGTCACTCGCCCACTCCTGTGATAACCGCTCCCTCGATCCCGTTACCACTTAACGGCAGTTATGGGGAGATGCTGGCATGGCGCAGGGAGCGGCGACGGGGGGGGCGGATTGAGGGGGCACGATCGAGGGCGGACGAGCGACGTGGGTTGGGGGCAATCACGGCGGAGGTCTATAAAGGGGCTAGGAGGACGACTGGACAAGGGACCGCATCTCAGGTATCTAAAACCCTAAGGTACTCCATCAACGACCTAGTTCCCCCATTTCATCTCCTTCCTCCCCCGCTCGCGCCGTGAGACGCCGTTCCGATCTCCTCACGAGTCGAACCGTCTCCGCCGGGCCTCCTCTTTCAGATCTCTATCTGACTTAGGCATCGGAGGGGATTTGGCCGGAACCAAGGTCCGGCCCCCCTGACGAGCGTTCTCGTCTACGCAGGAGGACAGCTGATCCACGGGCCGAGGCTTCCCCTCCGCCCCTCGCTGACCACGCAACCAGCTGGACGATCGAGGCTACCCCTCGTCGTCCGACCGCCGAGGCCGAGCACGTCCGACCGAGGCCGAGCGTCTCAACCCGGGCCGAGGCTTCCCCTCGCCCTACCAACGACCGAGGACCCCGATTCGGCCCAGTCGACGCGTTCCACGTCGTCCGCAGCTCCGACTCGCACCTCATCAGCACCGACTCGACACCCCCGAGGGACCCAAGCGGGCCCCTTGACCACGTTGACCGGGTTGTCCACGGTCAACGCATTTGTAGTGAGAAAACACTCTGAAACAACAGTTGATCAGAGGGAGGATAAATTTTCAATCTTCATGGAAGGGGCAGTAGCTTGGAAGAGTTCCAAGCAAGATACTGTGGCCAATTATACAAATGTATTGAGATACATAGTTATGCGTGATGATGCAGTAATGGAGACGGTCTGGATGATGAGGTTCATTACAGAACTTGGTATAGTTTCTTCAATTGTTGATCCAATACCTTTGTATTGTGATAACAATGCGGCAATTATTCTTGATACGGAACCTAGATATCATAAGAGGTCTAGACACATCCCAAGAAAATTTCACTTGATATATGAAACCAAAAGACACCGAAACATTGAGATACAAAGAGTTAGTACATATGATAATGTAGCAGACCCGCTCACGAAAGGCTTTCCACAAAATAAATTTGGAGTGTTTAGTGGATAAAATCGGTATGAGGTATTGTAATAATTAGCTGTAAGTGCAAGTGAGAGATGTTGGGAAATGTATGCCTTTAAGACAATTATTGTAATTGTAAATATACATCTCGTTCAAAATAATAGCAAGCTATTTGGTATTCTTTATCTTTGTAATTCTCTATATCACTCATATGGTTGTGGTTATGTTATATGATGCATGAATAAAGTTACAGGACTTATGTAAGGAACATTGATATCATGATGTGATCATGATAATGAAGCCAATGTGTCTACAGAACATATGTCCAGAAATATTTCTAGTCGGAGGAGTATCAAGATGGGACATTGATATTCTGGTTAGACCAATGTGCATAGATCTATACCATCAGAGGGTAGTGACTGACCTCATATCCACATGGTATAGAGATATCGATTGATGATGCACATGTGCTTGTTAGAGAACAAGTTCACAGAACGACTCGCTAGAGATGCTTCTGTAAGGTTATAATATTTTGAGTGTCAACAGAAGATCTCAGGTGACAGTAGGTATTGCATAGTCCTTATGACCAGAGATGCGCTAAAGAACCTTGTATGTGGAAGATTATACTTTGGTATTTATCGTACATTGGCATTACAACTGATGCGTATGTACATGCTGGATATATTTGGAAGCATGAGAAGAGAGTGGTCTTCTAGCCGGGATTCGTCTCCTCCGATATGGGAGGTACGTGTCGCAATAAAGTTAAATGAATCCATAGTAAATATCTGGTCAGTGAAGTAGATGAACTTGTTAAGAGTTAACAAGTGTCATCCAACCGATGAATATGAGATCACATACGACTCAAGAATTTAAGGTGTAGTTAGGGTTGACTCTAAACTGTATCCTAGACACCTTAGCGCCATAGTCTTGACGAAGAGACTTGACTGCACAGAATTTGTCACTGTAAGGCCTAGATTATCTCATACAGATTCCAGTCTCATAAACCAGATAATGATGGTTCCAAAATGGAGGTCGGCGTGCTCATCTAGAGCCACTACCGATTGGTGACACCATGTGATCGTGTTCACTACTTAAGTAGGAATCGAGCTATTAGAGGCTCACATTGATGATGAACTCCTCACAAAAAGTGATGGAAGAAACTCTAAGTATATATATGATATACAAGGCCTAAGATCATGAAGGGCTGTGACTAGAAGAAGGCTGAAGAAGTGGCTGTCAACTTAGCATGGGCTAGTCAACTAGTAGCTTACCACTAGTCAACTTGACAATTGTTAAGCCCTAGTTGACTAGTAAGTCTCAGAGCATAAGTTGGCCTAGTCAGCTGACTAGTCGACTAGTATATGATACTAGTTGACTAATGCTATCATGGTAGAATATGGAATTCAAATCTGGTGTGGGATTTGATTAGTAAATCAATTCTAAAGCGAATCTTATTCAAATATTAGGGTTTTAATGTGATTAGAACTCATAATAGATACTTCTTCTTCTTTGCGCATTTAGAAAATGTTGAGTTCAATACACACACCTAATCCAAATCAGATTTAGGTGGCCCCATCGCTATATAAAGAGGTCTCTCCATCCATCTGACAAAACACACCAATCCCTCTTGAGAAAGTCTCATTGTGCGGAGATATTCAACCCTCTTCAGAGGGAGAATCTCTCGCACAAAATCAAAAGTTTTTTCTTCTCATTCTTCCTCAATCTAACAAAGCTTGGAGGGCGGTTTGATTTTTTGAAAGGCTCGTGAATCGTGGATGTGTTCTTCATCCCGTGATTCATCCAAGGCGCTGGTTGGAGAGGAGACACTATGCTTCTGGTCTTCATCGAACAAATTTGGATCTGCGAGTATCACTTGAATATACTCACACAAAGTTATGGTTTTTATTCAACTGTTCATCTTAGTATTGCAGCGGATCTTTGGGTATGTCAATAGCTAGTATAGAAAATTTTCATTTTTCTATCTTTCGCTCATGATCTACATTGTTTAGATTACTATCATCATTCCTTATAAATAGTTTAAAAGGAAGACATATTGAAATAAAATATCATTAAATTCATGATATTATATTAAAGGAAGAAGTCAATGTGACTTAAATCCAAACTAGTGACATCGTTGCAGATCCCTTGACGAAGGGTATTTCAGCAGGAACATTCATTAAACATGTTAGTTTGATGGAGACTTAGAAATATTAAGTCAAAGAAACTTTCGTGAATAATGAAAAGAGCTAGTTATGAATACTGATTGTACTTAACTTATCAACAATTGATGAAAAATATATATATCTCATGGATAGTAGGAGCATGTGAAGTTACATCTTGAGCCACATCTCACAAATAGTACGAGTGTGATGGGAATTTGTTTAGCCATTTCGATGAAGTGAAAGATGTAATTGTATTGGCCTTCAATGGCCTAATTAAATTGAACCCGACCCATTAAACACATAACCTGTTAGTTGATATATCTGAGAGATTTTCTCAACTAACATGAGTGATTTTTTCTCATGTATCATGTGTTCTGTTAAGAAAAATCTAGGTGATTATTTCGGGTAGGGGGACCATAAACAACTTATATATAGAGATGATTCTTTTCCTCTATCATCAACGAACAAAATCTACAAAATCTATTACCAGGAGCCCAAAAGGGATCTCTGGTTCTCTTTCTCTAATTTGAAAATATGCAAAAATGGAGGATGAAGACGAAGAGGATGTAGGGATGATAATGGGCATGCCCAAAGCCCGATTGGACTTTCAATTGGGCATGCCACATTGCCATCCATACTAATCCTTCATTAGTTCTATGATATAACTAATGAATGATTAGTAGTGATATAACTAATGAAGGATAAGTAGGGACGACAATGTGGCATGCCCAATTGGAAGCCCAATCGGGCATTGGGCATGCCCATCACCATCCATAAGAGGAGGTGGAGGGTATGGAGGAGGTGGATGGAGATGCAAAGGAGGCATTGAATGAGGGTGTGTGTAGGGAGAGGCGATGGAAGCATTGGAGGATGAGAAGTTGGAGGCGGAGGAGGCGGAGGTGGTGGTGGGCGGAGGAAGATAGAAGTTGAGGAAGAGAATGATAAAATGAGAATTTTTGAAAGAAAGTATTATGTGCTTCGCAATTTTAACAAAAAGTGTAGTGTGCTCAGCAGATGTGTAATTGACTATCAACGCTCCAAAATTTGATTTGTCGAGTTCAAAAGAATAGGGCACCATTTGGCCTCATATTTATTTATTTATTTACATTGTTAGCATAAGTAGATTTATGTGATCCATGCCAAATTGGGGTAATCCTATACACATAGGCCTAATCACGGTTCATGTCGGCCACTTTACATGAACACCAAAAAAAGTTTAAAAATTAGGTTTTATGACTTTTACACACAACCTCGTATCCATACGTTACATCTATCATCTTTCTCATCTCCCCACATGCCCAATCACCACAGCCATGCAGCCCCTAAACCCAATTGCACCCCCTCGCGCGACAGTGACAGAAAGAGGGGAGGAGAGGAGGAAGATGAGGGAGAGCGGAGGGGCTAGGGGGGGATGCGGGGATGCGGGGACGGCAGAGAAGAAGAGGAATATGAGTGAGGAGGGTACCCGTAAATTTTGAATATCAAATTTGTAAATGAATAGTCGTGTTCAGCAATTATGTCTGTGCGTATAGCAACCCGCCCGCCAAATTGTCCGATCGCGCAGGCTAAGGGCCTGTTCTTTTGTCCGAAATCTGGAGAGGAATCCAGCTTTCGGCACCATTCCTACACTGTTGATAGGAATCGGCCTTCGGTTTCTAGTGGGCTGTTCTTTTGGCAGCTCGGAATGTGGGGGAAGAAAGGCTGACGTGGAGGAGGAAATGGGATTCTTGGGGAGGCTTTGAAATCCGAAGAGAAAGCTTGGATTACAGTAGATTCTCACAAAATTCTGACAGCCTCTCTCTTCTCCAACCAATAAGAGCACAGTTTTTTGTTTTTGTTTCTTTTTTTTCCGTGCGTTTGAAGCAGCACGTCAAAAAAGTGGGCTATTCCCTATATGCACAAAAGATTACACATTTTGCACTCAATTAATTATTTTAAGTTTTAATTAGTTTGCATATTAATTAATTAGTTTAGCTTTAAGTATTTAGTTTGGGTTTAAATAGCACAAATTAAATTTGAGTGGACCCACACCACTTTCCAACATACAACTTTCTTCATTCAAAATAACACACTACACAGAATGGGCCCCACATCAACTTTCCAACTCCACAATCCAACAAAAGAACACACTGCACATCTATTTCTCTCTCATCAGATTCCACACTTTCTCAACTTTTCCAATTATACTTTCTTACAAAATAACAGGCCCTAAGTCGGCTTTCGGCCTAGATCGGTAATTGGACCGGGCATACCCGGTCGAAACGCACCCGCACCCGCGCCCATTTATCCGCCCCGATCTTCTAGCGTCCCTCTCACCGGAGATCTGATCGGAGGTCAGAGAAAGTTCCACAGCCGACGGAGAAATCAGGCAACTCACGCCTTCTCCTCGCTCTCGCTCCATTCCCCTCTTCATTCGTTTTTCCTCTTTTTTTCCTCTTTCTGTCTTTGTTCTTCAACTGCAAAATCAGGAAAATTAGGGTTTAGGGTTTCGCACTTTCATTGCATCTTCCTTTCTTTACAACCTGAATAAGTTCTAATTGAAAGAAAATTGGGAATAAATGTTAGAAACGACTCTATTAACAACTGCCATCCTTGTTTTTTATTCTATACGTTTTAGGAAAATGTCCCTATCTTTATCATCACAGAGTGGGACACTGGAGGTCTAAACTTCGTGGGAAAAAGCTAAAATTTGGCTCCCATGTTATAACACTGACTTCCTTGGAACAATGATATAATTTTGAACAGTCTTGCATGATATAATTCTGACCATAGTATTCAATTTTTTAATGTCCTTGACTCAAATCAACATGGTATTGGCTTGTACTAGGATGCACTTTTCTGAGCCAAGCAAACCTTATTGCCCCCCCCCCCCCCCCCCCCCCCCCCCCCCCCCCCCCCCCCCCCCCGAGGAGGATTTTGTTTTTCCCCTTGCATATTTTTTTAGATGTATTGTGTATATGGTGTTTGTTAGCTCAAAGATCACAAACAGTGACCATTGTTTGCTTGGAATTAGGAAAGGAAACATATGAACGTAATGAATATGGAGCATGGTTCCACATGTGGACCGGGTGGGATTTTTACTGGAAGAGATTTACCATGAAAGGGTATCTATCAGAATAGCTAACCATAACCAGTTGGACAGCTTAGCAGGCTATCCGTACTGAGATGCTCTGCACCTGTATTTACATGTATTATCTTTTTACACCCATTCTGGACCAAATCTAGAGCTTTAGAAACTTCTAACCTATAAACCATGTGAACAAAAGCCAACTATTTTATGACCTTAAATTCTCAACTGATGCATAGTAATAGTGTCAAGACTATACAATTTAGGCCCTTGTTGCTCTTAAGATGTGGCGATATTGGTGTATGACAAATACCATTGTCCTAGATAGCCCAATTGACATCCAGGTGACGAACTTAACTTTTCCAAAGAATCCTTTGTGATAATGAAACCATTTAATAACGCTGAGTATGATAGTATATACTTGGAAGGCCTAAGCTCTTTGTTTACATCTATATGTATCAAACAGAATTCATGAAATTCCCCGCCAAAATTGAGAGCGTGTTCCTTTGATGGTCAAATTCTCGAGAATCATTATGAAATAAACCATGAATCTTATTTATCCCAAAATTCATGCTTTTTCTTCTCCCAACTAAGAGATCTTGGTGGAATTGCCACATATGAACCGCATTCAAAGGTAGGGCATTTCTCGTTGATATTGGAACTTCTGTACCAAATATGATGGTATCTTCAATTATAGCTCCTCTGGGATGCAAAATATATCTCTTCTCACTATCTTTATAGACTGCAGGTGATAAGCAGGATGAAGGTGGGGATGACATCAAGTCATCATGCCCCTTATGCCCTGAACGACACATGTGCTACAACGATGGAGCACGTGGTTTAATTCAATGCAAAGTGAAGAATCTTCTAGGGCTTGACATGCTGTGAATCTGCTTGAAAGAGAGGGGTGCCTTTGGAAACACGGACATAGGTGGTGCATGGCTGTTGTCAGCTCATTATGTAAAGGTGTTGTGATTCGTTTGATGAGAAATAAAAAGGAACATCGAAAATTTGCATGGCTGACGTTGAAGCAAATAGTTTCGAAATAAGAGAACGAAAATCAATCGTGAGCCCCTCCTCGTGTGGATTCCTCCTTTTGCACCTCAGCGTATGGAGTATTAGCAACTGTTTCCAGTTGTTCTCCTCCCAAGTCCCAAGGGCAGGTTCTTACGTGTTACTCACCCGTCCGACACTCCAACACTGGAAACATCACTTTCCATCCTATTGGCATGTATTAAGCATGCCGCTAGTGTTCATCCAATCATATCATTATTATATTGAAAATATCAATAATACATGCTTCCAAACCTACCATATCACTATTATTTTTCCCATTGGTATCACCTCCAACATCCACTCTAACTATTTTGGTGCCCGCCAAATCAATCAACGTTTCCATTTAGAATGTTGCATGATCAATTGGTCATGTTACATAAATCTTACAACAAATTTGGAGCTTTGCGACCTATTTGAGCCATCTATTCTCATGTAATATCTATTTGATTATACACCATTGAGTTCCTCTTGATGTCTAGTTCCAATTGTTCTTGTTTCATCTTAATCCAAGCTATATATCAAATGAGAAAACTAAAATAGCACATGGCTGCATAGAAATGCTGAAATGTTGCCTCTTTTCCAGAATTTGTATGAGCAATGGGAGGGACAATTTTGGGAGAAAAAAAGTCACAAACTGGAAAATGTATTTTGGGAACCAAAAAGTGATGAACCAAAGCTCACTCTTTTTAATGGCAGAGTGGAGATGTACCGGCCGTGAACTTGTGACCTCTTCTATCAGATGTCTATGGGCACTCTAGTCTCTTCACATACTGAAAAAAGAAACTGGTATTTGCTTGCTTTGTTTTCTGATGGAAATTTTAAGGGCAATATGCCTTTTTTGGCTGTATCTTTATCTTGCTTGCATTATCTGCAAACTTCTAATTTATACCGTATCAGGATGTCTATACCTCGCTGCTAAAATATATTGGTGGAATTTTTGTTGCTTTTATATATGATAGGCTCAAAGGCCAGGTCAGCGTTGTGGTAAAAATGAGAAGATCAGGTCGCTATGCTGATTCTACCATCAATCAAGTGGTTGCTGCTCAAATGCAGCATGCACAAGCACAAAGATTGCAACATAATTCCGGAATTGGCCATTATCCAGAAGGGGCAGATTCTTTGCAGGCTGATGAAGAACATCAATATATGTCTTCAAAGGGAGATGGACAATGGCTGTGGGATAGAGATGGACCAAAGGGATTGAATGTTATGTCATCTAATATGTACAAAGAAGGCAAGTTCAGGCTACTTTCATTATGAAAATTCTCTATGCAACACATTTCGTATAAGATCACTATTTATCTGTACAAGCTAAATTCTATTTTGTTTTCTTTATCTGTTTTCTACACACATTTGCCTTTTGCACATGTAGAAGTTATTAAATTGTTAAATTTAATACTTCAGAGGTGTCGTGGCTCACACACTGCACCAATATTTTCCCACCAACCTACTTGTGGAAGATTCATGTATATACATAAATTATTTTTCTAATGAGCTGGGAAAATTCAATTATTTAATGATTTTTGTGCCAAAATGTAACAAATGACAATGACCAGTTGAGTTTTTGAAAATTTTAAGTCTCTTGAACGTGTATAGGGGGATATGCCACTTGAGCATGATCAATTGATCTACCTTTGGAAGGTCAGTGATCTATAGGGATTATTTTCTTCAAGACTGAATGAAACCCGATACTGACAAGAAGTTGGCGTACATAGTGTGCGTAAGAAGTATAATATAGACAGGTATGCTAAGTGTTGGTTAATCAAGAGATCTCGATTTATAGCATCGAGCCAGATAATCTAATGATCAATCTAAACTAATATTGACATCATCAATTTGAAGTTAAATTGAGATCATATTCCATGTTGTAATAAAAAATATATCAAATTTTAACAGATTAAGATTTATACGTTTATTTAAGCAATTAAAATTAGAGGTTGATTATATCATTAATCATTAAGGACTTTAGACTTTTCCATCTTTCTTTATATTTAATTTTTTATAGGTTTCAAAGTGTTTCGTCTGAAGCTTTCCGAAAAGCCAACTATCTTTCGTTTGAAACTAAGCAACACCAAAATTGTTTAACTGTTTCAGATCAATTCTCAACTTAATCAAGAAAAAACTGGAGCAAACAGATTGAAACGTGTAAAACCTTATTCCTTGGGTTGTTCAAGGAAGCATACACTAGGAAGTAAATTTTATTTTCAAGGCAGTGTCACAATATTTGGATGTACAGAATCCTTTCTAAGTGAATGCCCTATAAACGGCCCCAATGTTTGATTAATCAGGGTGAAGTTGGAGCCTTTTGATACATCTGGACTTTTTGTGTGTTTTGGGCCCACTAGGGGCGTTTTGGAAATTTTCGGATTTTAGGGGCGTTTTGGGAAATATGTAATTTTCTGTAACTTTTTGATCGAAAAGGATCAGAATGAGTTGTTTCTATTGATCAAAAATAGATTACAATTTATAGAGTTGTCAACTTGATTAAGTTGCAACAACTAAACTGATTTAGCTTCAACAACTAAACCGAATATGTTACAACAAATCTAAACTGAATATGTTACAACAAATCTCAGATATTAACTGAAAGTAGTTATGTGGGATCTCCGATATTATCTAATACCCTCCCGCAAGCTGGCGCCAGTAAATTCTCTAAGCCAAGCTTGGAAATAAATGCGGTGAAGACATCAGGAGGAAGAGCCTTGGTGAAGAAATCGGCCAACTGCGCTTGAGAGGGAACCGGCATGAGCTTAAATAGGCCTTCAATAATTTTTTGGCGAGTGATGTGGCAATCGATTTCAATGTGCTTCGTGCGCTCATGGAAAACAGGATTCTCAGCTATATGAACTGCAGATTGGTTGTCACAGAATAGAAGAGTTGGAACCTTTAAGGTTTGCTTCAGATCGCGAAGAAGATATGCCAGCCATTGTAGTTCACATGTTGTTGTAGCTAATGCACGATATTCAGCTTCTGAAGAGCTTTTAGAGACCGTGGATTGCTTCTTTGTCTTCCAAGAAATTAATGAATCACCAAGGAAGACACAAAAGCCGGTGATAGATTTCCTTGTCTCTGGACAAGTTGCCCAATCTGAATCAGCAAAAGCGCGAATTTGGAGAGGCTCACATGAAGCAGGGAAAAATAAACATTGACTTGGTGCTTGTTTCACATATCGAAGAGCTCTATGAGCGGCTTGCAAATGTTGATGTCGAGGCTTGTCCACAAATTGAGATAATTGCTGGACCACAAAAGTCAGATCAGGCCTGGTGGTTGTGAGGTAAAGGAGACGACCAACTAGCCTTCTGTAATGGAGTGCATCAACCAAAGGATCATCCTCTGCTCCAGAGGTAAGTCGCAAGGAAGAGACCATGGGAGTGGGAACTGGTTTGCAACCCAAGAACCCATAATCATTTAATATGTCAAGTGCATATTTCCTTTGGCAGAGGTGAATACCCCGTGAAGAGCGAGCTACTTCGAGGCCAAGGAAGAATTTGAGTTTTCCCAAATCTTTAATCTTGAATGCTTCATGCAAATAAGATTTGATGGAGTTGATCTGTTCAATGTTATTGCTGGCCAGGACAACATCATCAACATAAACCAGTAATGCAAGAAAAGAGTCACCTTGGCATCTAATGAACAAGGACGGATCGGATGGTGCTTGGATGAAATTTTGTGATAAGAGTGCAGAAGATAATTTCGCATACCATTGCCTTCCGGCTTGCTTTAATCCATATAGCGATTTATTCAACTTGCACACCATATTTGGATCTTGATAATGGAAACCAGGAGGAAGCTTCATGTACACTTCTTCATCTAATGATCCATGTAGATAAGCATTGTTGATATCAAGCTGATGAAGAAACCAATTATAGTTAGAAGCGAGAGCCAATAGAGTGCGAATGGTGGTCATCTTTGCCACGGGAGCGAAAGTCTCGAAATAATCCAAACCCTCTTGTTGTGTGAACCCCTTAGCCACCAAGCGAGCTTTATACCTCTCAATTGTTCCATCGGAATTATATTTGATCCTGTAGACCCACTTGCACCCAATGGCATGTTTGGAGGGTGGTAAGGTAACTAATGTCCAGGTATCATTGTTCTCCAAAGCTCGGATTTCGGCGTCCATAGCATCTTTCCAGCATTGGTGCTGAATGGCTTCATTGTAGGTTTGAGGTTCAATATGGCAAGAAATGGTTAAAGCGTAAATTTGGTGGGAAGGGGAGAGTTTATCATATGATAATACATGAGCAAGAGTGTGTGGAGTACCTTTCATGACAGGTGCAGCAAGTGGGAGCCCATTGGTAACAGCTAAGGAAGTCTGGAGATGATGGTGATAGTCTTGAAGATAGGCGGGAATCTGTGGAATTCTGGTAGACCTCCTTAAAGGGACAATAGCAGATGGTATATGATCTGAAGATGATGCAACATCGGATGGAGGCAGTGGTGTAGGGTTGGGAGATGCTTGAGCATGCTGATCCACTGCTGGAGTATAATCAAAATCATATGAAGGCAGGGGGAGAACCGAATGCAGCAAGTCAGGATGTGGTGTAGTTATGGAGAGTCGCTTAAAAGGGAATACATGTTCATAAAAGCGCACATCTCTGGAAATAAGAATTTTCTTAGTATCCAATTCATACAATTTATACCCTTTGGTGCCAATTGGGTGACCAATGAACACACATTTTTGTGCCCTTGGGTGGAATTTTGTAGGTTGTGATGGTAGAGATGAAGCAAAAGCAAGGCATCCAAAGACCTTGATGTGATCATATGTAGGTGGTTTATCATGAAGGATTTCAAAAGGTGTGGAATTGTTTAAGAGGGGTGTGGGCAGGCGGTTAATTAAATGTGTTGCATGAGTAACAGCGTCTGCCCAGAAGGAGATGGGCAAAGAGGACTGAATTAGAAGTGATCTTGCGACAGAAAGTAAATGTTGATGTTTTCGTTCAACAACTGCATTTTGTTGAGGGGTGTAGGGACATGATTTTTGATGTATGATACCTTTGGAAGAGAAGAAATCATGCATTGCAAATTCAACCCCATTATCACTTCTAACTTGTCTCACTGTCATGCAATATTGGTTTTCAATCATGGAGCAGAATTGTTGCAAAAGAGGGCGAGTTTGAGATTTTGATTTCATGAGATATAACCAAGTCATGCGACTAAAATCATCAACAATCGTCAAAAAATATGAGTGGCCATGCAAAGAAGGGGTGGATGTCGGTCCCCAAATGTCAACATGGATTAACTCAAAACAAAAAGAAGTGTTGGATGTGCTTAAAGGAAAAGGATTTCTTTTTTGTTTTGCCAAGTGACAAGTTTCACATGGTTTATTGCATGATGAAGAAATAGTAGGATGCTTGTCTGCTAAAAGCTTTATTCGAGATGGAGAGGCATGCCCTAATCTAAAGTGCCACACATCAACTAAAGGGGAAGAAAAAATATCAGTAATAGATGAATTACATGATATGGGATTAGTATGAGATGTTGCAGAGTCGTTGTGAAGCAGGAAATATAGGCCGTTATGCTCCTTAGCTGTACCAATCGTCCTCAAGTGCTGATCCTGTATGAGGCAAAAGACATCATGAAAGAACAAGTGAGTTTTGGTTTGTTTAATCAATTTGCTAACAGAAATCAAGTTAAAAGCAAACTTTGGAACACACAACACGTTGGTAAGATGAAGATAAGGTGATAACTGGACTGTGCCTATTGATTGAACAGGAACACGTTCTTCATTTGGCAGTTTAACAAACGTGTTTGATGAAAGGACGTAAGAGGTAAAAAATTCAGGAGAGGATATAATGTGGTCAGTAGCTCCACTGTCGATAATCCATAAAGAATGTGATGGCAAAATGGACAAGTTTTTAGGAAAAAAGTTACCTTCTTGTGTCTTGCCCAATTTGAAATTGGTAGAGAGTGAGTTCACTTGTGGAATGGATGACTCATGAGATGGATTGGTTGGGGACTGAATTAAGGAAAGGATCTTGGCGTATTGGTCTGCGGTAAATGGAAAGGAAGCGGATGCTGGAGGAGTGCCTGAAGCTTGATCCAAACCGAGAGAATTGGGCACTTGTAAATTAGCTGTAAGGGGAGGTCTATCAACAATGTTCACACGGCCTCCTTCTTGGCGATGGCGTGGCTTGTAGCCGGGGGGGAAACCATGCTTTTTGTAGCATTTGTCAATTGTGTGTCCAACAAGACCACAATGAGTGCACATCGGGCGTTGTCGTGATTGAAAAGAAGTTCGTCGTCCATTGCCAGGTTGAGGAGCTGCGGTTCGGGTTGTGAAGGCAGCCATATCAGCTTCAGGTGAACCATGGCCCGTCATTTGCCTTTCTTGTTGGATGACGAGAGAGAACACCTTGTTGATTGATGGAAGAGGATTGATTAACATGATCTGTGACCGGACGACGGTGAATTCATCATCCAACCCGTTGAGGAAGCGAATGACATAATCATTCTGTTGATACATCCGCACAGTATCTAATGCTCCGCATGAGCACTTTGTTGAGCAAGTACAAGATGGAATAGGACGCAGATTGATAACTTCATCCCAAAGAACCTTCAGGTTGGTGAAGTAATCAGTAACAGAGAGGTTACCTTGTTTTAGGTTATAGATTTCTTGTTGTAATGCAGCGATGCGGAAAGCATCCCCCTGGGCAAATCGATCTTTCAAATCATGCCAAACGTCGATGGCAGAATCGATCCAAATGATGCTTTGAGCGATGGAAGGTGTGACGCAGTGAAGGATCCAAGAGAGGACCATCGTATTACAACGCGACCAAGAAGAATAGGTCGGATCAGCCTTCTCCGGTACTGGAATTCTGCCGTCGATGAATTGCAGCTTATTTTTGGAGGAGAGCGCCATCCTCATTGAACGAGACCACGAATGGTAATTTAGGCCATTCAACGGATTAGAGACGAGAACCAACGCAGGGTTCTCATTTGCATGGATGAAATAGGGTGAGTCCGAGGGATTGATTGGATTCGAAGATGATCCAGATGAGTTGGCTGTATTTAGTGTTGCCATTGATGAGTGAAAGGAATAATGGAAAATAAGAGCGGAAGAGATGGGGGGGAAAATATGAAAAGAAAAGATGAAAATTTTAGTGCTCTGATACCATGATAGAAAAGGATCAGAATGAGTTGTTTCTATTGATCAAAAATAGATTACAATTTATAGAGTTGTCAACTTGATTAAGTTGCAACAACTAAACTGATTTAGCTTCAACAACTAAACCGAATATGTTACAACAAATCTAAACTGAATATGTTACAACAAATCTCAGATATTAACTGAAAGTAGTTATGTGGGATCTCCGATATTATCTAATACTTTTCTCTAGTTAAGGCTTGGGCCGGCTAGGAGAG
The DNA here is from genome assembly GCA_030789695.1 of Scilla litardierei. Taxonomy (NCBI): domain Eukaryota; kingdom Viridiplantae; phylum Streptophyta; class Magnoliopsida; order Asparagales; family Asparagaceae; genus Scilla; species Scilla litardierei. The sequence continues at coordinate 202,595 of JAULAV010000092.1, forward strand.
GTGGCACGTTGAAATTGAGATTGATTTTGATAAATTAAGGAGAAGGTTCCTCTTTCTACGGGAGGGTGCGGACGTCCCCTATCAATCAGCGTCTTGCAAAGCTGAAATTTTATTAGCAAAACTGAAAATTTAGGGATAGAAATCATCCCGTAGAAAGAGGAACCATCTCCTCAATTTATCAAAATCAATCTCAATTTAAACGTGCCACCTCTCCTAGCCGGCCCTAGACTTAACTAGAGAAAAGTTACAGAAAATTAAATATTTCCCAAAACGCCCTTAAAATCCGAAAATTTCCAAAACGTCCCTAGTGGACCAAAAACACACAAAAAGTCCAGATCTATCAGCTTCCTTGTGATTATCATGTTAAGGAAAAATATGAAATTAGCTTAACCAAAATGCCTTTATTAGTTGTAGGGTTACCTATACTTAAGCAAGCATCGTGTGCTTTCATCGTTCCATTTGCTTCATGGAATCCATGGTGCCAACTGTTTGACCAGGGCCTGATGTTGAGCCCAAAGGGCAAGTATGGGGGGACCAGACCAGCTACCTACAAGTACCTTTATATTCCCGCGCCCCAAACGCTAAAAAACAAAACAAAATAAAAACAAAAAAATCACCAACCCCCCCCCCCCCCCCTGCATATGCATCTTAATATTCCTTATTTTCCTTTCACAAAGTATCCATGGGGATGCATTCTCCATCACATGTTGCCCAGTTGAACTCAAGGGCAAAAGCCAAGTTGCTACTTTTTGCACCTTTGGAACCTTTCTACATTTTCCGGCAACCTCCTCGTTTGTTTGGGATTGACAGTGTATTTGAGTCTTTATGATGTGTTGGAGCGATATGCTTTTCATACCAATATGGAAGTCCAAAATACATAGCTTTTGATATGTATTCATGGTACAATCCTTAAGCTTGTTTGGGACCAATGGAGTGTAATTAGCCCGCAGTCCTTTTGAGCTGTAAATCTTTTCCTTCATCGATATCTGGCCAACATTTATGTGAATATCTTCTTTCATCATCTGTTCGGTAAGCATGGCTTAGCTTGTTGCTTTTGTTGCATGGCATCCGCAGTGTGCAACACACACCTTATTGGCCTAACAGAGCCCTTTGGTTCAACACTGGTGATGCATGAATGCACCATGTGCCTATCATAGAGCTGTGAAGAATTTTTGCAGAATTTCTCTTTTTTGAGATCCAAGACATCTTAAACATTTCAGTCTGTTAAAGAATTTAAAGCATGTTCAATTTTACCAACTTTAGACTACCCTCCTCGAATTACAATCCAGTTTGCCCAAACCTATTCGTGGTGGGATCATATGGATTGCCTAAAGTGTCAACCCAAGAACTAAAGGAAAAGGAAAATCAGCAATGCTAAATGATTTGTTGATCTAAAGGAAAAGCAGCAACACTAAATGATTTGATGATCTATTTTGATGTATATTCCTTTCATATTTAGCTGTTTCTTAAAAGTCTTTTATGTCAAGAAGCATACTATTGGCTTTTAACTTTTTGGTATGATCTTTGATTAATGTTCTTTTTATATGCAGTCATTTTTTTAAAATTAAAAAAGTATTTGTAGTCAATTTTATGATAAAGTATGTGGGCTTGCTTTTATATATCTTAAAAGAAGCCACTTTCGATTATCATAGTCCTAGATTTATGTCTTCAAATATGCATATAGTTTGTACATGCATATAGATATACTAGTCATAACCCGTGCCCACAGGCACAATTCATATAAAATTTTCCCCCGCGAAATATTTGTTTCCCAAAAAATTATTTCCACATCCAAAATTTAAAACAACAAATTAGCGTAAAAATATTTAGCGGCACGGGCGCCTTTGGCGCGGAACAACAAATTTGGCACGGGCGACTTCGGTGCAGAACAACAAATTTGGCTCGAAACAACAAATTAGCGTAAAAGCGGGTGCCTTCGATGCGGAAAATTATTCTCATCTTGTTGTCCCATGCGTCGAAGAGACGGCGGGTCCCACGTTGAGGGAGAGATCATTCGATCTGCACATCATTCGATCTGCAGCATTAAGTGCAAGTTTAAGTTTTTTTTCCAAATGCATTAATTACACTCTGCTATTCCCAAGAAACTTTCATGCCCCAAAAATTTTCATTTTCCCATAAACTTCAATTTCCCAAGAAATGTTTTTCCCTCCAAAACTTTCCACAAAAGCTCATCTCAACCCTTCATTCCTCAAGATTAAATCTCAGTCGTTCTTCTATCAACCTTTTGTACTAGTCAGCCCTATGATTCAAAAACAGTTGTCAAATGTAATATAGATACTGCATAATTGTCGAAATAATCATAGCAGAGGATCTCAAGTATATCATGAACCCAAACTATCTCCCTGTCATAATTAGCTGTTTCTTAAAAGTATTTTATGTCAATATGCATACTATTGGCTTTTAACTTTTTGGTCTGAACTTTGATTAATGTTCATTTTATATGCAGTCATTTTTTTTAAAATTTAAGAAGTATTTGCAGTCAATTTTCTGATAAAGTATGTGGGCTTGCTTTTATATATCTTAAAAGAAGCCATCTTCTATTATCATAGTCCTAGATTTATATGTCTTCAAATATGCATATAGTTTGTCCATGCATATAGATATATACTGCATAATTGTCGAAATAATCCTAGCAGAGGATCTCAAGTATATCATGAACCCAAAATATTGATCTGATTAAGCCTGCTACCTTTGCATTTTGTGCACATCAAACTATCAAAGTAGTGCACTCTGTCACTGTCTCTGTACCATGAGCCTAAGTGGAACGCAAATTTGGTAAAACTAAAAACACGACCGAGGTATTTGTTTTGCTTTGCTTCCCGGCAGCCAATAGCAGTTCTGAGAAGATATTGAGGGAGGCCTTGACATTTCCAAGCTGGCAGAAGAGTTGGTCGTTCATAAGCTCAGTGAGACTGCGAGTGGCAGTTGAGGAACACAGAGGAAAAGAGTACAGATTTGATTACAATTTCAACTAGGAAAGATGGATGGGGTTTTGAAGGCCCTTGATATCTCCCCAGTACGGCAGAAGAGAACTGATTTTTTTGAATCAGTGTGTGTAGAGTACTTTGGGAGGTTAGCATTGGGACAATAGAAGGATCTAATAAGGGAGGAAGGTTTGGAGTAATGGTCTCAAGGGGAAAGAGGGCATGGTTTGACAAATATATTCTATTCAGGTTCAGGTTTGCAGTGTTGCATATAAAAATAAGATGCAGTTGCCCCTTTTTACTTACCTATCATGATACGGTGTTGCCATCCAGTAAGTTTTCAACATACCTCCCCTGTCTTCATAAAATTCAATTTGGTCAGTAATTTTTTCTGTCGTATAATGCAATTTAGCTTGCAATTTGTTATATTCTTTACTTGTATAACACATTGTTCATTTATTTAGTAATGCATATGATTATTGATTCAGCCTTCCCTACACTTTGTTTGGCATATAATTAGATTATTAATGTATCAACTAGATATGTGAATACTATTATCGAAATACAATGCCCTCTTTCTTTCTTACTGCACTGCATACAGGAAAGTTGAATAAATTTATTCAGTGACTTGAATTTACTTGAAGCTACTAGCATGTCCCAATATTTCCAGTGTAGTCATTAAGGATATGCCGAATACTTGTGTTTAGAAAGGTGCGCCTCAAAGCAGTAATGTGAAGTTCATGTGTAAGGAACTGTCAACCAGAGGGTGTATGCTCATGCAAATGAGGGCACAATTTGTGACTCATTTTGGGCTTCATGGACCAGTCAAACGTGGGTCCTTTTGAGGTCGATCAGAAATATATAAATGTAAGAGTTAGAACTTAAAAGAAAAGAGTAAATGCCAAATATAGCTTGTTCTTTTGATGCAGTATAGGTTGTCCACAACTACACCTTAATAATTTTTTATTTTTTTGTTGAATTTTTTGTAATATTTATAAATTTTAAAAAATATAGATAACTGAAAATTCATGAGGCTTATGTTGCCTTAAGAGAGGTTTAATGCCTTGCCTGGTGTCATGTGCCTTTTTATGCATCGTGGGACACCTATATTTTTGTATTGGTTAGTGGTTACACACTGACTTCATAGAGATATATGACGAGTAAGAGATGCCATAATTTTATTTTTAAAATATTGTAGGGAAAAAAAACTTATTAGAAGTCATATCGACTGAAACTTGGTGCTGACAAAGCCGGCAGACTCCAGTCCTGAAACAGAAACTCCAGGTGGAGGATGAAATTTTTTACGCTCTTACCAAAGTTGAGTTTTAGAACCTCTTGGTTTCAACTCGCATTGCATTTTCTGTGTAGTGGCACTGCACCATTGCAAAATATGCTCATCTAATAATTATGGAATTATTGTTTTGAACTGTGAAAAACTGATAGATCCGGCCTAGTAGGGGCCCACTTTGGGTATTTTGTGATATTTTATTATTGTATGGGCCTTTGGGTAATTGGGCAATTAGTTAGTTTATTATAAATAGGGTGAGGCCGGCCGGCCCTAGTATGCGGAAATTGAGAGTTGTTTTGATAAGTTGAGGAGAAGATTTCTCTTTCTACGGAGGGTGCGGACGTTTCCTATCAATCGGCGTCTTGGGAGGACGATTACCTCTAAAATTGTAATCATCTATATTTATTTTATTCCAGTTTTATCTATAAAGTTCAGATCGTGTTGGTTCCTATCATTTTGAGGGACGAGATGGGATCCATGAAGGAGGAATTGGATGCCATCATGAAATTAGCCCAATGTACCTTACAATTGAATCAAGAGGTGAAGCAATTGACTCAAGAGACGAAGCAACAAATCGTGGTGTGGCCAGATCTGAAGAAGACGGAGGAAAATGGCACAGAGCGGAAGCCTACGGCCGTTGGTGACTCAGATCCGACCCCGACGGAAAACGACGAACCAGATTTGGCCACAGTGAGTCACCAAATGCTTGTCGCGACTACGAGACCCCAGAAGACCACGACGAGCCTCCAGGAGGGCGTCGCAGTCACGGCGAGACCCTGGAGGGCCTCGTTGACCCCAACGAGGACGTTGGGGGCCGTGCGACTTGGAAAAAACACCGGCGTTCAACTGCGAAGGCTTTGGAGCAACGCTGGCGACACCTCCGGCGAGGCCTCGCCCCACCACCGCCACCAGCCTCTGCTCCACGCCGAGACGAAGCCGATGGACCAAGATTCGTCGACAACCGCCGGGGAAATAGCTGGAAAACGACAGTGGCAACGAGCCGCCATTGGCTTGGGGTCGGCTCGATCCAGTCGATCTCAAGTCGCAGCCAACGGCTCGAGCCGAGCCAACGGCTCGAGCCGAGCCGACGGCTCCAGTTGGCTCAGCCGAGTCGGCGGCCCGAGCCGACCCCACCGATGGCTCGGCTCGAGCCGATGAACAGTGCACATTCCCATTTTTCTAAGATTTTCGGGCGAATTTTGAGGAATTTCCTGCGCGGCTTCCGTATTTTGGCGATTCCGGGCCCGTTTGAAGTCCAAATTCAGAACGGAAAGAACTCAGGCATAGAAGGCTCAGCTGCGGACAAGCTCCCACTCCTACATCAACATTTCATAGAGGACGGAGCTCGTGAGTGGCCTTTTGATCCGGGGAGAGACGAAGGGACATGTTCCAACACTTGAAAAAGCGTGCTCGTGGACTTCATGCACCACCTTGAGGACAAGGTGGTTTTTTGAGGGCGGAGTAATGATAGATCTGGCCTAGTAAGGGCCCACTTTGGGTATTTTGTAATATTTTATTATTGTAGGGGCTTTGGGGTAATTTGGGCAATTAGTTAGTTTATTATAAATAGGGGGGAGGCCGGCCGGCCCTAGTATGCGGAAATTGAGAGTTGTTTTGATAAGTTGAGGAGAAGGTTCCTCTTTCTACATGAGGGTGCGGACGTCTCCTTTCAATCGGCGTCTTGAAAGGACGATTACCCCTAAAATTGTAATCATCTATCTTTATTTTATTCTAGTTTTTATCTAATAAAGTTCAGATCGTGTTGATTTCTATCAAAAACTGCCTTTTGAAAATTTTGTGAAAATATATGAACACATTTCACATGCTGGCTCTCATATCACAACAAAAACCTTTGATATTCAAGAGTTTTTCTGCTTTCCACCTATATTTTCCAGTCAAACCTTTGTGCACCTTTTTGGTCCAAAAACAAAGCTGGAATCCCGATGAACAAATATATACATCGCTCATCAGTACATGGGGAAACTAATATACACTTATAAAAATCTGAAGATCTATCCAATTAATGGGATGTTGCTAAAAGTTTATTTTCAGGGTTACAACTTAAAAGACCTTGGTAAACATGACTTATCTAAATGACAATTAAACATTTTGCGGTATTATTTGTCATTTGTTCTATCATTTCTATATTGGAACTTCTCTCTTCCTTTATCAGTCTCTTCTTAGTGGCCTGTAAAACTATATGCTACCATGTCTGATATAATAGTGTTATTCTCAACAATCACAAAAATATTTGATATCATGGAAGTGTATTGGATTTTATTTTTCATGAAAAATTTGCCTCTTCTAAAAAGAAATTGCTTTGGATTTCATGATGCAAATACCATTAGATTGTTATCTTCCCCATAAAAAGAAAATTTTAAACTCTTGTTTGTTGTTACTTAAGGGAGATTTACTTGGATACAGGTCAAGGAAGTGATGCATCAAGATCTTCATATCAAGGCCAAAGGTCAGATCCCAAACTAGGTTTGGAAACACAAGACAGCAAAGACACAAAAGCTCAAGCTCAGCAGGATGACATGGAGATAGGGTACGCGGATAATCCTCTTCCACAAACTTTTGAGGGTCTGGAGCAGAAATTCATTCAAGACATTATGAAACTAACCAAAGAACAACTTGATGCAGAGGACGCAGAAAATGCTAGACACAGGGAGGTAAGCTCATCAATAATTTTAAGAAAGTAAAACATATGTCATGCCTCATTGACTTAGGACTATATTCATCATCTGAGTTCTGGTTGTTCAATTTTTAAGGAATATATGCCTTCAATTTCCCTAACCACCCTTTTAAAAGGCACCATGGGCATTGCCTGGTGTCGAGACCCCTAGGACGTCTGACCTATCCTAAGCGTAAGGTGCTTAGGGACTAAAAACAAACAGGTAAATAAATACAGTAAAAATTTGTTAGATATTGGATTTTCCCAATGTTAATTTTGATGATGATCAAACCATTTGTTATATGCTAACATGTTTATGCAGCATTTTGTAAATCATATGATCTCATGTTAAGGCTCAAGAACTTGGACAAAAGACATGAACTTCATGCTCATCAATAGACTACTTAGTTTTGTTCATTCTTGTATTATTGATGAATTTTTTATAGATCTTTGTATATAACCTTGATGTCGCACACATAACAAATCACATGTGATTTAACTTGGAATTATCCTTTAAACGTCAAATCAATAATTCTTTATTCTTAGATTAAACCTATGATCTTTGTGATGTTAGTTGATTAATACAGAACAGATGATCTTCATATTCAAATTTATGTTGATTAGTTGACTATTCCATTGTTCTAGTTGATTAATATAAAACATTATTTTTTTCTATTTTTAAACTATTATTCGACCTACAGTGTTCGTTAGTCGACTAAGATTGTCGACTAAGGTAGAACATTTCTTTCTTGACTTTCAACAATTAGTTAAATAACCAAAGTGACTAATGCAGAATTGTTTCTTTCAGGCTATCAGTCATTAGTCTCAGTCATTAGTTGACTAACAATGGTAATAGTCAACTAATACAAACTTTATTTATCTGTTTTGATCGACTAGTCGACTAATAAAACGATTGATCGACTACTCTGGATAATTTTTATCTGATGGTCATTCAATATTTGACCATTGATGCCAATTGCAACAGCTATATTTTTGAATGTTTTGAATGTTGGATTATTCTTCTTTATATAAAGTTGCAACCCCATTTGAGAGAAGATGCATAATACTACATACTTTATTAATTTCTCTTTGAGAAAGAACTCAAGAATTTCTTTTCTATTTCTATTCATTCAAGTTCTTCATCACTTAAATAGAAATACACTACTTAGTTTATTTTTAATTCCCTTGGTTTATTTTTAATTCACATGCACAATCATTCAAGATCATCATGAGTATTGTAAACATTGATAACATGTAAGATTCTCTCAGGTATTGAGAGAAGTGGAGTTAATCTCTTTGATGTAAGAGATTGGTCTGATCACTTTGGTGAATGAGTGATTGGTTGTAGAATTAATAATGATAATGTGTTATGTTGTATGTTGTATTCTTACAAGCATGTGACAGTGAAAAATCTTAAACGGGAAATTTTGAAGGCTACAGTAGGTCTGGAAATAAATCCTCGATATTTGTGATTGTCTTCAATTATCTAGTTTGCATTTTTTATATTTGTGACAATTGGTGTATATATATTTCGTTACCTTTTTGGAGAGATTTATAAGTAACTCCTTATTTCTCGTTTATTAAATACTACTCATCAGCCAGTCAGTGTTTGAAGCGATCATTTACAGATCCAACAAAACTAGTCTCAGACTCTTTTGTCGATCTGCCCTCCTTTGCCCACTTCTTTGCCAGCCTTAGCCACTTGCCTCGGCCTACTGTCCACTCTATTGTCACTGTCGTCAATCATGGGTGGGTTAGATAGTTGAACTAAGGGGGTGGGGATCGTCCCATAACCCCGACTTATAGGAGGCGGGCTGGGCGTGAGCGTGACCCGCTTCGACAAGTGGGAATTACCCCTCAGCCCCTTTCTTCACCATCCCTTCCATCTCTCCCTCACATGGCAGCAACAAAGCAGAGGGAGGCTGAGGCGAGCGGCTGAGGAAGGCTGAGTGATGGGTGGAGAAGTGAAGGACAAGGTAAGTTTTTTAATACTTTTAATCCAATTGTCTCCTGGCTAGCTGGGCGCTAGACTGGGGTCCGGTGCCTGCCCCTTCCTAGTGCCTTTTATAACGTTGCCCCTTGGCAGATTATGCTCTTATCGTTGCATAGATGAGCGCTCTCAGAAAATATTTCCCCCACACAAGAAGGTTGTCTATATCTTCCCAATTTTTTGTATTCTCTTTATACTGGCAACACTACTCCCATGTTTGCAGATCCCATGTTGGTGACCGTTCAGATCAATAAGCATGAGTCTAGGGTTTGGTTTGTTCTCAGCATGGGGTAATTGTGTTAATGGCTGTGCGACAACATTCCATGCATTCAGTTCATCTTTTCAATTTTGAATTTGATAACCCTGTCATTTGCGGTGTTTTAAATCAGTTATGTGCACAGGTGGATCTCTTAGATTCTTGTTGTTGTTCCTTCTTTTTTGTTGTGTCAGAGATTAAGTGAGATCAATATTGAGTATCAGGAGAAGCTACTGGTTATCAGAGTTCGTCAAGCTGCACGCAGGGAGGAGTTCCTTCGCGAGGAATCACAATCTCGCCATAAACAATACCAGCAGGCAAACATGAAGAGCTATCAGAACTGTGACGTGCCAAGTGATACACATGGTTTTGGCTCCAGCGCCAACGCCGCTGCTGGTACCGTAGGCGATGCACATCGAGCGTATGGTGCTGCAGGTAGCTACGAGTCATATGATCGTTCTGGTTTTGGTGGGGAGCCCAGCGGTCGTGGGTGTGAGCCTCGTGGTCAGCATCCTGGTGGCAGAGCTTACAACTCTGGTGGTCGCTCTTTCTGAACTTTATTTTGACGTTCTACCATTAAATTTGTTTTAAATCTGTTCTTATATATGAGATTTCTTTCACATTCTAGTGCTTGAATTTGCATCGGTGAGTACATCTTTGTTCCTCTGTGAGAATTATACTTTCCCATCGGCGAGTATATTTTCTTACGTGTAGAATTGAGCTTGGAAGCTCATTGTTATCTCTTTCATCTGTGGCTGTCTGTCTTAGTTTCCGTTTTTTTGTCTGTCTGATGCCAATCTCTGTGCAGTTAGCTTCAGAACATGGTGGTCGTAGCTGGTTGCATACAAAAGCTATTCTTTATTGTATAGTGTTACTGCAAGCCTTGTCAATGCATATTGATGATATCCCTTAATTAGGTGGCTTCAAGCCCATCATTAGTACATGTTTATGGGTCAAGTTAGAGCATGGCCAATAAGATTTAATCTAGATGATAGAAGGTTCATCTCTAGAGGTTGAAATATTTCGTCGTAAACTCTCTGAATTGCCCTCTCATTTATAGGTGAGTTCATTCTCAATACTCGATTCATTTAATGTTTTATTATCTCCTCTTCGGTTTCTCATTTGAGCGTTGGTGGAGTCGAAACCGGTGCTTTCGCTCATGTTCTATTTGCTGACACTATTGGATGTGATATATGCAGACCATGTGACAATTCATGGCGAAGTTGAGGGGAGAATCACTCGGATCCCGTTGCGTCCCATGATATCACTAGTGTCATCCGTGTGATTGTGAAAATCATGTATAACATGTTGAACACTCGAGTAAGACCTTAAGTGAATGGAGAGGAGCACGTCAATCACAATCGTATGGTTGAAGGGGAATAGTGGTGAACATGGTGTTAGGTATTGGCATTTTAGACCGATATAGTTTTGATGATGATCACAACATTATTTTGTTGCTAATGACTCTCAATGTTTTAGTCTCATGTTTAACAATTGAATAATATCATTTTGGAGACTAAAAGCTTGGTGAAAGGATTTACATCAAGAGGAGCATTGCCATAGCTTGGAGCTTGATGAAAGGAAGCTCATCAAGAGGTGCCAAATCTTGTAAGATGATGTGAAGAATCAATGCTACTCAAGCTTGAAGAGTAGTGCACTTAGAAGTAAATGAATGTAATCCATGTAATATTTACATTTATGTCTTTTACTTCTTTGTGTGAGTTAGATTGCCTTGATTAGATGGTTATACTCATTCATGCATATGCATAAACCGTCTTAGTGAACCTTAGGATCATTATAGAAATCAATCCAATAGGTTCCCCATGCCAAAAACTCAATTGGAGTTTCTGGACTTCCAACAGGTGCATGTTGAAGGCTTGACAGGCGACTGGTGGTTCACCAGGCGTCATCTTTCTACAGGCGGCCGTTATGCACTAGCTCAAGTCAATTTTCTTGACTCTATACTTGAGCATTTGGTACAAGCGATTGAAGTTCAAAGGATAGGCGTATGTCAACCAATATGCGCCTAAACTTTGTTTTACAGTCGGCTGATTCACAGAAGTGCGTAAATTGTTATTTTCTGCTCCAATCCTCCTTTGTGGCAGTCGCATGCTGAAGCCTTTACAGGCGCCTGCATAGTTGTACATGCGCATGTGTAGTCTTTTACAGCTGCCTATCCTGGCTCAGATTATAGCCATTGGGAAAATCTAGCCTTACAATAGACGCCTGACTCTTTGCCTACAGGCGCCTGTCTGAGCTGTTTCAACCAAAATCTAGCCGTTGCAAAGTGAGGTTTTTTGGCATTTTGCTTGGGTTTAATGGGATATTTTGGCTTCCTATACATAGGAGATGTCTTAGTTTATTTAGAACTCTTGATCATTATTGAATATCATTGAGATTCATTAAGCCACTCCTATCTCTCATTTCCCTCTTTTGAGCTCATTTCTCTTCATGCATTGAAGCTAGCTTATAGGGAATCCTCCAAGTGCAATCAAAGCTCATCTCAACACTTGTAGATTCTCTTCCATGCCTTGCATTCATCGTTGAGTAAGTTCATCTCATCACGGCATATGTAAGAGTCATTTATTTCATCCTTTTGAAGTGAAATCCTAACTCTCTTTGTGAGAGTTAGCTTCTCCCTTTGTGGGAGTTTGAGTCCTTGTGTAGGACAAATCCATTGTGTAGGGTTTGTGTACGTCCTTATGTAGGACAAATCCATTGTGTAGGGTATCCCTTGTGTAGAGATTGTATTCACTACATTGTGTAGAATTATAATGGATATTGGTGTAGCTGGATGTACCCAACTTGGAGAACCAGGGTAAAACTATATGTGTTTGTGTTTGCTTAATTGTGTTGATTAATCTCCTCTTGCACTTATAATTCAGCATTTGCAAGTTTAATTTTTAATGTAGACGGTCCTTACAATATTCACCCACTGTAGTGTGTGTTGTTTAGTATTGCAATGTAGACGGTCATTACAATTGGTATCAGAGCGAGGTTGAAGCATTCTAACAACTATGGCATTCAAGGCTTCATCATTGTCTTAAGAAGAAGGTTTATCAACCGTTCGACCCCCGCTCTTCAACGGAACGAACTACCCAAGTTGGAAGATCAAGATGATGATCTACTTGGAGAGTCAAGACCCACGGGACGTCATAGAGTATCCTTTTGTGAAGCATACTATACTTGCGGCTACAAGGACAAAGGTGGAGGAGGATTTGATTAAATCCAATGCGAGGGCAATGACCGCATTCCATTGTGCCATTGACCACAATGAGTTCAACCGCATCTCCATGTGCAAAACGGCCAACGAGATTCGGCATACCTTGGAGATTACTCATGAAGGGACTTTAAAGGTAAAGAAATCTAAACAAAGTGTGTTTAGATCTAAATATGAATTGTTTAAGATGCAGGAAGGAGAGAGCATCTCGGACATATTCACAAGATTCACGGATATCGTGAATACTTTGGAAGGACTTGGGAAGGTGATTTCTCAAGAGGATCGAGTGGAGAAGATCATTGACTCTCTTACACCTCAATGGGAGTCAAAGGCCAACGGTATTGTGGAATCAAACGACAATACCAAATACACCGTTGAGTAGTGCATTGGGAATCTCATGGCGTATAAAGTAAAGCGTCTACATATGAAGGAGATTCAACTATCCAAGCCCAAGAACCGGAGAAGCTAAAGGGGACCGCATTCTATGCCTCAAAGGAGCCAATCAAATGAATAAATAAATTCCATCAAGAAGCCTCAAGTGAAGAAGATGGAGAAGATGTGGCTAGTGATGATGAAACCATGGAGCTTGCCAAGCAACTCAAAGCGTTCTTAAAGGACAAGGTAAGTCTTCGTCAAAGTTTGTCTCTAAATCTAACAAAACTCCTACTTGTTTTAATTGTATTAGTAGGGTCATCTTTCTACCGAATGCCCTTCCAAACCGTCTAAAGAGTCTCATAAAGGAAAATGCAAGAAATTTTGGAAAGGGAACTCCAAATACATGAACATGAAATCGGGTCTTGTTGGCACTTTTGATGACTCAAGTGAAGATACATCAAACGAAGAAGATGACAAGGAGGAAGCCCATTTGTGCTTCACGGCATTCGATGATCTCTCTTCAAGCTCAAGTGATTAAGAGGTGGTGGCTTGGCTCAACCCCAATGAAGAAGTGTGATTCATGGCAAAAGGGAAAGATTCTTCATCAAGCCCTAGCGAGGAGGAATACGAAAATAAAGATGATGATGATGATGAGGAGCCAAAGTATCTTATGAGGAGCTTGAATATCGTAATGAGGAGCTCTCCAAAGGGGTAAGTAAATTCATCAACACTTACTCTAAATTAAAAGCTAAATTTGTTGATGCTAAGAGCATGTTGCATGAATTAGAATCTACTAGTGTAAATGATAATGCTTTGCATATTTGTGACACTAGTGAGAGAGACAGACTTCTCTCTCAAGTTAAGGATTTGAGCATTTCAAATGAAAATTTGGTAGATCAAAATCTTAGCTTAGAGACTCGCATTCAACAACTAACGTTGAAATGCGAAGAGGAATCCCAAAAGCTCATAAGGTTTGTACATTCTTGGGATTCACTCCACGATTTGCTGGAAAAATAACATCCAGCAAATCATAGAGGAGGATTGGGTTATATTCCAAATGAGGTACCCAAACCCACCTCTATTTCTTTTTTTGGTGCAAAATCAAGACTTATTGCTAAAGCACCTAAGAAGAATCACCATACTTTCTTGTATAACAATAACCCTAACAAGAAGCATGTAAATCACAAGGTGACGAGGGAGAATGAAAATTCTTTATTTTTGCTAAGAAAGCCCCTCACTTTATGCATGCCAAAAAACATTCTTCTACACATATGCATGCCACATCCACCCCTCTTACAAAGGCAAAACTATTGCCTAGGAAATCTTTAAGTCTTTGGATTCGCACTAGGGTTAGTGTGCAAGAGAGGGATATGTATATCAACTCTTTATTTAGAGATGTGATCACCTCATGTGATTATGTTAGGAGATACAACTCTTTTGGGTTTGGTTCCCTAATATATAAGTCTCACACACACGTGCATATGGGTATTATGCTTATATTTCTATATCTTAGTATACACATTGATTGTGTGTGATTTTTCATGATTTTGAAAATATTTTCAAACTATTTTTTTCATGAAAATAGGACCTTTGAGATTTCATTGTCATACATGCATTTGTTGATCCATGTGTTTGATAATGGGGGAGTTAGTATATTATGTATGTTTAAAATTATTTTAATGTTGTGAATGGGTATTTACTGGGTTGGATGAGTTATTGGGCCAACCCAAGTGTTTGGGCTCATATCTGTATAAGCCCACTTGTATTCTCCCCTTTGGCTATAAATATAAACCTGAGGGCTCTCCCCTCAGTTAGTTGATTCATAACACGTTATCAGCACGACTCTAAAAATTTTCTTTTCCACAAAATTTTTTCTGTTCGTTGCGAAGGCGAAGGCGAGACGGGAGATCCACGAGCGCGGTGCAAGGCTTCCTCCATCAAGGGTCGTCATCCGCGTAGGGCTTCGAGCAACCGTCGCTATATCCGGAGGACGGATATAGAGGTAAAAATACTAAAAACGATATTTTTAATCATACGTTTGATTGTCCCTCCCCTAGATCTCGCAAGATCGTCATGGGGATTCATCGTCGCCTTGAAAACGACGGATTTTTCATCCCAAAAACTCAATTTTTAGGGTAAAAACCCAATTTTGAACCCTCCGGCGGCTAGTCGTCACCGGACCCCCCCAAACCCCTCGCCGGAACCCCCCTCGCCGGAAAACCCCACCCCACCCACCCTGGCCGCCTCCCCCTGCAGGGGGGCGGCCCCCCTGGGCGCCTCCCCCTGCAGGGGGGCGGCCCCCGCCGCCCCTCCTGCAGGGGGCGGCGGCCCCGGCGGCCGCGCCCCCCCTGCAGGGGGCGGCGGCGGCGCCGGCCCCCCCAATGAAACCCTAGGGGGAAAAAAAATTAAAATTTCCAGATCTGTGGGCCTGAAGCCCACAGCAGATCTGTGGGCTTCAGGCCCACAGAATTCATAAAAAAAAATTATTCCAGATCTGTGGGCCTGAAGCCCACAGCAGATCTGTGGGCTTCAGGCCCACAGATTTCAAAAAAAAAAACAGAAAAATCTGTGGGCCTGAAGCCCACAGACCTGCTGCGGGCCTCAGGCCCACAGTCAGATTTTCAAAAAAAAAGGCTTATGGGCCTGAAGCCCATAGGTCGACTGCGGGCTTCAGGCCCGCAGGCTGGTTTATCTGGAAAAAAAAATTGGGGGAGGCAAAGGGCTATAAACTCGCCTCAAAAGGCAATTTATTAGCCTAAATATTAATTTAAAATGGGGATTCAAAGGCAAAATATTCGTGAAAAATCACGGTAAATTACGGGACAAACATCGGGCAGACAAGGGCGTTTTGGGGATTTGTTGGGGGACTTTTTGGGATGACGAGGGAGACTTTTCCCTCTGACAAAGAAAATGTTAATTTTGGGCTCTTAATCAATTTGATTGATTAAACCCATTTACTTTACAACCTATGCATCGTAATCTCTTTTACATGCTTTACATCTCTGGCAAAATTATGTGGATATTATTTGCGTGGTTGTAAATTTTATTTAAAAACTTAATAATTAGGAAGATCCTGCGACCGCTCTGCCGTTAGTTACCTAACCTAACGGTGTATGACGTTGCCCAGTGGTCCAATAATTATTAAGTGATTAAATATTGCTTTATCCTCATATGAATAAACTGCCTGTGATGTCTGTGGATGAAAATGTTGATGAGCACAATATTCTTGCATGAATTGCTAAATGTGGTTTTTGGATCGGCCGTTTAGTCCCACAGTTTATTTCCAGCACTTTTCTTTTATTTTTGAGAGAAATTGTAGTGAGGATTTTATGTAAATGTCAAAGAAAGAAGACCAACTTCCATGGAGACGGAGGCCACGCTTGAAGATGGAGATATCATATGGGACCCACTGGGTTTCCAAAGTTGTATTTTCATTTTCTTTAAGCTGCAAATTTGTATAATTTGGACTGTGGACTTTCTTTGGACTCTTTCTTGTGAGACTGGCCGATCCACACATTTAGTTTTTCGTTAAATATTGCCTCCGCATGAAAATGTTTTCTTTGAATTAATTATTAATTCATGCATGTTTGTGCTCTGCTAGATAAATGGCTAATATTGCAAGCGTTAATTTCGAAGTACTGGAAGCATCAGGTAGAAACTATCTAAGCTGGCAGCTAGATGTAAAGTTTCACCTGCGGGGCAAAGACCCTCATCGCTGCTGTGACTGGAAAAAGAAAATGTTAGCGATATAGAGAAGGCGCAAGCCATCATCTATATTTGCCGCCATGTGGACACGACCTTAAAGGCTGAATACCTTACTGTCGAAGATCCACTTGAGCTATGGACTGCCCTTGAGGACAGGTATAAATATCAGAAAGATGTTATACTCCCAAGGGCACGATACGAGTGAGAGAACCTGAGACTGCAGGACTTAAAGTCCGTTGCTGAGTACAACTCAGCACTTTTTAGCATCACCGCACGCCTGAAGTTGTGTGGTGAAAAAGTCTCAGAAAATCGCATGCTGGAAAAGACGTATACGTCCCTCCATGAAGAAGATGCGATACTCATGCAGCAATACCGTGAACGCAAGTTCACCAAGTATTCCGAGCTGCCGTCATGTTTACTCATGGCCGAGTAAAACAGAGAGCTTCTTTTCTCCACTCACAATATACGCTCCCCGGCACTGCCCCCCCACCAGAAGCTCACTATTCCTCTTCCTTCAAAAAGAAGAGAGATAATAAAAGAAAAGAAAGACCACAGAAGGGGGGTCAACAGAAAAAATGCCAAGGGACATGTACAGCAACATCGAAATAATGAAAGTAAGCGGAAGTTCACGTGGCACAGAAATGACAAAAATGATTCACCCCCACCCAAGAGGGAATGGGAAGACCAGTGCCATAATTGTGGCATGAAAAGCCACTGGTCCAAAATGTGCCTAACTTCGCAGCACATCCAGGATTTGTATAAAGAGAACAAGAAAAATAAAGCTGAAACAAACCTGATGACCTCTGATGCTCCAGTCAAGTTTTCAGCTGACAACTTCGAAAATGATGACTTGCTTGATTAGCCTTTATTTTTATCTTAGCAATTTATTTTGAGAATAATTTATGAGAGCATTTTAATTATGAAATTTGTTCTGAATGAAAATGTTTAGTAGACAATAAATAAAAATGTTTATCTGAATATGCATGTGCCTAACGATTCATCTTTCAATAGATGAAACTGCTCTCATAAATAATTAGTAGACAATAAACACGTACGATCTCTTTCAATACAAAGCCCAACATCAGGGCTATATTGAAGATCCAGGGAATGCAACACTGTTGCCCCCAAACGACACAAAAATAAAGGATGCACTAATCCCTCCGAATTCCAAAAGAGACTTTCTAAGTTTCAAGGACATCCGGTTCAACGGATTCCACTTGGAAACAAGCAAATGTAAATGAAAAAAAAAAATTACCGTATGCAACGTCTCAAGAAAAAGGAGTAAAATCCACACTTGAACGTTTTGAGAGCCTTATAGGCCTCCACCATACGAAGATTCGGAGAAAGGAAGCAGAATTAAATGGAGCACCTGAAGTGCCTGACATCAGCCGAGTTTTTACTCCGGCATGATGGACTTGGCCACCCTGGATTTGTGATGATGCATCGCATCTTATCCTATGGGTATGACTTGAAGAACCAGAAGATTCTTCAGAAGGGAAAAAATCCCTCGCATCCCTTACTATAAGGGAAAACTAATTACAAAGCCATCTCCACGATAAGTTGAAAAAGAATCTACACGATTCCTCAAAAAGAATACAAGGAGATAGATGTGGATAAAATCCACCACCCCTAGTGGGCTTTTTCAGTACTTCACTGTACTGATAAATGCATCCTCAGAATATTCGTACGTGTGTCTACTACAGACCCGCAACTTAGCTTTTCCAAAGCTATTGGCACAAAAATAAAAATGTTGCGGGCACATTTCCCAGACAATAAAATATTGTAAATAAGTCTGGTTAATGTTGGGAAATATACCTCCCAGTCTTTCTTAATGGTACTGCCAATCAACGGGAATTGAAAATGAACATACAAGTGCCGCATGTTCATACCCAAAATGGGTCGGCAGAGTCACTGAAAAGTAGACTCTAATGGACTGAACGTCCATTAAATCCCGATTGCCTATAGATGCATGGGGACATGCAAACTCTGCATGCTGCATCGTAAATGAAAATAAGACCCTCTGGAGGTCAGAGTCTCCAATGCAATTTGCATATGGAATGCCACCGAACATTTCTCATCTGAGAATCTTCGGTCGCGCAGTCTTAAATCCCCATTGCACCACCAAAGAGGACCAAAACGGTACTCAACGTCGCCTAGGTATCCATGCAGGGTTTGACTCACCCTCACTTATAAGATACCTAGAACCCCAAACGGGGGACGCATTTAAGGCACATCTTGAAGACTGTGATTTCGATGAGACGAGTTTCCCAAAAATATGCCCAGATACTAGAAAATCTGGCGCGAAGAAAATTATAACGTGGGATACAAAAAGTTTGACCCACTATGATCCGGTAACAATACAATGTGTAGAAGAGATCCCGAAGATCCTCCACATACAGAACACTGTCTACGAATTACCGGAATCATTTATTGACAACCAGGAGATTGTCAGATCACACATCCCTGCTGCAAAAACTCCAGCTAGGATTGACATCCCCGAGAATGGATGCAATCCACCCGCATCAGAAGTGGCTGATCCTCAATAGAAAAGAGGCAGACCACCAGGCTCCTAGGACAAGAAACTCCTGGAGACCTTAAGACAATACTACCACAGGACAATGAGCTCCTGTCCACACCATCACCCTTCCCGGAATCCACTGCAGAGGAATTGCCGGGAAAAAGTGAAATTAAGTAAATGTTGTACGTACTGGGGAGGTGTTGGATAGATAGAACATAAATTGTCGACAATGTATTCACGTATTATATTGCCATATACATCGCAATGGCGATGATGTTTGAAAATTATCGTTCCACACTCCGTTGCTAGAAGGCAAACGTAGAGATTGGCCAAAATGTGGAACGTGGCAATAGAAGATGAGCTGGACTCACTTATGAAATGTGAAATGTTCGGACCTGAAGTCCAGACACTAAAAGGTGTCAAACCTGTGGATAAAACAAAGTATTGCATACATATGAAAAATAAATACAAAATCGTATGATATACGGTACAACCTATAGCCCAAGGAAAATTTCGCTGAAACTAGGGATCGAACAAATTCAAATGAGCATGTCTCATAAATGATGCATCAGTCTCCCTAAGTTATCAAAACCGAATACCTTACGATTTGGCGAAGGAAAATTTTGGATATGCTGTTATTGGATGTTGTGACGGCATACCTTCGTGGATATCTTGTAAAGATAATTTCCACATTTCCTTAAAATGCCTGAATAAACTTCGGGACGTCTATTCAAGAAAAACAATAAGTATAAATAAATGTACAACCAAGAGAATCACTTGACAAGTCAATGATTCCTACTGAAGGTTGTCTTTGCATCTGTGCAAAGAACATGATTAGAGATCTTAGTTGTAGACAACTAACATCTCATCGGATCTCTTGAAGAGAAAACCGAAATAAATGTACAAGCCTGACTTTTAAACATGAAATAAAAAAGACCTAGGCAAATATAAAGTCATAGCTCATAGAATCCTGTTACAAACGCCCAGAAGTGCGTTGGAGATATTAAAAGGACCATTGTCATCCAACGTACACCTACGGTGGTACACTAACTGGATGAACAAAAAGAACCCTTCCGATCGCTGGAAGAGGGGGAGGATATAACTGGTCCTAAAGTCCCTTATCTTAATGCAATCATGCACTCCTGGCTAACTGCATGTGTCCCGGTATAGCAATTGCAGTAAACTCATTAGCCAGAGATAGTTGGCACCTAAAAAGGGCCATTAGACCTGAGTTAAGCCTTCTGCGCTTCCTCCAAGGGTCGAAATATTTGGACTTACAAAATGTAGTAGCATCCTCCAATGTTTATGCAAATGCAGGTTTCAGGTCCAGTCCCTATGCTGAGAAATCACAGAACGGGTACCCACAGTGGGATGGCCATCCCCTGCAGATCTGCAAAGCAACTTATGAAGGCAACATCATCCTATCATTCCGAGATCCTCACCATTCCAGAATCACACCAATGGTGTATTTGAGGGCGCCTGGTGGTACATCACATCCCAGTGACGACTGGGATAGAGGCTGGTTCTGTGGAGCTAACCATATAGTCTGAAGACCACATCAGAGGCGACGAAACTTAGCAACCTCTTCAGAGTTCCTGGATTCAGCAGCTGCTTGATGGTGACAAAATTTGTAATCTGTGTACATTTTCGGAATATTGTAAATAGGAGTGATGAGATAAGCCTAAGAGATCTGAAAGCCTAAGAGCTTTTACAGATCAGGGAGAGTTGAGGGAATTTGTACTCTTTTCCCTTAGCTATGGTTTTTCCCACTGGGTTTTCCATAGCCAAAGGTTTTAACGAGGCAAATCAAATCAACTCTGGATCCCGAAGTATCCACCTCTCTGTGACGCTCAGAATCCAGAAGTATTCATGAGCAGAGTCACTTGTATAAATCAGGGGGAGTTAAAGAGCGTTTGCACTCTTTTTCCTTAACTATGGTTTTTCCCACTGGGTTTTTCATAGCCAAAGGTTTTAACGAGGCAAATCTCACCAACTCAGGATCCTGAAGTATCCACCCCATGTGAGACCCATGCAGGCTCAGAATCTTGAAGTATTCATGAGCAGGGTCCACAACTATGGCTGGATAAGGGGGAGTGTTGTGAATGGGTATTTACTGGGTTGGATGAGTTATTGGGCCAACCCAAGTGTTTGGGCCCATATCTGTATAAGCCCACTTGTATTCTCCCCTTTGGCTATAAATATAAACCTGAGGGCTCTCCCCTCAGTTAGTTGATTCATAACATTTAAAGCATATTTTAACTCTCGTTTTGGGTTATTTTTGAGATCATTATCTACAATTAGTTATTGCGGTCTCAAACTCAACCCATTGATGTTGACAACATTGTATATGTTATATTTTCTCTTGGCAATGTCATTTTTATCAATGATGATTGATCTTTCTATATCAATGCATTGATACAATTTTGGCCCCTGGCTCTAATTAATTTTGATTAGATCATAGAAGTCAACATTTTGAACTTTTCTATGATCAAGATGAGCATGAGATAGTGATTGATACCCACTTAATATTTCATATTAGTTATCAAACATCTCTTAATCTCTTGGTTTTTGTCACACTTTCAAAAGGGAATCAATGACAAGAGTTATTTCTTGCATGTTGTGTCCACCTTTTTGACAATGACAAGGGGAAAGAAATATGCATTATGTAAGTCATATGGGGAAAGATATGGTTTATGTAATCTTGCCTATTATATGTCACAATTGATTTGAAGCTTTAGTGGGTTATTATTTACAATTGGTGCATATAAGTAGAGAAAGCTCATTAGCATTGTGCTTTATTTATTTATCTTTTACATAATGTGTGGCATCATCAAAAAGGGTTAATGTTAGGTATTGGATTTTTAGACCAATATAGTTTTGATGATGACCACAATATTATTTTGTTGCTAATGACTCTCAATGTTTTAGTCTCATGTTTAACAATTGAAGAATAGCATTTTGGAGACTAAAAGGTTGGTGAAAGGATGAACATCAAGAGGAGCATTGCCATAGCTTGGAGCTTGATGAAAGGAAGCTCATCAAGAGGTGCCAAATCTTGTAAGATGATGAAAAGAATCAAGGCTACTCAAGCTTGAAAAGTAGTACACTTGAAGTAAATTAATGTAATACATGTAATATTTACATTTATGTTTTTTACTTCTTTGTGTGAGTCAGGTTGCCTTGATTAGATGGTCATACTCATTCATGCATATGCATAAACCATCTTAGTGAACCTTAGGATCATTATAGAAATAAATCCAGTAGGTTCCCCATGCCAAAAACTCAATTGGAGTTTTTGGACTTCCAACAGGCGCCTGTTGAAGGCATGTCAGGTGACAGGTGGTTCACCTGGCGCATGGTCATCCTTCTATAGACGGCTGTTATGCACTAGCTCAAGTCAATTTTCTTGATTCTATACTTGAGCATTTGATATAGGCGATTGAAGTTCAAAGGACATGCGCATGTCAACCAATATGCGCCTGAAATTTGTTCTACAGTCGCACGATTCACAGAAGTGTGTAATTTGTCATTTTCTGCTCTAATCCTCCTTTGTGGCAGTCGCCTGCTGAAGCCTTTACAGGCGACTGCACAGTGGTACATGAGCCTATGTAGTCTTCTACATCCGCCTGTCCTGGCTCAGATTATAGCCATTGGGAAAATCTAGCCGTTAAAACAGACGCCTGACTCTTTGCCTACAGACGCTTATCCGAGCTGTTTCAGCCAAAATCTAGCCGTTGCAAAGTGAAATTTTTTGGCATTTTTCTTGGGTTTAATGGGATATTTTAGCTTCCTATAAATAGGAGATGGCTTAGTTCATTTAGAACTCTTGATCACTATTGCATATCATTGATATTTATAAAGCCACTCCTATTTCTCTCATTTTCTTCTTTCGAGCTCAATTATCTTCATGCATTGAAGCTAGCTCATAAGGAATCCTCCAAGTGCAATCAAAGCTCATCTCAACACTTGAAGATTCTATTCCATGCCTTACATTCATCGTTGAGTATGTTCATCTCATCAAGGCATATGTAAGAGTCATTTATTTCATCTTTGAAGTGAAACCCCAACTCTCTTTGTGAGAGTTAGCTTCTCCCTTTGTGGGAGTTTGAGTCCTTGTGTAGGACTAACCATTGTGTAGAGTTTCTGTGAGTCCTTGTGTAGGACAAATCCCTTGTGTAGGGATTGTATTCACTGACTTGTGTATGATTATAGTGGATATTGGTGTGACTGGATGTACCTAATTGGAGAACCATGGTAAAACTCTATGTGTTTGTGTTTGCTTAATTGTGTTGATTAATCTCCTCTTGCACTTATAATTCTGCATTTGCAAGTTTAATTTTTAATTGCACAATTATTGCCGTTACACTATTCAACCCCCCTCTAGTGTGTGTTATTTTGTATTGCAAGGTAGACGGTCCTGACACTTGGCTGTCCACCAACGCCTCCACCCCTACATCAGTTACGTAACGTTGGAAGCGTTCAATGCTCTACAAAGACAATTGCTATGGCAATTTGTCGCACTGCAAGCATAACTGTTCAAGTACTACATCACAAGCTCACCATAATACTCAGCATGCTCTCATTAGCAGCATGAGCAGAATGGTCCAAAGTAGTAGGCATACTGATATTATGCTCTTCATAGCAACTCGAGTTAACCACGGTCTCCAGTTGTCTGCCCACCAACCTAGGTGGTAAATGCGTTTAGGGATGGCAAAATGAGCCCGACCCGACCCGATCAGAACCCGGCATCCTTAACCGGGTATGGGTAGGGGCCAATCCGAGTCAAGTAGGAAACGGGTTGACCTGACCCGACCCAGATAAAATCCGGGTTGAGTATGGGTTTGGCATGTCAACCCGGATGACCCGAATTCGACCCGGTTTACTTTCTATATATATATAAAAATTTATATAATAACTTCAATACACAGTTGCAATGGGAGTTGTGCTTATATGATTTGAATTGTTGTCCTCTCCTTTAAGAGGTCTTGGATTCAATTCCCTTTACATACAAATTTTTTGTTAATTGTATTACTTTCTTTAATAAAATGGTAACGTTAATTATATTTCCTTGATGTCATCAGTGCGGTTTAAGCGACGAGCTATTGGAAATTATGCAACACTTAATAAATTGTCGGTGGCTCTTAATAAATAGCTGGATATCGAAAAAGGAGCAGTAGTGTATAAGTCAAATCTTAACCCGACGGGTTAACCCGAACCCGACCTGGAAATTTTCCGGGTCACCCGAACCCAACCCGGATTCAATCCGGGTCGGGTTAGGGTTTACCCCTATCCGAGTCGGGTCAAATCTGACCCGACCCGAACCCGAACCCGAACCCACCCGACCCGTTTGCCACCCCTAAATGCGTTCCAAGCATTCACCCACATATTTCAATCGTGACCACTGGACCTTCTATGTCCAAATGCTGACGTGGAACGGTTACTGCAGAATAGACTGGAGGAGATGGAGAAGGGGAACAAAAAGCCAGGAGACCTCGGTATCCATATTCAAGAACCACCTTTCATGAGTGATATACTAGAAGCTCTCTTTCCAAAGGACTTTCACCTCCTGAACTTGGCACATGAGATCATATACATTATGTGTATCGATGTAGAGACGTCATGCTACTCCATGGGCTTAATGATGCAAATACAATACCGTGCATTCTCAAGCATACTGTTCATGGATTGATTCGAGAAGCTGGGGATAGACAAGAAGCTCTTGAAACCGTATACCAATCCACTCGCCAGATTCATGGGGCATCAAGCTCTAGTTGTCGAGAGAATCAACCTACATCTCACAATGAACATTCATTGTCGTCGGAGACTCATCAACATACAATACCTTTCTGAATGACCATCATTGGTGGCCTTAAAGGTGGTTGCATTTGCATACTTCCAAACTGTAAATTTTTCTACCTTGAATGGAACATGGTGAGCGTGAAGTGAGTAAGATCTGATCAAAAGGTGTTACTTGGTCTCGACGAAAACCAAGCCTACTCAAATGATTCTTTCACACTCACAATCTTCGACCAAATGATGGTTGCCTCATCTGGGTATGAACTGATTAGCTTCATGGATGCCCTTTCTGGATACAACCGGATTAAGATAAGACAAGTTGATTAGGAAAAGACTTCTTTCATTATGTGCTCTAGGACTTTTTTCTACCGAGTTATGCCATTTGGACTCAAGAACACTGGCTTGACATACTAACATGTGATGATTACTGTATTTCAACCGTATATCAGGAGGAACGTGAAAATCTACGTAGATGACAAGTTGATGTAGAATATTTGTCTGAGACATTTGACGTCTTGGGCAAATATGACATAAAGCCGAATCCAAACAGGTGTGCGTTCGGCATTACCTCAGGCAAGTTCCTTGGTTTCATGATATTCAAGCGAGGGATCGAGGCTAACCGAGATAATGTGATCACTATCCTCAACCTTGAAGAGTCACAGACAGTGAAAGACACCAAACACTTGGTTGGCCGGTTGGCCGCATTGATTTGTTGTCCTGACATGCAGAGAGAGAGCTACCTTTCCTTAAATTCCTCTGAGGGGTGCATAAGCGTCGAAAGATCAAATAGAAAAAAGAATGTAGCAAGACCCTCACTGAGCTGAAGCAGTATATGCAGGGGCGTACCTAGAGTAGCATTGCCCTGGGCAGCTGCCCAGGGCAAGAATAAATAAAATCTTTGTAGATTTTACATTGGGATGGCTTACTTGCTCAGTTGGTTTCAGCGCTGTTGCTTCTTTTGGTTCGAAAGTCACAGGTTCAAGTCTTGACATGGGCCATCATTTAATTCCCTTTTTGAATTTAATTGTTTTTTTAAATTTTTCCTTCAGTCACAAAATTCTAATTTAAGTTTTGCTTAAAGAATCTTTTGTATAAACTGCTTTACAAAACATTTCAAGTTGGTTAAGCAATTTTCGAGCAAGGAGTGATATTACCATTGGTTAATAGTATAAAGCTATAATTTTTTTTCATTTTCATTTCTTAATATTGCAATGCGTTAATATTATCATTTTTAGTGTGGCTTCATGAGCTTACTATTTATTTCTCTAAAAAAATTTCAAAGCAATGTCCAAAATAAGTATGATAATTTAATTGATTTTTAAAAAAATTTCTTCAGTCATAAAATTCTAAATTAAGTTTTGCTTAAAAGACCTCTTGTATAAACTGCTTTACAAAACATTCCAAGTTGGTTAAACAATTTTTCAAGCAGGGGCGTAATATTACCATAGGTTAATAGTATAAATTTATAAAAATTTTAATTTTCATTTCTTGATATTGCCATTGGTTAATGTTATCTTTTTTAGTGTGGCTCACGAAGTATGCTAATTATTTCCCTAGAAAATTTCCAAATCAATCTCGAAAATAAGTATGATTATTATTATTGATTAGTTACATAATTATCTAAAGGGTTATTTAGTACCGACGACCTATGGTTTCACTGTATTTAGCAACACCCCCCTATGGTTTCAATTATTAGTAAGACCCTCCTGATGTATCCAATTTGGACTCCCCCGCCCCCTGTTTTGGACTCCAAACAGGGGGCATGGGAGTCCAAATTGGATACATCGGGGGGGGGGGGGGGAGGGGGTGGTCTTACTAATAATTGAAACCATAGGGGGGTGTTGCTACTTATAGAGAAAACACATGGAGTCGGTACTAAATAACTCTTATCTAAAACACATTTTTAGATTTCATAAACTTTCATCATTACTTAAATTGCAACATGATGACTTTGTTTGAGATGAAGCATGTAAAGTCGGTACTATTTTTAAATATTATTCTTTGTATCATCTTTAGTTTCGCCCAGGACAAAAAAAATTCCTGGTTACGCCACTGAGTATATGGGACATCTTCCTTGTAAAGCATGAGTGAATAAGCAGTATATGAATCACTGAGCTGAGGCTTGCATTAGCAAATATACTTTGTAAGCAAAGTATTAAATGCACTCTAGTTGAATTACTCACCTATTGAGAAAGCATCATATGACAGTCATCACCGCAAAAAAAGCTATGATCTTACTTCCGAACTCGATACATTGACAGTACTTTCCAATTTTCCCCTTGGTCGAGCCCTCAGGAAACCAGAACTCTTTGAACAGTTGCTTCCCCAAGCCACCGAGTTGTCCGAATACAAGATGCACTACAAATTGAGTAAGACTATCAAGGCCCAAGTGCTCACAGATTTCTTAATGGAGAACGCCATCAGAGAGGAGTGGGATAAGCCAATGCAAATTGATGACCTAGCCATGCAGAAGCCCTGGTAGAACATGCATGCATATGGGGCATCCAATTGTAACGAGGCAAGACCACAAGTTATTCTTTACGGCCCAGAAGAACTCAAGGCCAAACTAGCTTTAAAGCTAGATTTTGACGTGGTCGACAATAAAGCGGAATATTGTTATGAGTGAGGGAGACTTATGGTCTCCCATCTCTCATTATCCACTATAATACCACGCTACCATGTAGTGGGGTGAATCCTTGGGCTACCCCCTATATTATGAATGGACAAGGATACCATGGGCTATTGCCATGGTTGCTTTTTCTCCAAACACGTTATTAGCACGAAGCTCTAAAAAAAAATTTTGATCCACAAAATTTTATTCCATCTTCCCCACATATTTTTCCCTCTTGCGAAGGAATCTAGTTGTTGCGGCGAAGTTTTTGCGACGACGAGAGATCGATTACTTGCAAGGCATTGCGAAAGAGGGGATTTTTTTCTATCTACGGATTTTTTGGTTCTTCTGTAGATCATTGATTTAGAGGTTTACTTCTTTTCCCGTAGATATAGATTATAGACCATAAAATTTTTTATTGCATATGCAAGTTGCTTGTAATAATCAAATCAAAATACAAATAAAAACTATTTTATTACAAAAAAATTAAATCTCCATTATTGTCTTCATCTCTGTTGACGACCAACCCGCCTGAAGCGGCATGCCAAAGGGTTTTCCGGCGACATCGCCCGAAGCGATCGCTCGCCCGAAATGAACCATGATATGATGTTGGAAATCAGGACAGATTTACATGCTCATTATTTTGTTTATTACTCTTAATCTAGAACTGATATCGTTCTGAAAATTTTATGGCTAAAGTTTTGGACTATTTTCCACAACCTTCATGTTATGAACTTTGTCTAATTTGGATTGTAAATAGGAGTAAAAATTTAATCTTTCCAGCATGTCTGATTTTATCCTGTCTGGACACCTTTCACGAAAACAGTGATCAGTCCATCAATACTTAATGAAATTTAGTATTCTTGGCCTCGTTGGAAAGATAACTTCAACATATACAACTTTGTAGTTTTCCACTTTTGCTGAATTGAACTACAACTAGGAGTAATTAAGTCATGAAGTCAATGTAGTTTCTGTTTTCAATTCCAGCACTTGTACACTTTGGCGTAAATTCTATAGAAAATAGAATACTCATATAAACTTCATAAAAATTGATATGTTGAACCCAGGACACCTATATGTACAACTTTCATTTATATTGAATTGTCAAATTCTGTACAAAAATATGGAGGAATTTGCTGTTAAATCTGACTGTTATGAAATTTTCAGCCAAGCTGAAATTGATGGGAGTTGGATTATGATTCTCAACTTGCTTTAATACATAAATTTATATCTGGCTGTTGGGCCTGATGCCCTTAGCTGGCCCAAAATGTCTCTTATTACATATAAAGAGCCTTTCTAAATAGTAAAATCTGTTTTTAAATCAGATTTTCTATTAAAAATCCTTAAAATAATCAGAAAAATCCAGAAAAATTCTGGAAAATTCTGTAAAATATAAGGAAAAATCATAAATTGTTATGAATCAACTACTGGGGGAGGAACCCCCAGCCCTTTATTTATAGGCATGGTAGGAGAGTAGATACATCGAATACATAGATATGGGCGTATCTCTAAGATACCCGCAATCCTAACCGACTCTGGTTATTTCCATTCACAACACTCCCCCTTCTCCAGCCATAGGTGTGGACTCCGCTCAAGAGTACTTCGGGATTCTGAGCGTAATAAGAGTCTCACATGGGGTGGATACTTTGGGATCCTGAGTTGGTGAGGTTTGCCTCGTTAAAACCTTTAGCTATGGAAAACCTAGTGGGAAAAACCATAGTTAAGGAAAAAGAGTGCAAACGCTCTTTAACTCCCCCTGATTTGTACAAGTGACTCTGCTCATGAATACTTCTGGATTCTGAGCGTCACTGAGGGGTGGATACTTCAGGATCCAGAGTTGATGTGATTTGCCTCGTTAAAACCTTTGGCTATGGAAAACCCAGTGGGAAAAACCATAGCTAAGGGAAAAGAGTACAAATTCTGTCAACTCCCCCTGATTTGTAAAAGCTCTTAGGCTTTCAGATCTCGTAGGCTTATCTCATCACTCCTATTTACAATATTCCGAAAATGTACACAGATTACGAATTTTATCACCATCAAGCAGCTGCTGAATCCAGAAACTCTGAAGAGGTTGCTAAGTTTCGTCGCCTCTGATGTGGTCTTCAGACTATATGGTTAGCTCCACAGAACCAGCCTCTATCTCAGTCGTCACTGGGATGTGATGTACCACCAGGCGCCCTCAAATACACCATTGGTGTGATTCTGGGATGGTGAGGATCTCGGAATGATAGGATGATGTTGCCTTCATAAGTTGCTTTGCAGATCTGCAGGGGATGGCCATCCCACTGTGGGTACCCGTTCTGTGATTTCTCAGCATATGGACTTGACCTGAAACCTGCATTTGCATAAACATTGGAGGATGCTACTACATTTTGTAAGTCCAAATATTTCGACCCTTGGAGGAAGCGCAGAAGGCTTAACTCAGGTCTAATGGCCTTTTTTAGGTGCCAACTATCTCTGGCTAATGAGTTTACTGCAATTGCTATACCGGGACACATGCAGTTAGCCAGGAGTGCATGATTGCACTAAGATAAGGGACTTTAGGACCAGTTATATCCTCCACCTCTTCCAGCGATCGGAAGGGTTCTTTTTGTTCATCCAATAAGTGTACCACCGTAGGTGTACTTTGGATGACAATGGTCCTTTTAATATCTCCAACGCATTTCTGGGCGTTTGTAACATGATTCTATGAGCCATGACTTTATATTTGCCTAGGTCTTTTTATTTCATGTTTAAAAGTCAGGCTTGTACATTTATTTCGGTTTTCTCTTCAGGAGATCCGATGAGATGTTAGTTGTCTACAACTAAGATCTCTAATCCTGTTCTTTGCACAGATGCAAAGACAACCTTCAGTAGGAATCATTGACTTGTCAAGTGATTCTCTTGGTTGTACATTTATTTATACTTATTGTTTTTCTTGAATAGACGTCCCGAAGTCTATTCAGGCATTTTAAGGAAATGTGGAAATTATCTTTACAAGATATCCACGAAGGTATGCCGTCACAACATCCAATAACAGCATATCCAAAATTTTCCTTCGCCAAATCGTAAGGTATTCGCTTTTGATAACTTAGGGAGACTGATGCATCATTTATGAGACATGCTCATTCGAATTTGTTCGATCCCTAGTTTAAGCGAAATTTTCCTTGGGCTATAGGTTGTACCGTATAGCATACGATTTTGTATTTATTTTTCTTATGTTTGCAATACTTTGTTTTATCCACAGGTTTGACACCTTTTAGTGTCTGGACTTCAGGTCCGAACATTTCACGTTTCATAAGTGAGTCCAGCTCATCTTTTATTGCCATGTTCCACGTTTGGCCAATCTCTACGTTTGCCTTCTAGCAACGGAGTGTGGAACGATAATTTACAAACATCATCGCCATTGCGATGTATATGGCAATATGATACGTGAATACATTGTCGACAATTTATGTTCTATCTGTCCAACACCTCCCCAGTACGTACAACATTTACTTAATTTCACTTTTTCCCGGCAATTCCACTGCAGTGGATTCCGGGAAGGGTGATGGTGTGGACATGAGCTCACTGTCTTGTGGTGGTATTGTCTTAAGGTCTCCAGGAGTTTCTTGTCCTAGGAGCCTGGTGGTCTGCCTCTTTTCTGTTGAGGATCAGCCACTTCTGCTGCTGGTGGATTGCATCCATTCTCGGGGATGTCAATCCTAGCTGGAGTTTTTGCAGTAGGGATGTGTGATCTGACAATCTTCTGGTTGTCAATAAATGATTCCGGTAATTGGTAAACAGTGTTCTGTATGTGGAGGATCTTCGGGATCTCATCTACACATTGTATTGTTACCGGATCATAGTGGGTCAAACTTTTTGTATCCCACGTTATAATTTTCTTCGCGCCAGATTTTCTAGTATCTAGGCCTATTTTTGGGAAACTCGTCTCATCGAAATCACAGTTTTCAAGATGTGCCTTAAGTGCGTCCCCCGTTTGGGGTTCTAGGTATCTTATAAGTGAGAGTGAGTCAAACCCTGCATGGATACCTAGGCGACGTTGAGTACCGTTTTGGTCCTCTTTGGTGGTGCAATGGGGATTTAAGACTGCGCGACCGAAGATTCTCAGATGAGAAATGTTCGGTGGTCATTTCATATGCAAGTTGCATTGGAGACTCTGACCTCCAGAGGGTCTTATTTTCATTTACGATGCAGCATGCAGAGTTTGCATGTCCCCATGCATCCATAGGCAATCGGGATTTAATGGACGTTCAGTCCATTGGAGTCTACTTTTTAGTGACTCTGCCGACCCATTTTGGGTATGAACATGCAGCACTTGTATGTTCATTTTCAATTCCCGTTGATTGGCAGTACTCTTGAAAAGACTGGGAGGTATATTTCCCAACATTAACCAGACTTATTTACAACATTTTATTGTCTGGGAAATGTGCCCGCAACATTTTTATTTTTGTGCCAATAGCTTTGGAAAAGCTAAGTTGCGGGTCTGTAGTAGACACACGTACGGATATTCTGAGGATGCATTTATCAGTACAGTGAAGTACTGAAATAGCCCACTAGGGGTGGTGGATTTTATCCACATCTATCTCCTTGTATTCTTTTTGAGGAAGCGTGGAGATTCTTTTTCAACTTATTGTGGAGATGGCCTTGCAATTAGTTTTCCCTTATAGTAAGGGATGCGAGGGATGTTTTCCCTTCTGAAGAATCTTCTGGTTCTTCAAGTCATACCCATAGGATAAGGTGCGATGCATCATCACAGGTCCAGGGTGGCCAAGTCCATCATGCCGGAGTAAAAACTCGGCTGATGTCGGGCACTTCAGGTGCTCCGTTTAAATTCTGCTTCCTTTCTCCGAATCTTCGTATGGTGGAGGCCTATAAGGCTCTCAAAACGTTCAAGTGTGGATTTTACTCCTTGTTCTTGAGACGTTGCATACGGTAAATTTTTTTTTTCATTTACATTTGCTGTTTCCAAGTGGAATCTGTTGCAACAGATGTCCTAGAAACTTAGAAAGTTTCTTTTGGAATTCGGAGGGATTAGTGCATCCTTTATTTTTGTGTCGTTTGGGGGCAACAGTGTTGCATTCCCTGGATCTTCAATATAGCCCTGATATTGGGCTTTGTATTGAAAGAGATCGTACGTGTTTATTGTCTACTAATTATTTATGAGAGCAGGTTCAAAAGATGAAACATAAAGGCACATGCATATTCAGATAGACATATTCATTTATTGTCTACTAAAATTTTTCAACCAAAATAGATTGCGTAATACAAAAGCTCTCATAACGTGAGATGTTCTAAACAATTTGCTAAGATAAAAGTAAAGGCTAGTCAAGCATGTCGTTATTTTCGAAGTCGCCAGCTGAAAAACTTAACTGGAGCATCAGATGTCATCAGGTTTGTTTCAGCTTTATTTTTCTTGTTCTCTTTATACAAATCCTGGAGATGATGCGGAGTTCGGCACACTCTGGACCAGTGGCCTTTTATGCCACAATTTTGGCACTGGTCTTCCCATTCCCTCTTGGGTGGGGGTATATCATTTCTATTTTTGTTATTTCTGTGCCTCGTGAACTTCCGCTTACTTTCATTATTTCGCTGCTGCTGTACATGGCCCTTGGCATTTTTCTGTTGACCCCCCTTCTGTGGTCTTTCTTTTCTTTTATTATCTCTCTTCTTTTTGAAGGAAGAGGAATAGTGAGCTTCTGGTGGGGGCAGTGCCTGGGAGCGTATATTGTGAGTGGAGAGAAGAAGCTCTCTGTTTTGCTCGGCCATGAGTAAACATGACAGCAGCTCGGAATACTTGGTGAACTTGCGTTCACGGTATTGCTGCATGAGTATCGCATCTTTTTCATGGAAGGACGTATACGTCTTTTCCAGCATGCGATTTTCTGAGACTTTTTCACCACACAACTTCAGGCGTGCGGTGATGCTAAAAAGTGCTAAGTTGTACTCAACAACGGACTTTAAGTCCTGCGGTCTCAGGTTCTCCCACTCGTATCGTGCCCTTGGGAGTATAACATCTTTCTGATGTTTATACCTGTCCTCAAGGGCAGTCCATAGCTCAAGTGGATCTTCGACCGTAAGGTATTCAGCCTTTAAGGTCTTGTCCACATGGCGGCGAATATAGATGATGGCTTGCGCCTTCTCTATATCGCTAACATTTCCTTTTTCAGTCACAGCAGCGATGAGGGTCTTTGCCCGCAGGTGAAACTTTACATCTAGCTGCCAGCTTAGATAGTTTCTACCTGATGCTTCCAGTACTTCGAAATTAACGCTTGCAATATTAGCCATTTATCTAGCAGAGCACAAACATGCATGAATGAATAATTAATTCAGAGAAAACATTTTCATGCGGAGGCAATATTTAACGAAAAACTAAATGTGTGGATCGGCCAGTCCCACAAGGAAGAGTCCAAAAAAGTCCACAGTCCAAATTATACAAATTTACAGCTTAAAGAAAATGAAAATACAACTTTGGAAACCCCGTGGGTCCCATATGGTATCTCCATCTTCAAGCGTGGCCTCCGTCTCCATGGAAGTTGGTCTTCTTTCTTTGACATTTACATAAATTCCTCACTACAATTTCTCTCAAAAATAAAAGAAAAGTGCGGGAAATAAACTGTGGGACTAAACGGCCGATCCAAAAACCACATTTAGCAATTCATGCAGAAATATTGTGCTCATCAACATTTTCATCAGACATTTTCATCACAGGCATCACATGCATTTAATATTCGCAGAGATGGATAAATAATTTAAACACTTAATAATTATTGAACCACTGGGCAACGCCATACACCGTTAGGTTAGGTTACTAACGGCAGAGCGGTCGCAGGATCTTCCTAATTATTAAGTTTTAAATACAATGCACAACCACGCATATAATATCCACAGAATAAGCCTAGTGATTTAAAGCATGTAAAAGAAATTACGATGCATAGGTTGTAAGGTAAATGGGTTTAATCAATTGAATTGATTAAGAGCCCACAAATAAACATTTTCTTTGTCTAAGGAGAAGGTTCCCTCATCATCCCAAAAGCCCCCCCCCCCCCCCCCCCCCCCCCCCCCCCCCCCAAAAGTCCCCAAAAAGGCCGTGCCTGCTCGATATTTGTCCCGTAATTTATCGTGATTTTTCACGAATATTTTGCCCTTAAATCCCCTTTTTAAATTAATTTTTAGGCTAACGAGTTGCCTTTTGAGGCGAGTTTTATAGCCCTTTGCCTCCCCCAATTTTTTTTTCTTCAGATAAACCAGCATGCGGGCCTGAAGCCCGCAGTCGACCTATGGGCTTCAGGCCCATAGGGTTTTTTTGGGAATCTGTGGGCCTGAAGCCCACAGATCTGCAGTGGGCTTCAGGCCCACAAATCGGTTTTTTTTGTGAAAATCTGTGGGCCTGAGGCCCACAGATCTGCTGTGGGCTTCAGGCCCACAGATGTCTCTGTTTTTTTGGTGTTAGGGTTTTGAGGTGGGGGGGCGCCGCCGCCGCCCCCCTGAACGGGAGGCGCGGCGGAGGCCGCCGCCCCCCGCTGCGGGGGGAGCGGCGGGGGCCGCCCCCCCCCCCCCCCCCCCCCCCCCCCCCCCCCCGCAGAGGGGGGGCGGCCAGGGGGCCGCCGCCCCCCGCTGCGGGGGGGAGCGGTGGGGGCCGCAACCCCCCCCCCACAGAGGGGGGCGCGGCCAGGGGGGCCGCCCCCCCCCCCCCCCCCCCGCAGAGGGGGACGCGGCCAGGGGGCCGCCGCCCCCCTCTGCGGGGGGGACGGCCGGTGCGGGGGCCACCGCCCCCCTCTGCGGGGGGAGCGACGGGGGCCGCCCCCCTTGCAGAGGGAGGGGCGGCCACGGGGGCCGCCGCCCCCCCTGCAGGGGGGGTGCGACGGCTGCGGCCCCCCCTATGGGGGGACGGCGTGGCGGGGGGGGGGGGGGGGGGGCGGCGAGGCCGCCGACGGGGGTTGATTTAGGGTTTGAGAAAAAAGATCCAAAATCCCTAAAAAAATTTGATTTTTGGGATGAATAATCCGTCGTTTTCAAGGCGACGATGAATCCCCATGACGATCTTGCGAGATCTAGGGGAGGGGCAATCATACGTATGATTAAAAGTATCGTTTTTAGTACTTTTACCTCTATATCCGTCCTCCGGATATAGCGACGGTTGCTCGAAGCCCTACGCGGATGACGACCCTTGATGGAGGAAGCCTTGTACCGCGCTCGTGGATCTCCCGTCTCGCCTTCGCCTTCGCCTTCGCAACGAACGGAAAGAAAAATTTTTTTTTGGAAAAGAAAAATTTTTAGAGTCGTGCTGATAACGTGTTATGAATCAACTACTGGGGGAGGAACCCCCAGCCCTTTATTTATAGGCATGGTAGGAGAGTAGATACATCGAATACATAGATATGGGCGTATCTCTAAGATACCTGCAATCCTAACCGACTCTGGCTATTTCCATTCACAACATAAATCATTTTTTGGCAATTAATTTTAATTTTTTGGAGAATTTTTGTTAATAAAATAATGTTTTTGGTCCATATAACATTAATAACATCACTATTTGCATAATTATTACATTGGATTAATTAGTATTTCTAAGTTTAATAATTATGAAAGGTCCTGAGATCGCTCTGTCGTTAGTTATCTAACCTAACTGTGCATGATATAACTCCTCGTGGCCTAAGTAATTATTAAATAATTTAATTTTTCCATATAATTACTTGCATGTGATGTTGCGTAATGATTTATGCATGTGTTTGTTGCATAATTTATAAATTGCGTGGATATTTAATAAATTACGTTGTGGTTTTGGATCGGCCAGTTTGTCACCATTTTATATTCCTAGCATTTTCTTTTATTTTTTGAAAGAAATTGAATTGCAGTGAGGATATATTTATATAAGCCAAAGATCGGAGTATCTTTTTTTGAAGACGGAGGCAAAATTGCAAATTTGCTGGGACCCCAATGGGTTTCCAAGTTGTACTTTTCCATTTTTGCCTTTTGTATTCTCTGGACTGTATATCTTATGGACTTTGGACTTTATTATGTGGTGACTGGCCGATCCACACAACTAATTTATTAATTTTACATGTATTTTAATATGCTTTATAATTAATATTTTAAATGCATAGATAATATGGCAAAAATAGCAAGCATCGATTTTGTAGTTCTCGATGTGGCTGGAAAGAATTATCTGAGCTGGCATGTTGACCTAAAGTTCCACTTGCGCACACAGGGACTTATGGCCACAATCTCTACTCCTGTGCCTACGACTACGGCCACGGCCACGGGCACTGCTGAGGCAGCTTCTACACCAATAGTCTCTGATGTAGATAAGGCGAAAGCTATAATCTATATCAGGCGACATGTTGATCGGACCATGAAGGCCGAATATCTCACTGTAGAAGATCCACTAGAGTTGTAGACTGCACTGGAGAACAGGTATATAAGCATTAGAAAGATGTGATCCTCCCACGTGCACGTTATGAGTGGGAAAATATCCGACTTCAGGACTTCAAGTCCATTGCTGAGTATAATTCAGTACTTCACAATATCACCTCACGCCCGAAGTTGTGTGGTGAAGAAGTCACGGAAGAACGCATGTTGGTAAAGACTTACACATCTTTCCATGAGAAGGATGCAATCCTCATGCAACAGTACCGTGAACACAAGTTCACCAAGTACTCTGACCTACACTCCTACCCTCTCATGGTAGAGCATAACAGAGACTTGCTACTGGCCACACATAACCTACGCCCAGTAGGCTCAGCTTCTCTCCATGAGGCTCACAAAGTTTCTTCCCAGAAGCAGAAGAACAAACAGAAGGGGAAATTCAACAAAGGAAAAGCCCCTAAGAGGCAGGCCAGAGGTCCTCCCCAGAACAACTACCCTCCCCAGAGCAACAACAATGAGGGAAAGAAGAAGCTTCAGTGGAAGAAAAAGAACAATGAACAGACGTCTATTCCCAAGAAAAATTGGGAGGACAAATGCCACAGATGTGGCATGTCTGGACATTGGTCCAAAAACTATCGTACTCCACGACACCTCCAAGATCTGTATCAGGCGAGCCAGAAGTCTCCCGTTGAAACAAATCTGGTGGAAAACCAGCCGTCAACCAAGTTCACAATGGACGACTTCGAGAATGACGTCCTCCTAGACTGATGTCATACTTATCTGTTATGCATTTACTTTATCTGTTATCAGTACTTCATCTGTAGTTTGCTTAATCATGTTATATCTTTCCTTTTCAATAATAAATATCTTTCTTTTTTAAAATATTGAATTCATGTTCTATAGATGAAGTGTGAGTGCTAGTGGACAGTGCCTCGACGCACACAATCCTTCGCGAAAAAGCTATTCTATTAGCTTAAATGATTTTGATGGTCATGTCATTACTATTTCAGGACCGTCAAACATAACTGAAGGATATGGTGAAGCAACGATTTTGCTCCCAAATAACACGACACTAATAATAAAAGATGCACTTTTCTCTCCTAAATCAAATAAGAATCTGTTAAGTTTCAAGGATATTCGTTTCAACGGATATCACTTAGAAACTAAAGATATAAATGAGGATGAATATCTGTATGTTACTCGTTAAAAAGACGGTCTAAAAACTGTCTTACAATGATTTAAGGGACTCCCGTCGGGTCTCAATCGTACTCATATTCAATCTATAGAACCTAATTTGACTGTGCACTAGAAGTGCCTTTCATCGCCAGGATTCAAACTCTGGCATAACAGACGTGGTTACTCTGAATCGGCAATGATGCACCGCATCATCATCCAATCTTTTGGACATAATCTGAAGAACATGAAGATTCTTCAGAAGTGTGATTTTTCATGTCTACAATGTTTCAAGGGTAAACTAATAAAGAGACCATCCCTACTAAAAGTGGGATTAGAGTCTCCTAGCTTCTTGGAGAGAATACATGGGGATATTTGCAGGCCTATTCACCTCGCAAGTGGCCCATTTTGGTATTTTATGATATTGATAGATGCATCATCAAAATGGTCTCATGTGTGCCTCTTGTCCACCCGCAACCTAGCTTTTTCAAAGTTATTGGCACAAATAATTAAGTTGCAGGCTCATTACCCCGATAACCATATCAAGAAACTACGTCTTGATAATGCGGGAGAATTCACTTCTCAAGTCTTTCAAGACTATTGCCGAGCAACTGGCATCGAATTTGAACATCCAGTAGCACATGTTCACACCCAAAATGGGTTAGTAGAATCTCTGATAGAGAGACTGCAATGGATTGCACGTCCATTGCTGATACAATCACAATTGCTTGTTAATGCTTGGGGACATGCCATATTGCATGCCGCATCGCTTATCAGAATACGGCCCTCTGGTGGCCATATTTTATCACCGATGTAGCTAGCGTATGGTGCACCTCCGAATATATCTCATTTGAGAGCGTTTGGTAGTGCAGTCTTCGTCCCCATTGCACTACCTCAAAGGATCAAAATGTGTCCACAGCGTCGTTTGGGTATTTATGTAGGGTTTGATTCACCCTCTATAATTAGATATCTTGAACCCTGACGGGTGACACATTTAAGGCACGTCTTGATGACGGTGAGTTTGATGAATATGTTTTTCCAAAACTAGGCACACAGTCTAAGAAGCTAGAAGCTTCTGAGACCATTTCTTGGGACACAACGACTTTGTCTCATTATGATCCACGTACTAGTTAATGTGAAGATGAGATCATGAATGTTGGTAGCAACGATCTATGAACTTCGTGTTTGATGATAACAAACGTGTGTGAACGTTTTTAACGTGTGTGTTAAGTGTTTCAGGAAAGGCAAAGCTTGAAGAAACTCACTGTGAGACGTTACCAATACAATGGGGAGAAGGTGATACTATACTTGGTTCGGTTCATATCTACTAGAGCCGTAAACAATTCTAAAAGCCTAAGGAGCCGTAATACAAAAAAAATAATATGGCTTTTGTTTCTTTTTAATGGGCTGGCCACAATAATCAAAAGAAAAGCATGAAAACCCAAGTCTGGGTTTTGCTTCTGTTCGTTTTTACTTGAGAGTACCGCATGAAAAAAGGGGTAAGTCCTAGTGCGCAGAGAGAGAAATTTTTTTGAAGGGTTTGTTTTTTTGGCCGCCGCAAGTGGAGAACCCCCCAGAGCCGAAAAAAAAATTTCGAAAGGGCCGAACTTCTCCTATAAAAAATTCCACAGCAGCCGAAATTTTTTGATTGAGGGGTTTTTGTTCAGAAGCCGCAGCCTCCTTTTACAGAGCACTTTTCATCTGTGCTTTTCTCTTTGAGATCATCCCAAAAGAATTATTCCAAGAGCCGTACGTTGAAAGTTGGGTTCTCTCTCAATCAAAAATTCCCAAGCTCTCTTCTTATAAGGTCGGTCTCCCTCTTGATCTCGCTCTGAACCCATTCACACAATATTTTTTTGTGGCTTTTTCAATCAAAAATTATCAGAGGGCCGGCCTTCACATAAACATCCCCAAGGGCTTTCAAAGAGCTCCGATTGAGAATCCCAAACGTCCGAAAGCAATCCCCTTTCAGTTGAAACTTCAAGCACAGGCCGCCGAAACTTGAAGAGCACAGTCTGTCGACTTTTTGCGTTGCCTCTGTTGGGAGACACGAGATTCTAGAGAGCAGATGCCGAATTGCTCAGATCATTATTCAGGACATCAGAGACTACTATCTGTCAGATTGATCTGACCACGCGCTGATTGACAGAGACTTCAACACCGTCACGACTGAGCAATTCTAAACTCCGAACTCTATTTTATTTGTGATTTGGTGTTGTGATCTCTGTGAAACTATTTTATTATTTTTTGGGGGGACTTGGCTAGTTGGGACTAGCCAAGGGAGAGAGAGCTTTACTAGTATTGTTATTGTTTGGGCACTTTGGTGAGTGCAGGTGCTGAGAGCCAGGTGAGTGTAGGGTTGGTGCCCTAGCTACAGGTTGTACCAGTTAACTTTAATAATCTAGTATTGCTTTTGGGGCTGGATGTAGGTCGTGGGTGCGACCGAACCAGGGTATATCGCCTGTGCATGCTGTGACTGCTTTTCTATACTCTTCATCTGGTTGATTGTGCTATAACTGCGTGTGATTTCTCGTGGGTTGCATGAGAATTTTTTATAAGCCTATTCACCCTCCCTCTAGGCTTAGATCCAGATCCAACAAGTGGTATCAAAGCCAGGTTAGCGGATCTAGCCTAGTTGATCATGTCTATGAATATGTCTTATTCTGCTTTTGCTGAGGGTCAGTCTATTTCTCGTCCCCCCAAGTTTAATGGTGTTGACTTTGCCTATTGGAAAACTAGGATGAGGATTTATTTAGCTGCTGTTGATTATGATGTATGGAGCATTGTAGAAAAAGGCTATAAACCTCCCACTATTAATGTTGCTAATAATGAAATGATAAAACCAGAAGATAAGTGGGATGACTTTGATAAGAAGCGCTTTTCATTGAATAACAAAGCTATGAATGCATTGATCTGTGCTTTAGATAAAGCTGAGTTTAACCGTATATCTCAATGTCAAACTGCGCAAGAAATTTGGCATACTCTAGAGGTGACTCATGAAGGTACATCACAGGTTAAGGAGTCCAGACTTGCGCTGCTCAGTACTGAATATGAAAGCTTCCGCATGCTTCCATCAGAGTCAATTAAAGAGATGTTTGCGAGGTTCACAGACATCGTCTACAAATCTACCTCTCTTGGAAAGTCGTACTCGAGTCTGGAGCAAATCAGAAAGATCTTAAGAGCATTGCCTAGCACCTTCTGTCCCAAAATCACAGCTATTCAGGAAGCAAGGGATTTATCGCAGATGAAAGTGGAGGATCTGATAGGGAACCTGATGTCCCACGAGCTGGAGCTGCAGAGCATTGAACTGAGAGAGAAAGATGAAATGAAGACTTCAAAGGCAATATCCCTTCAGGCTAAAGAGGATGAAGATGGAGATGAAGATGAGGCCTTTTTGGTGAGGAGCTTCAAGAAATATATCAGAACTGGCAACGGGAGATCAGAGATGCTGAAAAGGTTTAATCGCTCTAAATTTAATTCTAATAATAAACATTTTGAGCAGAATACTACTGATCCAGTTACATGTTTTAAATGTAAAAAGCAGGGAC
Source organism: Scilla litardierei (assembly GCA_030789695.1). Lineage (NCBI taxonomy): Eukaryota > Viridiplantae > Streptophyta > Magnoliopsida > Asparagales > Asparagaceae > Scilla > Scilla litardierei. Next base: position 244,042 of record JAULAV010000092.1, read on the forward strand.
ATTTTATGAAGCATGCCCTCAAGGAAAGGACAACGCTGCGGAGCAAAAGGGAAAATCTTTGGTGCTTACATGGGATATGGACAGCGAGGATGAATCTCAAGAGGAAGTTGCACATTCCTCTCTTTGCCTAATGGGAGAACTAGATGAGGTAAAATCTCTAACCAAAGCTCAACTCGTGACTACTTTTAAAGAAATGCAAGATGAAATTGAAAGGTTAGAATCAACCGTTGAGTTACTTGAATCTCATGTAGAGAAGTTTAAAAATGCTAATTTTGAATTGCAACAAGACAATTATAATATGGCATTAGAAGTTGATGAATTTAAAGAGAAACTTGTAGCATGTAATTCTACTATTAGCTCGTTGAAAAAAGGAAAATCTTGCATGCCTACTGAAACTGAGTGTCTGAATTGCTCTACGTTACTTAAAGATATTAGCATGTTTAAACTAAATTCGATTAAGCTGGAAGTGGAAAATGAATCACTAAATGAGAAGATTTGCATGCTAATAAATGAGAACAAAGAGCTAGAGAAGAAGATGGCTAATCTGAAAAAGAGTGAGGAAGAGAACAAAAAGGCCTTCATTAGTAAATGTACCATGCTAGTTAATGAGAACATGTTTTTAAAGTCTAAAATATCTGATCTTGAATTGTCGATTAAAAAATTTGGTGTTGGAAAGCATTCATTAGACATTATTCTAGGTAATCAGATACAAGGAAATAACAGACGTGGTTTGGGATATGGAAATAAAATTGATGAGAGGCCTAGAACTAATAGAAAGAATCAAAAAGAAACTGGTGTAGGAAGAAGCATGTTTGCAAAATGTTATACATGTGGTGGTGTTGGTCATGCTTATTATACTTGCAAGTATAGGAATACCAACATCAAATTTAAGCAAATTTGGGTTCCAAAAAATAAAGTGACTAACACTGGTGGACCTATTTGGATTCCTAGGTCACACATATCATGCTCTTCTTATGTGTAGGTACATGGCACGGCTAAGGGACAAAAGTGTGAGTGGTACTTAGACTCTGGCTGCTCAAAACACATGATAGGTGAAAGAGAAAGGTTCCTTAGCCATGCAAAGCATGAAGGAGAAAGTATTACTTTAGGGGACAATGGAAAATGTAAGGTAATTGGTAAAGGTGTTGTAGGTAACAACACCTTTCAGCTTACAGATGTTCTATTGGTTGAAAAGTTGAAATATAACCTCATTTCTATCAGTCAGCTGTGCGACAAAGGTATGAAAGTTGAATTTGATGCAAAACTTTGTAAAATCATTGATAGCTCCACATGTGACATTATTATTACTGCAAATAGAAAGAATAATGTTTATACTCTTATGATTGAAGAACTAACTGTTTCTAAATGCTTGCTTGTAGGTGAAGAAGAGGCCACACTATGGCATATACGATTAGCACATGCAAGCATGAGATTGATAAAGAAACTGGAAAGCAAAAATCTGGTAAGAGGATTACCGCATCAAACATATGTGAATGGTAAGTTGTGCGTGGCATGCACAAAAGGTAAGCAAACTAGATCTACTTTCTCCAGCATTAATGAAGTTGCCACCACACGCATATTGGAATTGGTGCACATGGATTTATTTGGTCCCACAGACATTGCTAGCCTAGGAGGTAATAAGTATTGTTTAGTATTGGTTGATGATTTCTCTAGATATACATGGGTTTACTTCCTAGCCAACAAATCAGACTCATTTAATAATTTTCAAAACTTTTACATACAAGTTTCTAATGAGAAAAATTCTTCCATTGTAAAAATTAGAAGCGATTATGGAGGTGAGTTTGAAAATGCTATTTTTGAAAAATTTTGTTTTGAAAAAGGAATTTTACATGAATTCTCTTCTCCTAGAATACCTCAACAAAATGGGGTGGTCGAGAGAAAGAATCGTACATTAAAAGAGATGGCTAGGAGTATGCTAAATGAATATAGCTTGCATATGTCTTTTTGGGCTGAGGCCATTAATACAGCATGCCATGTATGCAATAGAGTTATGCTTAGACCTATACTAAATAAAACCTCATATGAACTATGGCATGGCAATACTCCAAATATTTCTTACTTTAGAGTTTTTGGATGCAGGTGCTATATATTAAATACAGGAGATCAACATGGCACATTCGAATCCAAATCAGATGAAGGAGTGTTCGTGGGCTATTCAGCGAGGTGGAGAGCATACAGGATGTATAATAAACGCACTCTCACTATTATTGAATCCAAACATGTTAAATTTGATGAATCTGATATACTTCCTTTGGTTTGCAGGAATAACGAAGAAGAGGAAAATGAAGAACAACAATGCTTTCCAAGGAAAAATGAGGAGCAATCTGAAAGACAAGATGAAACTGAAACTGGCACGAGATAAATACAAGAAGTAGCAGTTACCGGAGGAGAGCTGAGGTTCAATCCAAACCACCCATCGGACTTGATTATAGGTGAACCTACAGCAGGTATACGCACTCGTTCCTCTTTTATTGATAAAACTTAGAACGAGATTACATGCTTTCTTGTGTGCTTGAACTTGTTTTTCTTGTTTGTGTGCTAGTAGTTGCATTGTTGTGTGTGCATGATTTATTTTTTTCTTTGTGTGATTGCATCTCATGTTTGCTTTAGTATCTCATGCATTAAAAACAAAAAAAAACAAAAAAAAACAAAAAAATTGAAAAACAAAAACACAAAAAAATGGTGCTTCAATGTGTATCTTTCTCTTTGATTCATTCAAAAGAAGTATTCATGAATGATTTTCATATCTATGTAGAAATTGTTGTATTATTTCTTTTGCTACATGCGCATGTCCATCTCTCTAAATATTCATGGCATGTTCAATGACTGAATTTAACTTGATTTCTACACCACCTACTTCACTTCCACATATATCATTATTGTTGCACATTTGGAGATATCGTTTTTGAAATTGGAAATGTGAATGTAGGAGGAAAACTTAGCTGATAATCTAAGGGATATGATATACCTTGCCATGGATAAAAATTGAGCATTATAAAAATGCTGATACTACAAGTATACAAATGAAAAAGAATGTTAATTGCTCTGTATGAAAAATGGATACACTCCTTGGCAACGGTATTACCCACGAGTATCCAACATAAGCTTTATGGGTAAACTTTAGCGTTGGTGTATTTACTCGTCAAGCAATGCCACCGCCACATCTAAGAGTCCATATTGGCTATGTTTTGGGGTGTGGTACCTTGAACCCATTTTTAATGAGGTGGGGAAAATCAATCCTAGGTGATAGGATGTTACATGGAAAATGTGGATTGGTTTTGGTGGACTTTCTTAAATGATTCTCCCTATGTGCTTCAATTTTAATCATCGCACATACACGTTGGTGTTGAAGTCTTCGTTATTCAATTTCATTGGATTTTGACTTGATTATTCTATGATTGTTTGCATGCAATTGTTGGTGATGGTTAATAATACCCTATTTTTGCATGATATATGATTTTGACTTCGTGGTGTGACTTTTGATGATAACAAAGGGGGAGAAAAATTGAGAAAGATTTGGGTATTTACTTGGTGTGCTTTGGTATTTGGTTTTGGTACTTGTAATGCTCGCAACTATATGATTGTCTGATTAAGGGGGAGCACTAATGAATTTTGGGGAAGCACAAAAGTAGGGGGAGCATGCTTATTGATATTCCTTATACATCATTGTTCACATATCTTGTCATCTCAGTGCATGTCACCCACTTTTTCCACACTCATCACACACACTATTTGGAACTTCATTGCTCAAATCTTACTTAGTTTGTCATCATTAAAAGGGGGAGATTGTTGGTAGCAACGATCTATGAACTTCGTGTTTGATGATAACAAACGTGTGTGAACGTTTTTAACGTGTGTGTTAAGTGTTTCAGGAAAGGCAAAGCTTGAAGAAACTCACTGTGAGACGTGACCAATACAATGGGGAGAAGGTGATACTATACTTGGTTCGGTTCATATCTACTAGAGCCGCAAACAATTCTAAAAGCCTAAGGAGCCGTAATACAAAAAAATAATAGGGCTTTTGTTTCTTTTTAATGGGCCGGCCACAATAATCAAAAGAAAAGCATGAAAACCCAAGTCTGGGTTTTGCTTCTGTTCGTTTTTACTTGAGAGTACCGCATGAAAAAAAGGGGTAAGTCCTAGTGCGCAGAGAGAGAAATTTTTTTGAAGGGTTTGTTTTTTTTGTCGCCGCAAGTGGAGAACCCCCCAGAGCCGGAAACAAAATTTCGAAAGGGCCGAACTTCTCCTATCAAAAATTCCACAGCAGCTGAAATTTTTTGATTTAGGGGTTTTTGTTCAGAAGCCGCAGCCTCCTTTTACAGAGCACTTTTCATCTGTGCTTTTCTCTTTGAGATCATCCCAAAAGAATTATTCCAAGAGCCATACGTTGAAAGTTGGGTTCTCTCTCAATCAAAAATTCCCAAGCTCTCTTCTTATAAGGTCGGTCTCCCTCTTGATCTCGCTCTGAACCCATTCACGCAATATTTTTTTGTGGCTTTTTCAATCAAAAATTATCAGAGGGCCAGCCTTCACATAAACATCCCCAAGGGCTTTCAAAGAGCTCCGATTGAGAATCCCAAACGTTCAAAAGCAATCCCCTTTCAGTTGAAACTTCAAGCACAGGCCGCCGAAACTTGAAGAGCACAGTCTGTCGACTTTTTGCGTTGCCTCTGTTGGGAGACACGAGATTCTAGAGAGCAGATGCCGAATTGCTCAGATCATTATTCAGGACATCAGAGACTACTATCTGTCAGATTGATCTGACCACGCGCTGATTGACAGAGACTTCAACACCTTCACGACTGGGCAATTCTAAACTCCGAACTCTATTTTATTTGTGATTTGGTGTTGTGATCTCTGTGAAACTATTTCATTATTTTTTGGGGGGACTTGGCTAGTTGGGACTAGCCAAGAGAGAGAGCTTTACTAGTATTGTTATTGTTTGGGCACTTTGGTGAGTGCAGGTGCTGAGAGCCAGGTGAGTGTAGGGTTGGTGCCCTAGCTACAGGTTGTACCAGTTAACTTTAATAATCTAGTATTGCTTTTGGGGCTGGATGTAGGTCGTGGGTACGACCGAACCAGGGTATATCGCCTGTGCATGCTGTGACTGCTTTTCTATACTCTGCATCTGGTTGATTGTGCTATAACTGCGTGTGATTTCTCGTGGGTTGCACGAGAATTTTTTATAAGCCTATTCACCCCCCCTCTAGGCTTAGATCCAGATCCAACAATGAAGACCCTTCATCTTCAGAATACAGTACATTTACTACCGGATAGTTTTACTGACAAACAGAAGATTGTCAGATCACACATCCCTGCTGCCAATACGTTGTTGGTAGCAACGATCTATGAACTTTGTGTTTGATGATAACAAATGTGTGTGAACGTTTTAACGTGTGTGTTAAGTGTTTCAGTAACGACGAACGTGCGACTAATTCAATGATGTCTTGATCAACTATGGGATGAGATGGAGAGGATCACTTTGGATTGAGTCAAATCAATTATGGATCACCAATTGGAACTCACGCGCTTATATTAAGTGAATAGACGGCCTATATTTTTTTTTGCAAGGGAGACTTGCGGCACACACACCAAAAGAAATTGCAGGGCATAACTTATTCTCCTCCAGCAAAACATTTATGTGCTGCTCATGTAAAGGGAAGTTTAAAAAAATTATTATAAGTGAATTGTTTCCTCTTCTCCACTAACGTGTGTTTAAGCTTTAATCACAATCTTTCTTTGGTTTGTTTTTTTTTCAGGCACATTGGGGCAGCCGAATAATAACAACAAGATCCCAACAAAAAAATGCAAGAGCCCTTCTTAATGAAACGCCAAAGCCCAGGCCGAGTTGTTCCTGATCCCTTCAAGAATCAAAGAGAAGCTCATAAATATCAGCCGCACAAATTGAGAGGCGCACAACAATTTTTAGAGCCGAAATTTTTTTTACCCCTCTCTCCCAGATATATACCCTAACAAACTTCCTATATAAAGCCATCATCTTGGGGAGAGGCTATAGGAAGGCAGTGCAAGGAGAATTCTACAAGCAGCCGAAACCTAGAGAGATATTCTTCTTCGAAAATCAATCATCTCTCCCAAAAATTATTTTGGCCGCAAAAATTAGAGTCACAGCCGGCCTATAAAAAGGAACGCACCCCTCAAAGCAAAATTCATGAGCCATTAAAAAAAGGGAAGAGAGAACAATTAGAAGATTTCAATCAATTTTTGTTTTGAATTTTGATTTACATCCCACTTACTTTTATATGCTTACGTTTTGCAGGCACTCACGCACAGGGGTGATGCCATGCCTTTTTTATTGATTTGTGCACAAAGCTAAATCAAAGTGGAATTAAATACTCAAAGAAAAAGGGAAGGAAGTAGAATGTTAAAGGTAAAGTTTTGAATAAGAACCGAGCTTTAACTTTAATCTTTGTGTCCTCTACTTTGTGCAGGCGATTACATGGAGAAGTTGGAGTTCTGAGCATCCACGTTAATTAGGAATCAAGCCCTTTTTGTCTACTGCCGCAATTGTACAAGGCTTCCTCTTTTTTTTGTGCAGAATCGTTGTGTGTGGGCAAATTTTTGTGTAGGCTCTTTTCGGAAACTTTGTGTGCGCAATTTTTTGTGCAAGATTATAAACGGGTACCAAAGGCAGCAAGTTGTAAGGAGCAGCTGCAAGGAGCCTAGGCCGAATTGAAGAAGTGTTTGGTGGAAGGCGCAAGTCTCATCGAGATGGGAGCCGAACTATTGAGGGACATCGGAGACTACTACTTGTCAGATTGATCTGACCACGCGCTGAACGACAGAGACGACACACCATTACTGAGCATTCCTAAAACTCTATTTATTTATCTTTGTATTGGTGTAGCGATCTCTGTAGGGGAAACTTTACCATCCGTGTTACCTTTTGGGGACCTGACGACTTTGGGAGTTGTCACGGAGGGAGAGCATCTGACTAGATTGAGAGTGTAGAGCACGTGGTATGCGTACGAGCTAGGTGAGAGTAGATTTGGGATCTTGACTCATTGTAGCTGTACTTGATTACATATCTATCTAGTAGTTGCTTTCGGGGGCTGGAGTAGGTCGTGGGGACGACCGAACCAGTGTATATCTGTACGTACTTTGTGACTGCATTCTTTTTACTCTGTCTGTGCTTATAACTGCGTGAGGTTGTTCGTGGGTTGCACGAATATTTTTAATAGCCTATTCACCCCCCCCCCCCCCTCCTAGGCTACGATCCAGATCCAACATACGTCAGCTAGGATTGACATCCCCAAAGATGGATGCAATCCACCTACAACAGAATCGGATGTACCTCAATTGAGAGATGACACCCACCAGGTTCGAAGGACAAAGCTCCTCGAAAAAGGAAAAATCCTGGAGAAATAAAGATGAACCCTACACAGGATGCTGAGCTCAGACCAGCTACATCACCCCTCCTACATTCCCCTGAAGAGGAAACTATGGGAGAAACATCAATAAATTTAGTACGTACTGTGGAGGTACTGGACAGAAAAGCAATGTCGTTGACGACGACTTTGCGTTCAATATTACCGTGCGCGTAGCTGAATACGACGACGACATCGAACCACGATCTCTTGCGAAATGTAAACACAAAGATGATTGGCCAAAGTGGAATGAGGCAATAGGAGTATAGCTGGACTCACTCTTGAAATATGAATTTTTTGGACCAGTAGGTCAAACACCTGAAGGTGTAAAACATGTGGGTTATAAGTGGGTTATCATCGGAAAAAGAAATGAAAATAACGAGATCGTACGCTACAAAGCACGGCTTGTAGCACATGGATTTTTTTTGGATCTCCTGGCACACCAAATACACTAGGGGGTGAATAGTGTAAATAACGACGATATTGCAAAATTAAAAGTTAATAAAAAATTGCAATAAGAGTGCGGAAAATAGAAATATCAAAATCCAGAAAATGCAAACGCAAACACAGAGATTTTTATCCTGGTTCGGATTCTTGTGATCCTACGTCCAGTCCTATACCCCGTAGAGATTTAAATCCACTAAAACACTTGCTCCCTGTAAGTAATCAACATACAAAGATGCCAACACTCCCCGTGTTGCAAACTTGTACAATCTCTTCAACAAGAGATTCACCAAATAAAGTAAAAGAAATAGTATAAAACAATATCACATATAGCCTTGATAATTGATGGAATTATTGCGCAAGGTTGGTGATGGAATCTCCAAGGTTCAAGATGTGAATTGTGGTAGAACACTCTTGGAAATTGGACTTCCTATATGGACTGAATTTCTGCAGAGTTTTCCCTATGGAAATCTGAAAATCTCACTCTTTCTAGAGAGAGAAAGAAACCTTAAGAAAAGAGAAAGTGAGAGAATTTTCGTAATTTTTAGGCAAGGGTCTAGGGGTCTATTTATAGTCCAAATAGGTAATTTATAACCGTTGTACAACTGCCTAAATTTAAAAAAATCCGAGCCAGTTTTGTCAGAATTAGTCGATTAAAGCTGTCTAGGTAGAATGTAAGTTAAAGTGTCTTTTCAAGAGAAGTAACTTTCTAAAACGGTAGGAAACCGTTTTAAAACGGCTATAAACTGCTATAAACGGCTATTAACTGCTAGCACTAGCCGTTAGTGGCAGTTCTAACTTCCACTTAATAAAATATAATATTTTAATGATAAACCATTAAAATATTTGAATTAAAAAAGATTAGTAGACTAATAGGAAGTATTAGTCGACTAAGAAATTTGAAACTTTAGAAAATGGTGGGAAAATGATCCTGAAGAATCTAGGATGGGTCTCACAAAGTTTCAGAATTTTCTGAATTTTTTATTATTTAAATTAGCCGACTAGCACTAGGGATTGGTCGACTAAAGCTTTGACTGGGTTCTTATTGTAATTAGTCGACTACTATTAGGGATTGGTCGACTAATTGGAATTTTGACTTGATTTTTTGAAGATGAATCCTAAACGACTAAGATAGGTAATCATCAAGGCTTTTACATTCTACGTATATGCAAGAGAAAAATAAAGATTACATCACTTATTACAAGATATAAAATTTCTTCGATATGCGTCGTCTTGTAGTGAATGCTTCTTGCAACTTGTGTTCTTGACGATGGTCTCAGATGACAGTGCTATAACATCTGCATAGATAGAGTTAGTACATATAAAATGATATGTTTGTAACATCAAAACCATATGAGGAGTTATGAGTTTCCAACATTCTCCCCCTTTTTGATGATTTTACAAACATTGAATATTATAATAATATGTGACTAATGAATTTTAAAAACAACATAAAATGTATTACTGAAATACTGCCCTTAAAGATATGCCTTATATGCAAGAGAGTATGTCGACATTTTATTTTTAAGATATATTATTATAATAATCATAACATAACAATATATAATAATGTTTACTAAAAAATTTCTCCCCCTGTCAAATTAAAATACTGAAATTTCAGAAACTTATGCAGAGAAGTCTGAAATTATATGATATTTTCTCTCCCCCTGTCAAATTATCAAAAATGGGGTGACAGTACTAATTAGTCGGCTAATCAAATGTATTAGTCGACTAAAATTTTAAATAACAGAATTTTTTTAAACTAGAAACTGAAATTCATTCATTCAAAGGAAGCTACAGATACATTCGTTGACAGCAAATAAAAGCAGCAGAAACCGTGAAGGTGTAAGAAACGACATATCCTTTTGTACTTAGTATTTCAAAGTACTTGTGAGAGGGAAATTCAAAAAAATTGAATTTGGAATTTTTCCCATGATGACATTCAGGTTTGACCGATATAAAATAATATATATGTTTTAAATATATATATATTTAATATTCAAATAAGTAGTTTATGTATACAATAATTCTGGATTATTAGTCGACTAATACATTTGATTAGTCGGCTAATTAAAATATGGATAATTTCTGAAAAATCCAGAAAAATCATAAAATGATAATAACTTCATATATAACTATACTAAATGGTTAAAAAGCTGTTTCACTTATAATACCGAGTTCTATTCTAAATTTAAGAAAAGTTTCTTCCTTAATGGGCTTAGTAAGGAATCGGCTATTCGATTCTTAGTATCTATATACTTAAGAATAATATCACCTTTTTGGACATGGTCATCCAAGAAGTGATGTCGTATATCTATGTGTTTAGTGCGTGCATGATATACATGATTTTTGGATAGATTTATAGCACTATTGTTGTCATACATGATAGGACATATGTCACATTTAATGCCATAATCTAAAATTGTTTATTTCATCCATAAAATCTGTGCATATGCTAAACCAGCGGCAATGTATTCCGCTTTTGTTGTTGATAAAGAAACAGAGTTTTGTTTCTTACTAAACCATGATACTAATGCATATCCTAAAAAGTGACAAGTACAACTTGTACTTTTACGATCAGATTTGCAACCTGCAAAATCTGCGTCACTATATGAAACTAAATAAAATGAACTTGATTTTGGATAATATAGACAAAAATCAGATGTATGTTTGATATACCTAATTATCCTTTTGACCGCAGTCAAATGTGATAATTTAGGATCAGATTGATATCTAGCGCATATACAAACAGAAAACATAATGTCTGGTCTACTTGCGGTAAGATAAAGTAATGATCCAATCATACCTCGATATAATCTTTGATCAATACTCTTACCATTTGGATCCTTATCAAGATTTGATGATATACCCATGGGAGTACGCTTTTCTGCAGAATTCTCTAATCCAAACTTTTTGATGAGTTCCTTTGTATATTTACTTTGATGTATATATATACATTCCTTCATTTGCTTGATTTGAAGTCCTAGGAAGTAGGTTAATTCACCCATGTGACTCATCTCAAATTCATTCTGCATTTCCTTAGAAAATTCTTGACAAAGAAGATCATTAGTAGAAGCAAAAATTATGTCATCGACATATATTTGTATAACAATAACATCAGAATCTATATGTTTAGTAAATAAAGTAGAATCTATCTTTCCTATAGAATATCCAGATTTTAATAGAAGGTTCTTTAATCTTTCATACCAAGCACGAGGTGCTTGTTTTAATCCATATAATGTTTTCTTTAACTTGAAAACATGATTATCTAAACTTTCATGTTGAAATCCTGGTGGTTGTTCTACATAGACTTCTTCCTTTATAATACCATTTAAAAATGCGCTCTTAACATCCATTTGACATAACTTAAAATCCTTATAACATGCATATGCTAGAAGCATTCTAATTGATTCTAATCTAGCTACAGGTGCATAGGTTTCATCATAATCTATACCTTCTTCCTGATTATAACCTTGTGCAACTAATCTAGCTTTATTTCTAACTACTTGTCCAGATTCATCCAATTTGTTCTTAAATACCCACTTTGTACCAATTACAGGATGATCTGAAGGTCTAGATACTAATTCTCATAAATCATTCCTTTTGAATTGATTAAGTTCTTCCTGCATTGCTAAAATCCATGAACTATCTTTACATGCTTCAATAACATTCTTTGGTTCAATGGATGAAAGAAATGCACAATTAGTTATTTGTTCAATTTGTGATCTAGTTCTTACTTTATCAAAAATATCTCCAATAACTAAATCATGTGGATGATTAGAAACTTCAACAAATGCTTTAGGAAGACTTGTATTTTCAGGTATAATTTAAGGAATGGGATTATTAGTATCATCGTCATTTAACTTAGTGTTTTCTAAAGAACTAATGATAGGAATAGAATCTGCTTCATCCAAATGTGTAATATGTGTATAATTTTCATCGAAATTTAAATGAAGAGATTCTTCAATACATAAGGTTCTTTTATTATAAATCCTATATGCTTTACTACGTGTAGAATATCCTACAAAAATACCTTCATCGGATTTAGCATCAAACTTATCCAATGAATCCTTAGTATTAAGAATAAAGCATTTGCAACCAAAAACCTTTAAATAAGAAACATGAGGAATACGATCATAAAACAATTCAAAACAATTTTTATTCAATTGTGGTCTTATCAAAATTCTATTTAAAACATAACAAGCAGTAGCGACTGCTTCTGCCCAAAAATACTTTGGTAGATTACTATCGCATAACATGATTCTTGTAATGTTCTATTTTTCCTTTCAACTACACCATTTTGTTGTGCGGTTCGAGGAAAAGAGAAGTTATGTGTTATACCATGTTTATTACAAAATTTTGTAAATAATTCATTTTCAAATTCTCCTCCATGATCACTACGAATAGTAACAATGGATGAAGATTTTAAATTTTGAATTCTTTTACAAAATATTGTAAATTCTTCAAATGCATCATTTCTAGATTTCAAAAATAATATCCAATTATATCTTGAATAATCATCAACAATTACAAATGCATACTTATTACCATTTAAAGAGGCTACTCTAAAAGGACCAAATAAATCCAAATGTAAAAGTTCAAGAGGTCTTTTTGTAGAAATAGCATCTTTTAATTTGAAGGATGATTTATGCATCTTACCTTGTTGACATGCATCACAAAATTGTGAATGAGTGAAAGATATATTTGGCATGCCAGAAACTAACTTGTGTTTAGAAATACGTGCTAAATGCTTAAAGTTAGTGTGACCAAAACGTTTATGCCATAATAATGTGTTATCTGTTGATGCAAGTAAACAATGATTATTTGAAGATATTTTCATGCATAGTATATATATTATTCTTACGATTACATTGGAATAAAATATTAGACATATCTAAATCATATATAATGCATGCATTCTTTTCGAAAACTATTTTAAAATTTTTATCGCATAATTGAGAAATGGATAAGAGATTGTATTTCAAACCGTCGACGAGGAGCACGTTTTCGATAATTGGTTTAGTTGGATCACCAACTGTTCCGATGCCAATTACTTTACCTTTGTTGTTATTACCAAAAGTAACGGTGCCACCATCTTTGAATTGAACAGTTGATAGAAGATTGATGTTCCCGGTCATATGTTTAGAACATCCACTATCTAGTATCCATCTTTCTTTTATGGGTATCTGAAAGATAAACAATAAATATTGGTACCCTTGTTATATGGGTCCTTAGGATTAGTCCTTAGGAAACCAAACCCAAGTGGAATTTGGTTTCTTCAAATAGTTAGAAGAAAGAATAACATTTTGCAAAAAGTTAGACATATATAAATCCTTATCATATAAGCAAATGTCTTTGGGAACCCAAATATTATGCATAATTGTTTTCTTAGAAGTTGTAAGAAAATTTGTCTTCTTTGGAATATGAATAATATCTTTTTTCAAAGAATCAATTTTCTTAGCATTAATAAATACATGCTTTTTCTTTTCTAAAATGTCATTACCAAAAATATTGGATTTGGGAATATTCTTATACCCCAAACCTTGTCTAGGATTAGCAGGATGTTGTATTCTAAGTAAATCATCAAGACTATTCTTTCCTTTATTGAATTTGCTAATATTAGAAGACATGTTATCATATTTCAATTTTAAAAAAGAAATATCTTTATCTAAAGTAGAAATATGTGTAATCATATTATGATTCTCACATTTGAGAATCTCATTTTCAGTATTAACTTAGTATTTTGAGAAGATAATGAATCTTTCTCAATTTTAATACTATCTAATGAAGAAGATGAAGAGGTTAGTTCTTGATGAGAAAGAACTAATGCCTTATGTCGAGAATTCAATTTCTTGAATCTCATATATAATCATTAAAGGCTTCTAATAATTCTTCATTATTTAAAACACTTACCTCATTATCATCTTGTGCCATAAAGCACATATGGGCATTTTCTTCATTTGATTGATCGTTGACTTCTTCTTCTTCATCTGAAGATGAAGAGTCCCATGTTGCTGCTAATGCCTTCTTTCTCTTTTCGAACTTCTTATCCTTTCTGAAGTTGTTGAATGTCCTTTCTTTAGGCTTAAGAAGTGGACAATCCTTTTTCATGTCCTGCTCTGTTACATTGAAAACATAAAGAAGCATCAGTAGTTTTAGGCTTAAAACTTTTAAATTTACCTCTTCATAGAAACTTCTTGAAGTTTCTAGTTATTAGTGCCATGTCTTCATCGTCCATGTCAGAATCATCGGTGTCTGATGAAGCGGCAAAGGCAAGAGTTTTCTTCTTTGTATCTGCTTGTTCTTTGCGACCTTGAAGTTGTACTTCGTAGGCCATCAAATTTCCAACGAGGCTTTCAACGGTGAGTGTTGATAAGCCATTGGCTTCTTCTATTGCTGTGGTCTTTCTTTTCCATTCTGGTGTCAAGGCACGAAGGATCTTTTGTACTTGTTCCGTTTGAGAGTAGGTTTTACCAAGGGAAATTAAGGAGTTGACAATGTCGGTGAAACGAGTGATCATTTCTCCTATTGGTTCATTCTCCTTCATTCTGAATAACTCAAACCTATGAACAAGAACAGAGATTTTAGTTTCCTTAACTTTATTAGTTCCTTCATGTTTTACCTGGAGTGTATGCCAGATGTCATATGCAGTTTTGTCCTGGGAGACACGATTGAACTCATTCTTGTCCATGACGCAGAATAGTGCATTCATTGCTTTGGAGTTGCGAGTTGCGGCGGTTTTGTCGTTAGTGGTCCATTGGGCATATAGAGTGATAGGCTTCTTGTATTGAGTTTCTAACATGTTCCAAAGTTCGTAGTCGATGCTTTGAAGATAAATTATCATTCTTGTCTTCCAATAGGAGTAGTTGGAACCATTGAATAGTGGAGGCCTTGTAGTAGAGTGCCCTTCCGGAAATTCTGAAGAAGACATTGATGTGTTCGTCGGATAGGTGTAGGCCTTCTTAACCTTGCTCTGATACCAAATGTTGAATCTCCTGGCACATCAAATATACTAGAGGGGGTGAATAGTGTAAATCACGACAATATTGCAAAATTAAAAGTTAATAAAAAATTGCAATAAGAGTGCGAAAAATAGAAAGATCACAATCCAGAAAATGCAAACACAAACACAGATATTTTTATCCTGGTTCGGATCCTTGTGATCCTACGTCCAGTCCTCTGCCACATAGAGATTTAAATCCACTAAAACACTTGCTCCCTGCAAGTAATCAACATACAAAGATGTCAATACTCTCCGTGTTCCAAACTTGTACAATCTCTTCAACAAGAGATTCACCAAATAAAGTAAAAGAAAGAGTATGAAACAATATCACCTATATCCTTGATAATTGATGGAATTATTGAGCAAGGTTGGTGATGGAATCTCCAAGGTTCAAGATGTGAATTGTGGTAGAACACTCTTGGAAATTGGACTTCCAATAGGGACTGAATTTCTGCAGAGTTTTTCCTATGGAAATCTGAAAATCTCAGTCTTTCTAGAGAGAGAAAGAAACCTTAAGAAAAGAGAAAGTGAGAGAATTTTCGTAATTTTAAGGCAGGGGTGTAGGGGTCTATTTATAGTCCAAAAAGGTAGTTTATGACCGTTGTACAACTGCCTAAATTTTAAAAAAATCTGAGCTGTTTTTTGTCAGAATTAGTCAACTAATTTTATGTATTGGTCGACTAATTAAAGCTGTCTGGGTAGAATGGAAATTAAAGTATCTTTTCAAGAGAAGTAACTTCCTAAAATGGTAGGAAACTGCTTTAAAACGGCTATAAACAGCTATAAACGGCTATTAGCTGCTAGAACTAGTCGTTAGTGACAGTTCTAACTTCCACTTAATAAAATATAATATTTTAATGATAAATCATTAAAATATTTGAATTAAAAAATATTAGTAGACTAATAGGAAGTATTAGTTGACTAAAAAATTTGAAACTCTAGAAAATGGTGGGAAAATGATCCTGAAGAATCTAGGATGGGTCTGACAAAGTTTCAGAATTTTCTGAATTTTTTATTATTTAAATTAGTCGACTAGCACTAGGGATTGGTCGACTAATTAAAGCGTTGACTGGGTTCCTATTGTAATTAGTCGACTAGTACTAGGGATTGGTCGATAATAGGAATTTTGACTTGATTTTTTGAAGATGAACCCTAAACGACTAAGATAGGTAATCATCAAGGCTTTTACATTCTAAGCATATGCAAGAGAAAAATAAAGATTACATCACTTATTACAAGATATAAAATTTCTTCGATATGTGTCGTCTTGTAGTGAATGCTTCTTGCAACTTGTGTTCTTGATGATGGAATCAGATGACAGTGCTATAACATCTGCATAGATAGAGTTAGTACATATAAAATGATGTTTGTAACATCAAAACCATATGAGGAGTTATGAGTTTCCAACAATTTTCGCAACGACCGATTATGAACAAATATATTCCCCTGTCATGGAAGCGATCACGTTCCGATTTTTATTTCATATTATTCATAAGTTTTTCATTTGGGTGTCATCATCAAAAAGGGGGAGAGTGATGGGAATCTAGTCCCACCCCAAGTGGTTTGTTTTGTTGATGATCACACCAAATGTTGTTAAATTACTAATCATACTACTTAAGTGTGTAGGTTGTGCAATAAGCTAATTGAAGCTCGAAACATACTCCGAGAAGAAGAACTTCAACCACACACATAGAAGATGAAGATGAATTTAGCTCGCAACTCCAAAGCTCAAAGAATGTGCTTAAGCTAAATCTAAAGAGGAGCTCAAATTCAACCGAAGCGTATGCAACTAGCGCAAGCTCATTCATGGCTTCAAGTTCTTTATAGAGTCTAGTGTGTGAGTTGTTTTTTCATTTTCTTAGGATTATGTCAAAGCCAAGAAGAATTTGCACACACACAAAATGATTTTCTAAAATGTTTTTAAAAGTCATTTTAAACTTATTTGAGAGCATACTTTTCATAGAAGCTAAGTTTCAATTTGTAGTCAACTACAAACACCCAGTAGTTCACTACACTGATTTCTGTCTTCTACCAGAAAAGATAGTCTGGTAGTCGGCTACCAAAGTTAGGGAGTTGACTACCAGTGGTAGCAGATTTTCTCTGAGACACTCTGGGAGTCGACTACCAAAGTTAGGGAGTCGACTACCAGCTGTGCGACCAGAATTCCTTGATTCACTCTCTCATTTATTCTTTGGTTGATTTTTGGGCTGAAGTCAAACTTAATTTGAATCATTTTGAATTCTCCTTTGGCTCTATAAATAGACCCTATGAGAACATTTTCTTCACCAATTTTCTCTTGAGCAAAATTATTATTCTCTCAAAAGTTCTCATCGTTCTCATCGCTCTCAAAGTTCTTCATAGCCAAATAGGATTTTCAATTTCTGATGTTATTGCTTATATTCTTTATAATTCTTTTAAGATCATTATTATTATTTGGCTATTGCAAATTGGTTTTCAAAATCCTTCTCTTTGATTTTTTATATTCTCAAAGGATTTTTGAAACATCTAGATTCTAGATCGCATCGAATAATTTCATATTCTTTGTGTGATCTAAGAACACATCTAGATTCTAGATCACAGTGAATAAACTCATATTCTTTGTGTGATCTACGAATGATTTAAATTCTTTTAGCCACGTTAAGCACAATTGCAAATTTAAACTTGGCTATAGAATTATTGGGTGTAAAAACCAATCTCCACTAATTCATTGTGGTGTATTGGATTTGATTTTACTTGTAGTCCCTTGGTGATAAGGGTGGTTGTAAATCCTTGTTGTAGGCAAGGTGTTTGTGATAAGTCCTCGGATTGTGAGGTAAGGTAAAGTCCTCGGGTTGTGAGGCAAGGGTAAAATCCTAGACAAGTCTAGGTGGTT
This sequence comes from Scilla litardierei, assembly GCA_030789695.1. NCBI lineage: Eukaryota > Viridiplantae > Streptophyta > Magnoliopsida > Asparagales > Asparagaceae > Scilla > Scilla litardierei. Next base: position 261,767 of record JAULAV010000092.1, read on the forward strand.
GGAAATCCTAGTGAGGCTAGGTATTTGTATTGCTAAGGCAATAGTAGAAATCTCGTACCGGATTGGTCGGGGACTGGACGTACCCAGGGTTGTGGGGAACCAGGATAAAAATCCTTGTGTTTGCGTTTGATTCTCTCTGTGATTGTTTATCTCTACTTTGTTTATCTTGATTCATTGAGTATTACATTTGTAACTCATTCATAATATATTGCCAGATTAATTTCTGTATCTACTTCTCTCTTATACTTCTGTGCAATCTTATATATCTTTATCAAGTATTTATTTAACTGAGCTGTGCTTAATTTCCCTCTGGGGGTCGACTACTGTTCTTAGGGAGTCGACTACCAGAAGAGTTTTATCTCTGACTTGTTTTGAAGATTAATTAAGTTGATTAAGAACCAAGCGTAGATCACTCTATTTGGTTTCTTAGGCAACATTAGAAGGTTTTGTTTTGTGTTGATTGATTAAAGAACGAAAAAGTTTTATCTTTGAACAACACTATTCAACCCCCCTTCTAGTGTTGTTTGCCATCCACAGGATCCAACACTTGGTATCAGAGCGAGGTTGTAGATGGCGTCGACCAATCATTTCCCCGAAGGACAATCTTCCTACAGACCACCACTTCTCAACGGATCAAATTATGGATCTTGGAAGAATCGGATGCGAATGTACCTTCTCTCTATCTCCTATGATCTATGGAAGATAGTGGAGAATCCTTATGAAGAACCTATTCTTGAGGAAGAAAAGTGGACCAAGATGGAGAAGGACAAAGTATCTCTAAATGCCAAGGCGGTGTCCACTCTATATTGCGGCCTTGACACAACGGAGTACAACCGCATCTCCATGGCTACCTCCGCGCACCAAATATGGAAACTCCTTGAGGTAACGCATGAAGGTAACCAAAAAGTTAAATCTTCAAAATCTTCTCTTTATGCTGGCAGGTATGAAAAATTTATGATGGAGAAAGACGAGAACATAACGGAGATGTACACGAGATTTACGGAGATCGTCAACACACTTGCGGGATTGGGAAAGAAGTACACACAAGAGGATCACGTATGCAAGATCCTTAGATCCCTCACTCCCGAATGGCAATCCAAAGCTTCGGCCATTGAAGAAGGAAACGATACTTCAAAGCTAACCTTGGAAGAGCTCATCGGCAATCTAATGGCGTATGAACTCCAACTGCAAGAGCGAAAGACCAAGGAACACGGTGAAAAGAAGAAGAACCTTGCATTCAAAGCAACATCGGATACGGAGGAGTCCGAGAATAAAGTCAAAGATGAGATGGAGAAACAAATGGCACTCATCTCCAAAGGATACAAGAAAATCCTAAAAGCACGTAAGTCCTACAACCGTAAGTTCAATTCCACTAATGATGTTATTTGTTATGAATGTAATAGGCCAGGCCACATGAAGAATGAATGCCCTCTAAAGAAAAACAAAGATAAGAGAACGAACTCGTATAAAGGCAAAAGGCCAAATAGAAAAGCTTTTGGGGCTTGGGATAGAAGCGATGATGAAGAGGATTCAGATAGCTCATCATCATCCGAAAATGAAGGAAAAGCAAGCAAAAGGAACGAGCGGAACTACATGTGCTTCATGGCACGGGAAGACTCCAAGGTAAATTCCTACCATAACTCTAGTGATAAGGATAGTAGCGATGATGATGAAATTGATTATGAGGAGGAATTTCATAAAATTTATGCATTATATGAGGTCCAACTCAAAGAGCTTCTAACTCTTAAAAAGTTGCATAAATCTTGTGGTTCTAATCCTACTAATCAAGAGCTAGAAAAGATTAGAGAAGAGAACCTAAAATTGATTAGCAACAATAAGGATTTAATTGAAAAGAATAGGTTGCTCAATGTAGAACTCAAAGACCTAGGAAATAGGTTTAGAGACTTAGAAAAGAACATGACTGCCATTAAGGCAAAGTATGCGGACTTGGTTAATAATGTTACTAGGTTCAATAAAGGTAAAGAAAAATTAGATAGCTTGATTAGTTCACAAAGAACATCAACTAGCAAACATGGCTTAGGTTATAAGGTAACCAATCAAAATGCTAGGAATTCTCATCATCAAGCTAGAGTTCCTAAAACTGAAAATGGATATGTCAAAGTTTGGATTCCCAAAATTGGAACCGTCCAAATGAAAGACAATTACATTTCTAGTTTTATGAACAATGTTCATTTTTGTAGAAATTATAAATTTACTTATGGGAAATCTCAACCCAACTGGGTTTGGTTCCCTCTTGGTTGATGATTACATTATTATGTATGACTAATCCCACGGACCCACAAAGAAAGGGTACCAAAATTATTTGTTTGATTTTCAGGTACCAAAACTATAAGGGATTAGTAGAAGAGCGCCCAATGAATCTCAAAATCCATGCATACAATTAAGGAAGAGACCCAACTTCAATGATGCAAACTTTAAGGGGGAGCCTATGAAAATTTTTTCTTCACTTGGTATGAATACGATTATGTTTTTTTTGTGATGACAAGGGGGAGAAAAAGTGAAGCAAGCAAAAACATGAATGAATAATTAACCGCATCTAAGCAGGGGGAGTAAGTACACTTACTCATTGTTTTTATTTCATATTATTCATAAGTTTTTCATTTGGGTGTCATCATCAAAAAGGGGGAGAGTGATGGGAATCTAGTCCCACCCCAAGTGGTTTGTTTTGTTGATGATCACACCCAATGTTGTTAAATTACTAATCATACTACTTAAGTGTGTAGGTTGTGCAATAAGCTAATTGAAGCTCGAAACATACTCCGAGAAGAAGAACTTCAACCACACACATAGAAGATGAAGATGAATTTAGCTCGCAACTCCAAAGCTCAAAGAATGTGCTTAAGCTAAAGCTAAAGAGGAGCTCAAATTCAACCGAAGCGTATGCAACTAGCGCAAGCTCATTCATGGCTTCAAGTTCTTCATAGAGTCTAGTGTGTGAGTTGTTTTTTCATTTTCTTAGGATTATGTCAAAGCCAAGAAGAATTTGCACACACACAAAATGATTTTCTAAAATGTTTTTAAAAGTCATTTTAAACTTATTTGAGAGCATACTTTTCATAGAAGCTAAGTTTCAATTTGTAGTCAACTACAAACACCCAGTAGTTCACTACACTGATTTCTGTCTTCTACCAGAAAAGATAGTCTGGTAGTCGGCTACCAAAGTTAGGGAGTCGACTACCAGTGGTAGCAGATTTTCTCTGAGACACTCTGGGAGTCGACTACCAAAGTTAGGGAGTCGACTACCAGCTGTGCGACCAGAATTCCTTGATTCACTCTCTCATTTATTCTTTGGTTGATTTTTGGGCTGAAGTCAAACTTAATTTGAATCATTTTGAATTCTCCTTTGGCTCTATAAATAGAGACCCTATGAGAACATTTTCTTCACCAATTTTCTCTTGAGCAAAATTATTATTCTCTTAAAAGTTCTCATCGTTCTCATCGCTCTCAAAGTTCTTCATAGCCAAATAGGGTTTTCAATTTCTGATCTTATTGCTTATATTCTTTATAATTCTTTTAAGATCATTATTATTATTTGGCTATTGCAAATTGGTTTTCAAAATCCTTCTCTTTGATTTTTTATATTCTCAAAGGATTTTTGAAACATCTAGATTCTAGATCGCATCGAATAATTTCATATTCTTTGTGTGATCTAAGAACACATCTAGATTCTAGATCACAGTGAATAAACTCATATTCTTTGTGTGATCTACGAATGATTTAAATTCTTTTAGCCACGTTAAGCACAATTGCAAATTTAATCTTGGCTATAGAATTATTGGGTGTAAAAACCAATCTCCACTAATTCATTGTGGTGTATTGGATTTGATTTTACTTGTAGTCCCTTGGTGATAAGGGTGGTTGTAAATCCTTGTTGTAGGCAAGGTGTTTGTGATAAGTCCTCGGATTGTGAGGCAAGGTAAAGTCCTCGGGTTGTCAGGCAAGGGTAAAATCCTAGACAAGTCTAGGTGGTTGGAAATCCTAGTGAGGTTAGGTATTTGTATTGCTAAGGCAATAGTAGAAATCTCGTACCGGATTGGTCGGGGACTGGACGTACCCAGGGTTGTGGAGAACCAGGATAAAAATCCTTGTGTTTGCGTTTGATTCTCTCTGTGATTGTTTATCTCTACTTTGTTTATCTTGATTCATTGAGTATTACATTTGTAACTCATTCATAATATATTGCAAGATTAATTTCTGTATCTACTTCTCTCTTATACTTCTGTGCAATCTTATATATCTTTATCAAGTATTTATTTAACTGAGCTGTGCTTAATTTCCCGCTGGGAGTCGACTACTGTTCTTAGGAAGTCGACTACCAGAAGAGTTTTATCTCTGACTTGTTTTGAAGATTAATTAAGTTGATTAAGAAACAAGCGTAGATCACTCTACTTGGTTTCTTAGGCAACATTAGAAGGTTTTGTTTTGTGTTGATTGATTAAATAACGAAAAGTTTTATCTTTGAACAACACTATTCAACCCCCCTTCTAGTGTTGTTTGCCATCCACAGGATCCAACACCTACAAACATAAAGATGTACGTATATTCATATTGAATCAACACTCGAATCTCAACCCCCAGTGTTCTATACCTCAAGCTCATTCTATCTGGTCCCATCCTAAATCTGGACTCTACCCACCTTACGATCCGACTACCCACAAACACAAGAACACTACTAGTACTATTCCGTACACAACCGCAGTGAGGGGACCTGCGTGGGCCACCACCTGTCACGACCCGCTCCCTGTGATACGCAAGGAGGTAGGGTATATGACGAGAACTAAAAATGTATCTGCAGGTCCACTGCGCATTGCTGGGAATAGTACATGTAGTATTCAACAAACAGCCAACCAACAAACACAAAACGTCACAAAGTCCTAGAGAAATACTGAAAGCCAAACACTGAACAATTTCATATACATCTCAAACCTCTCATTGCATCAATTCATATAGTACAAGTATCTCTCACCCCAAAAGAAAACCCAAAGTGCACATAGCTCTCTTCTCACGCCTCACTATCCAACCTAATCTCCAACTCCCAACACCAGAACTACAGACAGGTTGCAAAAATTGAATTTTTAACCTAACTTTCAGTTTGAATTGGAAAACGTTGTGAACATAAAAGTTATTAAGGACATCAATATACACAACATATATATTTTTCAAGCAATTTCACGTAGCCAATTAAGCCCAGAACTTAATCAAAATTTCAGCTTTTCAGGACAAAATTTTCAGCATCAAGAACAAAAGTGTTTCATGAAGATTAATCATGTATTAAGCTCAAAATTAAGCATGTAACATTAAAATATCAACATAAGCATGTGAACTTGATAAAGACTATAACTTGGATGAGAAAAAGAGATACTTGCATGAAAAGAGTCCAATCTTGCAAATAACACAATAAAGATTACAACTTTCCCATTGATTTAACAAATGGGGTTGACTAACAACACAAAGCCATCATCTCTTTCATAATCCCCAATAAAGATAGCATCTTGACAAGTATTACACTTATAAATTAACAAGAAGCTACTTCATCAACAAATTAACTAGGAAATAAATTTAACATCACACATTCACAAGGAGGCTATCTTTAATTAAGAGATGCAATTCTTCAACAAGATGAGATTTCTAATGCAACATGCCATGCAAATAACACACTAGGGAAGTTGGTTTCCTACCTCAAATTGGGATGATGAAATCCTCCTCTCTTCCTTTTAAGCTCCATTTATTCCTCCTTCAATCAAGACCTTTAGCTCCTCTTTTCATCATCTTCTCTTTCCTTTACAAGCTCTTCCTTAATTTCCCCTCCATCACTCCTCCGTCCTTCTTTTCTCTCCTTTCTTTTTTTTCCTTTCTTTTTTTGTGCATGAGTAAATCCCCCCCATAAGGAAATAAAATGGAGAAAAGGAAATGAAAAGAAAAAGAAAAGGAAAGAATGAGAAGAATTTAGAAGAATGTAGAAAAATGTAAAATAATTAAAAAGGGAAGATATTTCTTTTAAGCTTCCATTTATTTACAAGTTTGCCACCCTCTACTAACTTCTCATCCCTCCTATACACACAACCCAAACCTATTTACAAGTATGCCATTCTCTACACATGGCATGCTACTACACTCTCTCTCCTAAAACTTAATTACAAAATGTAATGGCCCAGAGTGCCATATACGTAGGGCCTATATTTTTGGGATGAAAGTAGAGTGTCTATCTGTGTACTATGTATTATGTACATGCTTGTATATCAGTGAGTACATAATTGCATGTACTTTATATGGTTTGTTGTGCATGTAGTGCGTGCAGTGAACTATGAAGGTGGTTATGTGATGGTATGTGTATGTATGTGAATGGGTGTATAGGATCGGTGTAGAGAGAGCCTAGTGTGAAAGGGGTTAAGGTTAGTGGCATTCTTGTAATTGATGGAGAGTGTGTGTGCATAATAGGAGAGTGTGAGAAGTAATGACACACTTGTAATTAAGGTTGGGTGGCAATTCTGGATTTTGTATGGTTTTGTGCGTTGAGCAATTCTGGATTTTGTATGGTTTTGTGCGTTGAGCAATTCTGGATTTTGTATGGTTTTGTGCATTGAGCAATTCTGAAGTTTGTATGGTTTTGTGCATTGAGCAATTCTAGAGTTTGTATGGTTTTGTGCATATAGATTCTTGACTCTTCTACGTAATTCTTGGCTCTTCTACTCTCTTCTCCCAAATTCTCATCGTTTCTAAACTCTTCTAAAAATATATATCTCTCTCCACAAGCTCAGGCCGAATTCATCCCTTCCTCTCGCCTCCTCTTAGACTTTAGAGAGGCTGAGCACCCGTAGGGCTACGCCACCCTCACTCTGCATACACCCGTAGCATCCCTGTTGTCGTTTGTGTGCTGTTGCTCATTCTGGGAGCTTGTGGAGGAGAAAGAGAAGGATTTGAAGAAGGAGAAGCCAAAGGAATTTGGGCTACCCCCTTATCTCTCATCACCCCTAAGGTAGGATTCCATCTCCAAATAGTATTAGAGTTGCATGCTAAGTTTCATGGTTGTTGTTGTTGTTGTGGTCTCACCTTTTCTTATGATAAGCCTGAGTTTGTATGGTTATGTGCGGTGAGTAATCCTTAGTTTTGTATGGTTGTGCGTGGTGAGCAATCCTGAGTTTTGTATGGTTGTGCGCGGTGAGCAATTCTGAGATTTGGGTGGTTTTGTGCGGTGAGTAATCCTGAGTTGGGCGGTTGTGCGCGGCGAGCAAGTCTAGACAGATTTACATGCTCATTGTTCTGCTTAGTCCTTCCTATCTAGAATTGAGTTTGCTCTGAAATTTTTATGGCTTAAAGATTGGACTGTTATCTATAACTTTTATCTGCTCACTTTTCTCTACATATTTTTATAAGTATAAAGTATACAATATCATATTTTACACGTAAATCTCCTTCATCTATCTAGTTAACCTGCGAAATATTTTGTCTCATCCAACCAACTATCTCCTTACCCCGCCTTATTTGAACTCGCTCTTTCCGATCTTATTTCGTTTCGCTTTTGACCTAGTTTTCTTTTCTCTCTATTATCTAGACATTAGTCCTGGTAGTTGTCCATGCTATCTCCAGTTTAGGAATATGCCCTTTGGTAGGTGATGTCGTCATGGTGCATAGGTGGAGTGTGTAGACATGTATGAGTGTGTCATCGTTAGGATCCTGATGATTGCCCTTGTGTCTTGAATGTGTACTCAGTGTTAACCATGATATGATTGAAGTTGTCTGAATGACGGTATTCATACGGATATGAGTAGGGTCATTGCAGGCAATTTCCTTAGACGTAGTTTTTCGCGATTATAGAATAGCTTATCTTTGTCATGTGATGTATCAAAACTTTGTTTTATTTTAAACCAACCCTTTAAAGTTTTTGAAATTAGCTCACAAGATCACAAAATCAATTATCTTTTCTCATCCATTACCACGACTCCACACGTTTTCCCAAACGTTTAAAAAAATGTGTCACTGGTTTTAAGTTTCCCTTTCCTCTTCTCTTTCCCTCCATTTAGAAATGTTATGTTATGGTTGTTATAGTTTTGGGACTAGCTATTATTGTTGTAGAATTTGTTTGCGGATAGGCTCAGGGAGAGATGAGATTTGTTATAGCAATGATTAACTGATTTTGGAACAATGGGATTTTGGAATAGATTTCTTTCGGATGAAAAGAATGGGCTGTCCAAGACTTATTTATAAAACCGAAGTATGGCGGACTCAATGGAGAATTCTGGTTGAATGAGATTATATGCGAGGAGATGATAACTTATCAGACATGAGGCTTAGACGGGTGGTAGATAGGAGTAACTGCGGAGTATAGTATGAGTTAGGATGATCATGAGAATGAGTAGAACATTGTAAGCATCAAGACTTGGTTGTCGAGTTGACGTGAGAAGGCTTTGAGAATAATACGACGCGTCGAGATAAACGGATGGTTAGGTAGTCGGACTTAATATTGCTTGGGATTAGTTATAGTAGGTAGGTTGAGATGTGATCTTGATAGTCCAAATTATTTGGTGGATAAATTTATGGGAAGATATGACAGGAATGTATTGAAGACACGGCGATTGTTGATTTGTGAAGGTATTATAAGATAGACAAAGTTTTTGTCTTGGATTGATGGTTGACTAGAATCTCATTTTTGGAGATTGATTAACATTGGGAAGAGATTGAGAAATTTAAAAGATGTTATTGAGTGATGATGTTTAGCGGAGTGGTATGGTATGAGAAGATGATTATTTTTCTTTTGTGAGGACTTGGAATTGGAAATTTGAACAGTAGTGATGGGTCTATAGTTAAGTATTAGGAGGTGAGTTTAGTCGTGGCAGTGTCCAGCGAAAAGATGGGTTATGATGGATTATTTGAGGAACGATGTTGAAGTTATAGGATTAGAGATCATTGTGTGGAAGATGAGAGTTATAGGCTTAAGTGTTTATGGATTTTATAATTAGTCTTAGTATAAGTGATTCCGAGGGCGGAATCATTTCTAAGGTGGATAGAATGTAACGGCCACTTTCCGACCGAACGTTTTTAGCATGTATCTTTGGTTGATTTGTGTGCGTGTTACCGTATTTGATTTTATTATAGCTTTCAGTAGCTCGAACGCGCGACCGAACCCCGTTTTCACAACCCTCTCGGAGGCGCGATCACCCCGGTACCTTCCTCGTAATTTTCGGACGCCCATGGACTTACCTGCTTATCTTTTTATAATTAATAAAATATTCTTTTTATAATTTTTAATATTAATAGGGTCTGTGCACTTTTGAAACCCACCCAATTCACTGTACACTTTTATACCAATTCTTTTTTTACAACGAATTGTTTCAATGTTTTGTTTCTAGGGGAAACAGTGAATCAAACAAACTCTTTTTTTTAAATGATAACTCCTTGCTATCAACCTGTAAAATCTTAGCCACGTTCTCTCTCCTACCTCTTATAATTAGCCTAGGTTGCATCTGTATCTCAGCTGCACGCTTTTCCCCCGCATCCTCTTAAAATAAATCCCTACCCTAGCTCTCTCTCACTTCCCTATATAATAAGAACTCTAAACCCTAGGTATACACAGCCGCCTACTTTTCCCATCCACGCTGAGCACCTCGCGATTTTCCTCTCCTCCCGGCATCACAACCGCCACCGTTCGCGCCGTCTCCGACCCCGTCACCAAGAACCCGCACCGTTCGATCTCTTCCGAGGCTCTTCCTCCGGCGACAGCGACCCAGGCCCCTTCGAACCTCCGCATGCAAACACATCCGACACCGGTGACCCGAGGCTCCGCCCAGTGCCAGCATCTCCAAGCCCGGACCCCGCGGCCACCCGCAGTCGACGTCGCTGCACGGTGCACCACGCCCCCTCTTCAACAGCCCGACACCGACAGCCGCACCCCCGTCCGCCGTCTTCCTCGTGCAAGCAGCGGCAGCAGCGGCACGATCCGTCGCTGCTGCGAGATTTCAGATCTCCACGGCTCTTCCTCGCTGACTTCCGACCGTCGTCGACCTCCTCAAAGTCGCCGTCCCCGACTGCAAGCCGCCATGCAGCCGTTCTTCGCCACTGTAGCGGGCACAGCCGCTGTCGTGCTACTTTTCCGCCGCTGTCGCCTGTCTCCCGACGCCGCGCGTCGCCGGTGGTCCCCCGGAGGCCCCTCCGACACCGCCGCTGCAGGCCACCGTTATCCACTTGCAAGCCACGCTAACGACGAGGAGGAGCCATGCAAAAGTAAGTTCTATAAATTAATATGTTGGTTAGTTAGTATTAGAGATATATTTATAACGTTATGTATTTGTACAACCCATGTAAACAAGGAGATGGTGTAACAGCAAGCATACTAGTGAATTATAAATGTGACAGCATGTTATTGAAAGACCAACAGTTTTCTTGCTAATTTATTTTATTATAACAGTGGTAACTAATATAATCTTTCGTTATATACCTAAGATGCCAGTTTTCACACATTATTTCCTTATTATGATTATCCTTAGTTGAAGTATATGACCATACCCTATAGAGCATGGGCTGACATGGCTTGTCTTGATACAATTTAGGCATCAAATAAATGGTTAGTACTATGTTATTTACTAACTAAAGTTAGTTTAGCATCCCAGTTAAACCCTTCTGCTTAATATCGTGAACCTATGTCGCAGATAAATCCGAGCTACCGCAGTCGAGGAACCGAAGTGAAGGCGACGCGAGCCGTTGTTTTCAGATCTGACGTTAAAACTTACACGTGACCGTCGAACCAGGTTGGTGCCCCTAACTCATAGAGAACCCACACCGTAGAACAACCAAACCCTAACTAAAATTTGACAACTTGAACTAAATTTACTTTCGGTATCTGTAAAACGCTGCTCACTGTAGAAAGATCGACAATCAGACAATTTTCTGTGCACATATGATAGTAGTCGATCTAGGTTGAACGAAACATCAAAATGTGATTTTTGACGAATAGGATAGTCCCGATAACCTAGAAATGAACCCTAATAGGATGTGATGAATTCGAGGCCTGACACCATCACCGTGGCGATATTTCAGACGGACTTCCGCGGACGAAACGCTTGGACGAGACGCTTCGGGAGGACGACACACTCGCCATCGCAGGCAAGTGTATCCACTTGCACTTTTGGCCGTGCTTAGGCCCTAGTTGGTTAGAATTGTTAACTGTGAACAAATAGAACCGGACGTGAAATGATAGCGTCCGGGACGACTCCTGACGGCTCAGACTTGACGACGAAGTCTGAGCCTGATAACAACAACTTTTGATACTGTAGGGCTATCATGTGTGTGCGTGTGTGTGGACACCCGAGAATAACAACTCCCTACACTTGTCATGTCGTGTCCTGTTACACAAAAAGCCTTCGGGCGTTTCGGATGCTTTCCTCCGCGAAAGTGATCCATGTTACACAAAAAGCCTTCGGGCGTTTCGGATGCTTTCCTCCGCGAAAGTGATCCCTGTTACACAAAAAGCCTTCGGGCGTTTCGGATGCTTTCCTCCGCGAAAGTGATCCATGTTACACAAAAATCCTTCGGGCGTTTCGGATGCTTTCCTAGCGGAAGTGATCCCTGTTACACAAAAAGCCTTCAGGCGTTTCGGATGCTTCCCTCCGCGGAAGTGATCCCTGTTACCAAAAAGCCTTCGGGCGTTTCGGATGCTTTCCCCCGCGAAAGTGATCCATGTTACCAAAAAGCCTTCGGGCGTTTCGGATGCTTTCCTCCGAGGAAGTGATCCCTGTTACACAAAAAGCCTTCGGGCGTTTCGGATGTTTCCCCAGCGGAAATGATCCATGTAAATCTTGTCCTGAGTTCCTGGGTTTGGGGTTGGGTTGAGCGTGCGCACGGTAAGAGGGTCTGATCCCCCTCGAACCGTAAGGCGTGAACCCTTTCGTGTCTCACTTGTCATGTCTTGTCTTGTCCCGTCCCGTCCCGTCTTGTCTTGACACCTGTAGGTTAGTCCCGTAGTTGGTAGCACACACTACGACTACTACATGTCCCGTTTTACTTTCCTGCTGCGTTACTTCCTGTCGTGTTACCCTGTTATAACCAAAGCATGCTAATCAACCAGTAAACTGTTGTCAAAAAGAACCTCAGCATGCTAATCAACCAGTAAACCGTTGTTTAAAGTTCGGTGCACTTGCAGTAAAGTCTAACCCTTCTTGTAGACTTTACCTGACGTGCAGTTCCTTTTTCTTGGGTGCTGTACGTCAGGTGTTCAGCCAGAGTTTGTGGACGAGGCAGACTCACTGGAGTACGAGGAGCCGAGGACGTCAACCCAGAGCACGTGCCTGACGAGGACCAGACCTTGAGATCTTTTTAGTCGTCACTTTCAGAGGTTACTACTTTTAGTTTGCTTTTAGATAGTTTGTTGTCACGCTTAGGCTTCTTTTTAGACTTTGTACTTGTTGGATATTATATCTCTAATTTAATGAATGCAACTTCCTTTCTGTACTTTCTGTTGTTTCGAACTATATTAATGCAAGAACCTGAAACTTTTAAAATGGTACCTCTACAGACGCTTATTGGGTCCGAGCTTCTCAGCTCTGGCCTAAGCGGGCCTTGTCACGCTTCGCCTCCGTCCATTTTGGGAAGCGGGGCGTGACATCTACTCTTCAACGGAACCAACTACCCGAGTTGGAAGATCAGGATGATGGTCTACTTGAAGAGTCATGACCTTTGGGACATAACGGAGTCACCTTTCGAGAAGCCTTCTTCACCCGCGGCCTTGAGAACTAAAGCGGAGAAGGACTTGATCAAAGTCAATGCTAGGGCTATTTGTGTTCTCCATTGCGCCCTCACTCCGGATGAGTTCGATCGCATCTCCAAGTGCAAATCGGCCAATAGTATTTGGCATACACTGAAGATCTCTCATGAAGTGTTACTTCAACATAAGGAAGAGATTCAGTCAACCAAGCCCGAGAAGAAAAAGGGCGTTGCTCTTCATGGTGAGAAGGAGTCTTTCAAGTGGAAAAAGAAGTTCCAACAAGAAGCTCCAAGTGAAGATGAAGAAGTTCTTAGTGACGATGACTACATCGAGCTTGCCAAGAAATTCAAGAACTTCAAGGCATTCCTCAAGGACAATCAAGGTATGTCTTCATCAAAGTTTGTCTCACAGTCTAACAAGTTGGTTTGTTTCAACTGCAGTGGAATAGGTCATGTGGCTACCGAATGCCCTTCCAAACCCAACATAGATTCCTATAAGGATAAAGGGAAGAAACATTGGAAAGCCAAGTCCGAGGTCAAGAACCAAAAGAAGGGACTCATCGGCAAATTTGATGATTCCGATGGGGACTCATCTAATGAATAAGAAGAGCATGACAAGGAGCACGATCAAAGGTGTTTTGTTGCCTTTAATGATTCTTCATCAACTTCATCTAACTCTGGCGATGAAGAGATAGAGACGTGGCTCAACTCCAAAGAAGAAAGTTGCTTCATGGCTAATGGGGAAGAGTCTTCATCAAGCTCAAGCGAGGAGGAAAGTGATGAAGAAAACGAGGAGGAAAAGCAATCCTATGAGGAGCTTGAATACCGCCTAAATGTGGCCTCCAATTTGGCAAGTAAATGCATCGATTCATATGATAAAATGAAAGCTAAACTTGATAATGATATGAGTAGGATGCATGAGTTAGAATCATCTAGTGTAAATATTCATGATGAAAAGCATGTTTATGACACTTGTGAGAGAGACACACTTCTCTCTCAAGTTAAGGAATTGAGCATTTCTAATGGAAAATATCATTGCTCAAAATCTTAGCTTAGATGCTCACATTCAACAACTTACGTTGAAATGTGAAGAGGAATCCCGAAAGCTCATAAGCTTTGTGTATTCTAGGGATTCACTCCACGATTTGTTGGAAAAACAATATCCGGCAAATCATAGAGGAGATTTGGGTTATATTCAAAATGTGGTTCCCAAACCCACCTCTAATTCTTCTTTTGGTGCAAATTCAAGAAATATTGGTAAAGCACCTAAGAAGAATCACCATGCTTTCTTGTACAACAATAACACCAACAAGAAGCATGTAGATCACAAGGTGATGAGGAAGAATGAAGAATCTTCATTTTTTGCTAAGAAGCAAAATCCGCATTCTTTGCATGCTAAGAAATTTGTTTCTACACCTAAGCATGCCACATCCTACCCTCTTGCAAAGGCAAAACCATTGCCTAGGAAATCCTTGAGATTATGGATTCCCACTAAGGTTAGTGTGCAAGAGAGATAGTTACATCAACTCTCTAGTTAGGGATGTGATCACCTCGTATGATTACGTTAGGAAATCAAACTCCTCTTGGGTTTGGTTACCTAATGTTTAGGTTCCTCACACATATGCATATTGCATGGGTATTGTGCTTCTATATTTATTTTAAGCATACCCATTGATTGTGTGTGTTTCATGTTTTTGAAAATATTTTTCAAATTTATTTCTTTTCATGAAAATAGGGACCTTGGGGTTTATTGACATGCATGCATTTTTGATCCATGTGTATGTCAATGGGGGAGTTAATATATTATATGTTTAAATTATTTTAAGACATATTTTAACTCTCATTTTGGAGGTTATTTGAGATCATTATTTGCATTTGGTTATTTTGGGTCTCAAACCAAACCTCTTGTTGTTTATTGCCAACATGGTTCATGTCTCATTGTTTTTGGCAATATCCTTGTGTATCTTTGAAGCTTGATTTCTTCATATCTATTGCTTTGATACATTTTTAGGCACATGGATCCATTATTTAATTGGTATTAGATCCTAGAAGTCAAAAGTTGACCATTTCTATGATCTAGGGGGAGCATGGGATAGTGAATTGATACCCACTAAATTTTTGAATTTGGTATCATACATATCTTTCTTTTCTTGCATATTGTCACATCTTGGTTAAGATGACAAAGGGGGATATTTTTGATGTCCACCTTTTTGACGATGTCAAGGGGGAGAGATATATGCATTATGTAATCATATCTATAGGGGGAGAGATATATACATATGCATATGGGGAGAGATATCTCTATAGGGAGAGATACATGGGATTAGATAAACCATTCATGTTTGCATGCCTTTATTCTTTGCAATTGGTTTATGTAATCCATGCATATTATATGTCACCATGTTTTTATTGGTATTATGAGTATTTACCTTTGTGTAGCTCATTATATAATTGGTGCATATAAATAGGGGGAGATCATTAGCTTTGTGCTTTAATTCTTTATGATTTACATAATGTGTGTCATCATCAAAAAGGCGGAGATTGTTGAGTATTGGTGTTTCATACCAATCTTATTTTGATGATGATCACAACATTATATTGTTGCTAATGAATCTCATGTTTTAGTCTTTCAGTTTATTTCAAGGATATCTTTCTTGGAGACTAATCACTTGGTGTAAGGATGAACATCATGTGAAGAAGGGTCAAAGTTTGGACTCAAGGAGTGCCAAAGCTTGGAGATGGTGGAGCACAATCAAGGCATCAAGATTGAAGTCTTAGACTCTTAAGAAAGCATTGTAATCCATGTAATTTATTTTATTGCTTTCTCTCTCTTTTGAGTCTAGGGTTGATGTAATGCCTTGATAGATGGTTTGCTCATTCATGCATATGCATTTAACCATCTTAGTGAACCTTAGGATTATCATAGAGTCCAACCCAATAGGTTCACTCTGTCCAAAGACTCACTTGGAGTCTCTGGCTTTTCGTCAGTCGCCTGATGAGGGAAACACAGCCGACTGGGTGATTTCCAGTCGCCTGTAGATCCTTCTACAGTCGCCTGATATGCACAGCTCAAGTCAACATTTCAATTGACTCAAACTTGAGCTTTACGCACAGTCGCCTGTCGATCAGTTTTCAGTCGCATGTATATTTACAGTCGCCTGAGATTTGGCCAACAGTCGCATGTCTAGCGTAAGTGCAATCTCTGCATCTCTCTGTCTTCTATCCATACTTTACAGTAGTCGACTGATGAAGAATGTACAGTCGCCTGACTATTTGACAGTCGACTGTAGTATTAACATCAGTCACATGTGCGAAGAATTGGAGAAAGAGTGCAGCTCTCTGTTTCGATCCATCCCCTGCTGCAGTTGTCTGCTAAAACATGCGCCTGTCCTGTTTGTCAGTCGACTGTATTGACTTCGTCAGTCGACTGTCCTGGCTCAGATTATAGCCGTTGGATATTTTCTAGCCGTTGATCAGTCGACTGTCTTTTGATCATCAGTCGACTATTCCTGTCGTTTTCACCCAGTTTCTAGCCGTTGCAGATTTGATTATTTGGCTGTTTGTTTGGGTTTCTGGGCTTGATATAGGAGTCCTATATATATGAGTGTGCTGCCATCACTTGAGAACGCTTGACAACACTTGATAACTCTTGACTCTATAGAAAATCTCAAGAGATTTTTAAGCCACTCTCAAGCTCCCTCATTTCCCTCCATTGAGCATTCATCTTCCTTAATGCATTGAAGTCCAGCTCAAGGGAAATCATCCAAGTGCTCTCAAGCATATTCCAATACTTGGAGATCCTCTTCCATGCCTTGCATTCATTCATGAGTAAGCATCTCAAGGCATAGGTAAGAGTATTTACTTTACATGGTGTAATTTGTTTTCCTATTTCTCTTTGTGGGATTAGGATACTCTCTTTGTGGGAGGTTGTCTCTTTGTGGGACTTGGGAATTCTCTTTGTGGGAATTAACTCTCTTTGTGGGAGTTCTAGTGTCCTAGTGTAGGGCTAACCCTAATTCTCTGAATGGGAGTTAGTGATTCTCTGTGTGGGAGTCTTGATCCTTGTGTAGGATTGGTTGAGTCCTTGTGTAGGGCATAAATCCTCTTTGTGGGGTATCTCCTTGTGAGATTTGTATTCACTTCTCTGTGTGGGATTATAGTGAATATTGGTGTGGCTGGATGTACCCAAGTTTGGGGAACCAGGGTAAAACTTTGTGTTTGCGTTTAGATTGATTGTGCCATTTAATTCCTCTTGCATTTATAATTCCGCATTTGCAAGTTAAATTTTAATTGGACAATTTTATTGCCATTACACTATTCACCCCCCCCCCCCCCCCCCTCTAGTGTGTGTTGTTAGTATTGCAAGGGTTAGATGATCCCTACATAAAGTTGTTCATTTTCATTTATGTTCAATATCCCGGTGAATTAACTGTTGATAACAATGTTCAAGAGGTGTTGATGTGGGGGAAAAGAAAGCAAGTTTGGATATGTTCATATTAGGAACACGAAGGTTGAGTGCACGGGCATGGACAAAGTTGCCACGGTAGGAGGCAGGAGAAGTCGCCGTGGGCAACCTCTTGATACCATTAGGTGGCTCCACATGATAACGGAGTAGGTGCACGATACACTTGCACGCCGGCTCATTCATGGGATCCCATTGCATTGCATTGCATTGCATCTAATAGCAATTGCTTGTGTTTCATATGCATCATGGCATCATTGACCATTATGTGTGACTTGTGGTTATAGAAGTGAATGTTGTCTTGTATGTATGAATGTTGCCATGAATGCGTGAATTGCTTGAGATGGGTGCATATTGGAAAGGTGAGGTGGTTTGTTTTCATTTGTGAAGCTTAAGTAAGTGAAAGTGAAACGGGTTCCATGTTACCAGATTCTGTTGTTTTACTATTAACACTTAGTTGCTTATTATAAACGTTGTACATGTTCATGTTACCACTTGTACATTATGCTTGTATGTACACTTTGCCTGTTGCACGTGCACGCTCCCACCTGTTCATAATTATAATTGTTTCTTCTTTTACTACAGTAGATGTTTATGTCATGTCATACACTCTGCCTGCTCACGTGCACCTTTTCCACACTTCATGTAAGGGCTAGTTTGGGTATGGTATTCCTACTGGGTCACGCTTTGACGTGCCCCGCCGTTGACCTTTCAGGTTCAGGTGTTGGAGTTGGTTGATGGCTATGAAGGTGGAGCAGTGGAGTTTTGTGGCTGAGTTAGGTTAGGATGGCGAGGGGAGAGGAGAGAGTGTTTGTACTTTTGGGGTTTTGTTCGGGTAGCATCGAGTTGTTGATGATGGATGTATGTACAGATGGATGATATATAAGAAATCAGACTTATTCTTTGGGTTTAATTGTTGTACAGTTTCCCTCAGTCTTTCTTTCTGTATTATGTTTTTGGGTTGTTTGGTTGTGCTTTTGGAACATTACAGGTACTATTCCAGCAGTGCGCAGTGGACCTGCTTGAATTTATGTATTTTTTCTTTTGTAACACCCGCCTCTTCGGGAATACCTGATACGGATTCGTACTTATTGGGTATCTCATGGAGCGGGGCGTTACACAAAAATGCCATCCTTAATAATAAAAATCTCATCTCTCATTCTACTGTCTCAAGCCCAAGAACAAGGCCCAACAAACAACCCACTAGCTAATAAAATTAGCTAAGGCCCAACTATATTAATGATAATCATTACCAATAAACACACCAATAATAATATCAATAACAACAACACCATTAATAATACCAATAATACAAATACTAATACTCCACATTATTACAATAATACCACCCACCACTACAACAATACTTACTACAACAAAAATCTACAACAACAACAATAATGGGAATAATGACCTTATTATAATCTCATTACAACACCAACAACAACACTACTAATAATATTTTTAGACATACTAATAATAGCAACAACAACATCATCATCATCAACGACTATAATAATCCTCATATTAATACTAACAATAGCATTAATCAACCACAATGCCACTCATTAATATCAATATCAACATCAACAATAACCTTACTACTACTAATATTTCAACCCATTTATTTCATCCAAGTCACCCACATATTCATACAATTAGGCAACCAATATGATATTACAATACACACATCAAATTACTATACACACCACACACTATACACAGTATAAATACATTGTACAAGTACATTCATACATACATCTCATGTATATGGCACCTAGGCCATTACACAGAGAGACCTCAGGACGTCTACTCTGTAAGGCTTCAAAGATCATTATATGGTCTTAAGCAATCGGGTAAAATGTGGTATAACAGACTGAGTGATTTCCTTGCGCAGCAAGGTTTCACCAATAATAAAGTCCGCCCTTGTATCTTTATTAAAAGATCGGGAACATGATTTGTTATAGTCGTCGTTTATGTGGACGACTTAAATCTCATTGGATCTCCTACAGAGATCGCTGAGATATCTGCAAGCCTAAAAAATACTTTTTGAAATGAAAGACCAAGGCAAAACAAAGTATTGTCTTGGCTTACAGATCGAACACCTACGTGGTGGTATCCTGTTACACCAAACCACATATATAAGGAAATTACTGAAAAAATTTCTAATGGATAAATGGCATCCTCTAAGTACACCAATGGTCGTTAGATCCGTGGATGTACATAAGGACCCCTTCTGGTTGCTGGAAGAGTGGGAAGAAATGTTAGGTCATGAAGTACCTTACCTTAGTGCCATTGGAGCACTTCTATATCTGCCTAACTTTACGCGTCCCGATATAGCGTTCTAAGTGAATCTTCTCGCCAGATATAGTGTAGTGCCCACAAAGCACCACTGGAACGGAGTTAAGCAGCTTCTGTGCTACCTCTAAGGGTCAATTGACCTGGGATTATATTTCTCTAAAGGTAGATCTCCCACTTTAATTGGTTATGCAAATGCAGGTTATAGGTATGATCCTCACACAGAGAAATCACAAACTGGTTTTATGTTCACCGACAGTGGTAGAGCCATCTCCTGGAACTCTGTGAAGCAAACCACTACAGCAATCTCTTCCAACCATTCCGAGCTCCTCGCGATCCATGTAGCAAGCAAAGAATGTGTATGACTTCGTTCAGTCATTCATCACATCTTAGTGACTACCGGCCTGAAGACTGGTGACCTTAAGCCAACCACAATATTTGAGGACAATGCAGCCTGCATAGCTCAACTAAAGACTGGTTTCATCAAGGGCAACAAGACGAAGCACATAGCTCCTAAGTTCTTCTGGACGCACGACCTACAAGAGGAGAAGCAAGTCGAAGTACAGCAGATTCAGTCTTGTAATAATTTAGCTGATTTGTTCACTAAGGCTCAACCTAGATGTACTTTTGTAAAGCTTGTAAAAAGAATTGGGATGAGACAGCTGAGAGACCTACAAGCCTGAAGCTTGTATGGATTAGGGGGATTAACCTGTGGGTTGTACTCTTTTCCTTAAGACTGTTGATTTTTCCCACTGGGTTTTCCACAGTTAAGGTTTTAACAAGGCAAACACGTTTACTCTGGATACAGAAGTATCCACCCCATTAGCATCATGAATCCTGAAGCATTCATATACTAAGTCCAAGGTAATGGACGGATAAGGGGGAGTGTTATGAGTGAGGGAGACTTATGGTCTCCCATCCCTCATTATTCACCATAACACACCACTACCATGTAGTGGGGGTGAACCCTTGGACTACCCCCTATACTATGAATGAATAAAAGGATACCATGGGCTATTGCCATAATTGCTTCTTCTCCAAACAAATACGACGTTATAGTTACGATCTTAAAGCTTGCCAACAACATTGGAGTAAATGTACTGGCCATCTACAGTGATTCTCAATTGATGATCGGGTAACTAAACGATGAATCCGAAGTTCAGGAGGCAGCTATGGTATGATACAAGTCCATAATCAAGAAGTTGATGGAGAAGTTGGCGAAAGTCGAAGTCATCCAAGTATCAAATGGCGATAATGTGGAGGCCAATGCCTTATTGAAATTAACGGTTAGCTCGGTAGACGTATTAAGTCACCCAAGCACAGAGTCAGACTTGGAGGTGATGGCGATAAATGATGAATCATGCTGGATGAACCCCATTATTGTATACCTCAGAAATGGGACTCTTCCAGACAACAAAAGGGAAGACGAACGTTTGAAGAGAGAGTCCTTACAATATACTCTAATAGGAGATATACTGTACAGAAGGACTTTCACATTATCAATGGTCGATTGCCGATGACGTGCTTGCGTCTAGATGAAGCCAAATACGCCCTTCGAGAGATCCATGAAGGAATATGCGGCAAGAACCAGACCGCCTAGACAATCACCAGGAAGGTTGTTCTCCAAGGATATTACTGGCCAACCATCATTATGACCGCTAAAAGTTGCGTAAGAAAATGTCACACATGTCAAAGACAAGCAAACCTAATACGACATCCAATGGTAGAATTCGGTCCCCATCAACAACCCCGGTCTGAGGGCATAAGAAGTACTTGATTGTCATGGAAGATCACTTGACCAAATGGGCAAAATGTAAACCCCATGCTGATAATCATTTTAAAAAAAATATGGAAAACTTAGGTTGGACGAATAACATCTATCGCTTCAGCAGTCCCAAAGAGATCGTCACCAATTACTGGCAAATAGTTCAAGAACCAGGCTTTCCACTAGCTTTGCTACAATGTGTGCACTGACTTGCGCTTCCTAATGGTAGGAGCATCCATAGTGCAATGGTCAAACATAGGCAGCCAACAACCACCAAGACCATACTCAATGACCCCTCAATGACCCACTGAAGAAAGTGGAAGAGAGAGTTTGTCACTTGAGAGGATATACTCCTAAAAATTCCTTGATCTTAACACACACACCATACAAGACTCCGACGTGGACAGCCGATGACATGGTCTCCGTGAATGTTTCACTCTCCACATTTCACCTTAACACGTTCAAACTAGAAGCAAACAATAATGCACTGCTTTGTAATGCTTTGGATGGGGGCAAAAAACACCCCCACTCCACAAGAAAATGCTTTTTTTTAATAGCGAGCACCTAGGTCAAAGACCTTAATGATGAAAATCGACGTATAATTGTGAGGAACAGAAGTTCGGAACAGTTATTGAACACTTGATATGTATCCTGGATGAAACATAGACCATGCTTTGCGAGAGAATCTGCAAGCCTGTTAGCCTCACGGGGGATGGCTCTGAGGATAATTTGACATTGACCATGAAGGAACCTTTTGATCGATGGAAGGGAGTCAGTCTATTAAATAGACTGTTGAGTTCACACGTCTCAATTAACTTGATTGTTTGTCCGGAAGTCCGTTTCCAATATGACATTCATATACCCCCAAATTCCATGCCATGTTCAACTCATAGAGAATGGCTTTTAGTTCTGCCGCAACAGGGGCACACGGATGAATGCTTGCCGAGAATCCACAAAGCCAATCTCCCTTAAGAGTCTATGATCTTGCCTCTTGTACCAGCCTTAAAGAATGCTCCAGTGACTGCACCATCTGTGTTGATTTTGACCCAGCCAATATCACGAGGGCACCACTGCTGGATCTGGGAACTGCTATGACTAAGGTCCACTCTCAAAAGGATATTCGCTGCCCTGTCATAGGAAGACACTAGACGTGAATCCGCTGCATTGTCATGACCCACTGATGATGGGACTCGAACCTTGTGGCATTCCTCTCCTTCCACAACAACCAGCAAGTAATCCCAAAAATCTGGACCCATGTGGACTGTGCTCTGCTCCTGGAATGATCAGCTAGGTTCATGTCCAACCATGTACCTGCATCCTCATAAAAAAACATAGTTATGGGAATTCCTACGTAACTCAAGCCAATCTGACCGTAACTGGCCACAGTCTCACAATGCAGTAATGTCTCAAGATACATGTGACCTAAGGGGCAGTCTGATGTGGAAGATAGACTCCAATAAGAAAATGCTTTGGATAACATTCATGTCATTCTTGTTCGTTTGAGGGCATTGAATAGTTTATAAGAACAACCAAGGAGACCGTTCGTGTGTCCAACACAAGGCCTGCTTTGATCTGTGTCGACTAAATAACTAATCAGGACAGTAAGACTGCGCAAAACAAGCCAAGAAACATGATACACAAGTCAACAACAAGCACAAACGATCCATCAGCCGGACCTTATAGGGCATAGAAACTTCCAAGTACAGACATTCTACATTGTAATTCAAACCACATCCACAAATCAGAAGTTTTAAGCAGAAGTTTTAAGTAATCATTATGACAGATTCATCAAAACCGCCAAGGGCATAAAAAGATAATATACAAATAAACGGACGATAAAGACCATAAAGATAAAGATGGAATTCATATATAAGTTGATCTCTGCAGTTTTACAGGATGGTTGAAATATATGCCAAAGGAAAACTCCACAAGAACGGAGAATATTGTTGCCCGGGTGTTATCGTGACTGTGCTGAAGAGAAAATTTGCTAGCTCCAGACCTAATGTAAGCTTTACAGAACATCAATCAGTAACTAGGCATGTACCAATACACTGACGTCTCATACACACCCATTCCACGTCATGTCTCACGAGGTCTCACTAGATGGTAATACAACAACATGACAGGAACCATAAACTATAGGTTCTTTGGTTTCCACAAGAATTTCTGCTACATCTTTACAGAAGCTGGCAATATCAAACCCAAAAAAACGGGAACAGTGCCCGCATGGCCACTTGCGTGCTAACGTTCCTAAATCCAATTTTCAATTTTCAATTTTCAGAAAAGTTTAATCCTATAATTTTTTTAAAAAATTTATTTATTAGATTTGGAGCAGCCAATAGATAGTAGCCATTAGAAACCAACCATACACAAAACAGTACAATCACTTAGTGTTCTTTGTTGACATGCTTGCATATCGCAATACCATCACTCTAGAAATAAATGGCACTGTTAAGTACATCTTGTTATCTGAATATATAGATGTTGACATATATTTATATATACCTAAATTTCTACTATAATATGGATGGCCTTACGGTATAACACATTGACAAATCAACTCTTTTTATAATAATTTAATAACTAAAAAGAAAACATAGCACACCCCAACATTCTTTACTGGCAAACAATAAAAATGATGACGTAGAATATGGAAACAAGTTCCTAACAATAATGGGCACGTGTCCTGTCAGAAACGGGCGAAACCACAAAATTTTTAAAACCAAAAGCATTATACATATCATAGCATGACACAGGAATGAATGCATCATGCAGAAATTATACATATCATAGCATTCATTTTAGTGTATGTTCTTGGTGTCCAACCGTCCATGCTTCATAGCTGACTTTTAATTTCTGCGTGATGCATTCATTTTAGACTCAAAATTATACATGTCCTGTCAGAAACGGGCAAAACCACAATTTTTATAAACAAAACACATTATACATATCATAGCATGACACTAAAATGAATGCATCACGCAGAAATTAAAAGTCAGCTATGAAGCATGGACAGTTGGACACCAAGAACATACACTTCAATTGTAGTAGGTAAGGACAAACAAGTAGAAAATTGTTTTGAGTTGAAACGATATAAAACAAATATTAAAGAATAAGCTTGGAAACGATTCGTGTGAGATGATTTAAGCCTCAGCTGAAGGTTGTTAACCTACTAAACCCTCAGTTTCATTGTCGTGAACCATGAGAAAAGTATACCGAAGATATGACAGTAATATAAACAAAGCATGAAAAACAAAAACAAAAATATCTAAATTGATATAGGTGATCAGTGGGCTCAATATAAAGTTAATATCTATGTCTGGAAGTTGGAACCAGCAAAACCATATACAGATCTCATTTCTCCACGCGTTTGAGGGAATTTTCCCAAATATTGGTTGGATTTAAACGCAAACCATTTGCTTGCTTGCTTAAAGGGAGAATGAGGTAGAACTAGAAAGATTTAGGAATATAGGTGGAGAATTTTGGGGAAGAACAATGAAACTAAGGGTTTCAGATGCTTCTCACCAAGGATTTAACTTCTCGTCATTGTAGACCTTTCTCAAGTTTAGGGGTTTTAATTTCTCCAGCTTTTCATTGAATTAAAATAAACTAGTCTTGAGGCCGTTTGCTTACAACCAATACCATCTCTTCTCCCAACCAACGTGAGACCAACTCTAAAATAATTAAAACACTTCAAAATAAAAAAAAAGACTTAAAAAACTAAAAGACTCAAACGACTCAAATTCTATCCCAATCTCAAATTTAAAATCTAAAAATAAAACAAAAATAAAAATCATAGAGGATCCTATCTCAACTAAATCCTCATCATTCTTTCCTACTTGAGAACTTCACCACCTGGTGAATGGCGACAAGAGTAGCACAACTGGATAGAAATCATAGTCCCTTGTAATTAGAAAAAAAATGCGTCAACGAACTTTGAAGTGTAGCGGGATGCAGATTTACAAATAAACGTCTTTTGAAAATTAATCCTAAAACACAAAAGAAAGAAAAGGATATAGAACTTGTTTATTGGTAAAGTATAGTGGATCTATGATAACAAACTCGATATGCTCAATACGATTCAGTGGTACTTCTATCTGTCGCTCAGACATAAGATCAACAAATGGCTCAAGATACGGCTCTGACTCGCACTGTGGTGTAGGATCAGGAACAAGCTCTGGCTTTGGCTCAACACTTGCTCAGACTCCAATGCTCGCTCGGGCTCCAATGATGGTTCGGGCTCAAACTTTGCATCAATCTCATATTCAAGAATTGATTTACCCTCATGCTCAGGCTCACACTCTATCCCATGTTCAGGCTCAAGCTCTATTGTGAGCTCTGGCTTTGATTCAATCTCTTATTTTCCCTCCAATCATTCGAGCATTTGAAGAATTATGTTGTTGCTCTCACATATATCTTGTAATGGATCATTCTCAACCTTCGGACTTGAGAATTGCTGAGGTGCCTGTAGATTAATCGATACTTAGAACGCAACTGAAATTTTGAAGATTAATTTTGAATACTGACCATGGACGAAAAAGAAGTTGAAATTGCATATACCAAGATAGTGCTTCTCCACTTAATTTGTGATGTGTGTATATTTCGTTTCGTTTGAAAAATCAAGACATGAGAGAAAATAGTCTAAATGAGACTCACAATCATCATATCCATAGATATCACCAAAACCATAAAAGAATGGAACACGTCTAAATATCTTAGGTTCATAATTTTTTGAAAAAGAATAGCCTCTGTGGTAATCATCGTAGTATCCTATAAATTAGAGCAAATCTTTCCGCACGAAAGATGAACATTTCCACGAAAGATAGTTACGCATACTTGGTTGAGTTGGCTAACCACTGGCATGAACGCCACTAAATTTGGACCACAAACGGATCCGAAATCTTCAAAACAGCCACGGCACAAAAAAATTGCAACGCAATCGGCAAAATGTCACTCAAAATTCACACGGCTCACTGTGTGAGCCGCTGCTCTAGTCAAGTCGTTACCCAGGCCAACCGACTGGGCTAGAACTGGCTTCAACTCGGCTCGGCGTGACAGCACGACTCGATGTTAGGGTCAACTCGACGGAGCCGACACTGTAGCTTCGCGGCTCAATCGATGGCGCGCTGCGTTTTCCGACTATTTCGTCGTTGATTCACCTATCGATTTCTTGCTTAGCCTTACCGTGAGGTGGGGAACTGATGCGGACTAGGGTTTGTAGAAGAGGTTTGGGGATTTTTATTGATATTTGGGGAATAGGGTTACAAGATAAATAGCCAATTTTTGGAGAGTTGGCCCCTCTCCTAGCTTTTGCTAAGGGAAAAGCCTAAACTCTCTTCTAGATCTCCTCGGAGAACTCTAGGCAATGTCAAATGACGGCTCACAAATTCGATACCCTAACCCTAGCCCACGCCCTCACTTATATAATGATGAGGCGTGGTGCGTACAGCAATTAAGACCCACTAATGGTGCCTAAAGTAATTTTATCCCCAAACCTTCGGTACGCCCAGCAATTACTCCTTAGTCTTCTTGCGCCGCCTCTCGTAGGTGATAAGCGTATCACTACTCCCCCCCAGGAGTTTCACCTTGTCCTCAAGGTGAAAATCTGGGTACTGCTCCAAGATGTGATCATATAACTCCCATGTGGCCTCGAACTCCGGTAATCCCGACCAACGAATAAGGACTTCCCGTGCTCCCGATGCTCCCGTACGAATGCCTGTGACCTCCTCGGGTGCAAGAAGTACCTCCATGTCAACAGTGAGAGTCGGGGGTAAAGTGGACGTTGCCTCATGATCTCCAATAGCGCGGCGCAACTGTGAGACGTGAAAAACCGGGTGAATGCGGGTAGTAGGAGGCAGCTTCAGTCGATACGCCACCTTGCCGATCCTGGCCTCAATCTCATACGGCCCATAGTACCTTGCCGCTAGCTTCTCGTTGCGCCGGTGAGCCATAGAACGCTGTCGGTATGGTCGAAGCTTCAGATAGACGCGTTCCCCTACATCAAACTCCACCTCCCTGCGATGTGCATCTGCCTTCTTCTTCATGATCTGCTGCGCGCGCAGTAGGTGGCGCTTCAACTCTTCCAGGACTCGATCTCGATCCTCTAGCTGCTGCTCCAATCCTGACACCGGGGTGGATCCCCTACTGTAATGCACTAAATGGGGCGGATCCCTGCCATAGACGATCTGAAACGGTGTCATCCTCGCCGCTGAGTGGTACGAGGTGTTGTACCAATACTCAGCCCACATCAACCACCCGGCCCACTTCCTAGGAGTCTCTGACGCAAAGCACCGCAGGTACGTCTCTACACTGCGGTTGAGGACCTCCGTCTGGCCGTCCGTCTGGGGGTGGTATGCCGTGCTCCGTCGAAGTGCTGTACCCTGCAGACGGAACATCTCCTTCCAAAAGGTGCTCAAAAAGACTTTATCTCTGTCGGACACAATAGAGCGGGGGTACCCATGCAGCCTGACCACCTCCTTCAGAAAAGCTACTGCTACCGATGCTGCTGTAAATGGGTGGCGGAGTGGAATGAAATGACCGTATTTGCTGAGGCGGTCAACCACAACAAATATAGTAGTATAGCCCTCGGATCGTGGCAGTCCCTCCACGAAATCCATCGAGATGTCCTCCCATATCCTCTCTGGTAACTCCAAGGGCTGTAGAAGACCGGCTGGAGATGTCGCCTGATACTTGTGGCGCTGACATATATCGCACTCCGCGACCAGCCTCGCAATGTCCTTCCTCATGCCCGGCCAGTAAAGCTCCCGGGCCATCCTCTGATACGTCTGGTAACCTCCCGAGTGTCCACCTACTGCGCTGCTGTGGAACTCATGGAAGAGTGCCGGAATGTGACTCGAAGTCCGAGGAATCACTAGCCGCCTCCGGTACAGGAGCAGTCCCCCCTCCAATGTGTACCCTGGAAAGTCTGTAGACCCCCCAACAATCGCCTCCCGGATTCGCCGCAGCTCCTCATCTGCCTCAATCTCTGCTAGCAGGGTGTCGCTCCTCAACATCAACGGAATAGACAAAGCCACCACCTGCACCCCCTCATCTCGTCGGGAGAGCGCATCTGCCGCCTTGTTGTCCGAGCCGGGTTTGTAATGGATCTCAAATTTGTACCCGCTCAACTTGGACAACCATCTCTGGTGCTCCTCTGCCACCATGCGCTGCTCCAAGAGGTACTTTAGACTCCGCTGGTCTGTCCGTACCACAAACTCCCTCCCCAGTAAGTAGGGTCTCCACTTCTGAACTGACAGCACAATTGCCATCAACTCTCGCTCGTAGACTGACTTCAGCCGGGCTCTGGTGGACAAGACCTGGCTGAAGTAAGCGACCGGCCTCTGCTCCTGCATCAGTACGGCCCCCAAACCGAACCCCGAAGCATCTGACTCCACGATGAATTTCTTCTCAAAATCTGGGAGCGCCAGCACCGGCACCGTCGTCATCGCCTCCTTGAGGGCCTGGAACGCCCTCGTCGCCTCCTCTCCCCAGCAAAAATTATCCTTCTTCAGCTGCTCCGTTAGGGGCCACGCCAATGTGCCGTACCCCTTCACGAACCGCCTGTAATACCCTGTAAGCCCCAGAAACCCCCTCAAGGCCCGTAGTGTCCTAGGCTGGGGCCAATCCAACATGGCCGAAATCTTCGATCGATCGGCGGCCACTCCCTCAGCCGACACAATGTGCCCCAGGTACTCCACCTGCGCCTGTCCGAATAGACACTTCTTCCGGTTGGCCTGCAGCTGATGGCCCTCCAAC
The DNA here is from genome assembly GCA_030789695.1 of Scilla litardierei. NCBI lineage: Eukaryota > Viridiplantae > Streptophyta > Magnoliopsida > Asparagales > Asparagaceae > Scilla > Scilla litardierei. The sequence goes on from JAULAV010000092.1 coordinate 290,761, forward strand.
TCCCGCATCACTATCTCCAGATGGCCCAAATGATCCTGTAGTGATGCGCTGTAGACCAGGATATCATCAAAAAAGACCAAAACGAACCTCCGCAAATAAGGTCGGAAGACCTTGTTCATCAGGGACTGGAAGGTCGCGGGGGCGTTCGTCAGCCCAAAGGGCATGACGAGGAACTCGTAGTGGCCTTCGTGAGTTCTGAAGGCGGTCTTCTGCACATCTTCCTGCCTCATGCGAATCTGGTGGTACCCCGACTTCAGGTCGATCTTCGAGAACACCACCGCTCCGTGCAGCTCGTCCAATAGTTCGTCGATCACCGGAATGGGAAACTTGTCGGGGACAGTCTCCTTGTTGAGAGCCCGGTAATCGACACAAAATCTCCAACTGCCGTCCTTTTTCTTAACCAGAAGCACTGGGCTAGAGAAAGGACTAGCACTAGGACGGATGACACCTGCTTGTAACATCTCCTGCACCAACTTCTCAATTTCATCCTTCTGTACCTGGGGGTATCGGTACGGTCGCACACTGATAGGTGACACCCCCTCCTTTAGCACAATCGCGTGCTCATGGTCTCTCGGCGGTGGAAGACCGCTAGGTGGCTGAAACACTCCCTCAAACCCCTGCAGTAGCTGCTCCACCTCCGGCGGTACTACTGTCGCCCCGATGGCCTCGTCCGACGCCAACCCCTGGAGCTCAATCAAGAACCCCCCTCCCTCGGCCTGGAGTGTCTTCGCCATGGTCTTGTAGGACACCGACGAACAACACAAACTCGGGTCACCCAACAGCACCACCTTCCGGCCGTCTACCTGGAACTCCATCCGTAGTAGCCTCCAATTGAACTTCGTCTCTCCCAGCGACTGCAGCCATTGCATCCCTAAAATCAAGTCGACGTTGCCCAAGGTCAAGGGCAGGAAGTCTCCCGTGATCACCACCCCCTGTATGGACACCATCAAGTCCCGGCAGATACCTCTACTCTGCTCGACCACCCCGGTCCCGAGCATGACCCCAAAGCCCTCTGTCTCCGTGACTGGTAACCCTTGACTCTCAATCACCCTGGGGGATACGAAATTGTGGGTAGCCCCACTATCTATCAAGATCACCACGTCCAGGTCTCGGACTCTACCAGCCAGCTTCATGGTGTGCACCCGCGTAAACCCCGCGATGGAGCTAAGCGAGACCTCGGCCGCCTCCAGTAGTAGAGGCGTGCCCTCCTCATCGGCCCCTGCCGCCTCCTCCTCTGCCTGCTCCCCCTCCAAGTCCTCCGCATATACCTCGTATACCTGCAGGGCCTGGTTGCGACACCGATGCCCAGGGGTAAACTTCTCGTCGCACTTGAAGCATAACCCCTTTGCCCTCCGGTCTCGCATCTCCGCGTCCGTCATCCTCTTGTAAGGCCCGCCCGGCCTCACATCCCCGGGTCTCCCTCCGGCCGCTGGGGCCCCTCCTGCAGCGCCTGTCTGTCCTCCTGGGCCCGCCTGTGGGCGTGGAAACTGCCCCCCAAACGCCCCCCTAGCACGGCGTTCGTCGGCCAACCGGTCCTCTACCGTCAGGGCCAGCTCCATCTGCTCCTCCAGTCCACGTGGTCTGAGAGTACGAAGCTCAGACCTGATGGTGGGCTTCAGACCGTCCATAAAGAATCCTTCCAGGGATTCTGCAGGCATCCCTCGCACGCGGCTAGTGAGCTCCTCGTACTGCTTGATGTAGTCACGCACGGTCCCCATCTGCCTCAAGGCATGCAGCTGCTCATAAGCTCCCCCCGCCTGAGAGCCTCTGAAACGGTGTAGTAGTGCCTCCTTGAACCCGTCCCAGGTCCTCAGAGGTCTCTGCTGCTCCTTCCACCTCCACCAATTTAGAGCCTCCCCCTCCAGACAGAGGGCAACCGCTCTCAACCTCTCCTCCTCAGTCAGCCTGGCCAGCTCAAAGTACCTCTCCGCCTTGTAGATCCACCCAATGGCGTCACTACCCTCGAACACCGGCATCTGGAGCTTCCGTATGCGATCATCCGCCCGTGGATCTCTCCCGTCGACACGATCCACGCGCTGCAGGCGACGGTGGTCCCCAAATCGGTCCCTTTCCGGCTCCCACCTCCTATCCTCCCTCCAGTGCCGTTCATCCTCCTCCTCATACTCCTCCTCGTAGTGATGGATGGGATCCTCGTACTCCAGATCCTGATCTTCAGCCCCCCATCTTCCTTCCGTAGCCCAGTCATCGTCCTCGAAGTACTCCGGATCTTGCGCACCCCGCGCGCGCCTCTCACGGGTCCCGTGGTCCCCCCGACGCTGCCTGGGGGGGGGTCCTCGTACTCCGCGCGGCCCGTCGGGAGCCCGCGCGTGCCCTGGCGGGCCCGCCGCTCCTCGGCGCCCCCCTGGGGGGGGTCGCCCGCCTCCTGCGAACCCCCTGGGGGGTCGCCCGCCTCCTGCGGCCCCCTGGGGGGGTCGCCTGCCTCCGGCGGCCCCTCCAGGGGGTCGCAGCTCCTCTGCGGCCCCCTGGGGGGGTCGCCCGCCTCCGGCGGCCCCGCCAGGGGGTCGCCACCCTTCGGCGGCCCCGCCTGGGGCTCGCCTGCCCTCGGCGGCCCCCAGGCGGGGTCGCCCTGCTCCCGCGACCCCCCTGCGGGGTCGCCGCTCCTCGGCGGCCCCGTGGGGGGCTCGCCCGCCTCCGGCGAGGCCCCTGGGGGGTCGCCGGCTGTCGGCAACCCCCAGGGGGTTCGCCGCCTGCCTCCGTCGCTGCCGACGAGTCGTTGGTTCTTCTTCGGAGCTCTCTCCTAGGGTTTCAGAGAGATCCTCTTGCCAGTCGTCGTCGTTGAGATCCAGATCTAGATCTACTCCTTCTACGATGACGCCTTCCTGGTTCGGAATCATCGACGCCTTCCCTTTTGCCCTCAGATCTGATTGATGATTCAGATCTGAGGTGCCTCCTTCCTTTGAGCGCGAGATCTGTGGCGCGGTGATGTTTTGAGCCATGAAGTTGACGAGCATCTCCTTCATTTGCTCCATACTTCCCTTGAGATCCGATTTGACGGCGTCGATCTTTTCGATGAGATCCGCCGTGTCTTTCTTCCTTTCGACGATTTCCGCATCTAGCCGCTCCTCCATAGATTTTGCCGTGGATGATCTCGTCGCTGCCATTGGATCAGTGCTCTGATACCAAATTGATGCGGACTAGGGTTTGTAGAAGAGGTTTGGGGATTTTTATTGATATTTGGGGAATAGGGTTACAAGATAAATAGCCAATTTTTGGAGAGTTGGCCCCTCTCCTAGCTTTTGCTAAGGGAAAAGCCTAAACTCTCTTCTAGATCTCCTCGGAGAACTCTAGGCAATGTCAAATGACGGCTCACAAATTCGATACCCTAACCCTAGCCCACGCCCTCACTTATATAATGATGAGGCGTGGTGCGTACAGCAATTAAGACCCACTAATGGTGCCTAAAGTAATTTTATCCCCAAACCTTCGGTACGCCCAGCAATTACTCCTTAGTCTTCTTGTGCCGCCTCTCGTAGGTGATAAGCGTATCAGGAACCTTTTTAGACATGGCCATGACCCCTGTCATCGCCAATGGTAACGTCGGCGAACGTCAAACGTTTCTCGCTACAACAGATCAAGGGTTTTGGTCGACGGTGATGATGCCATCGGTGGTAGAAGATGTCGACGAGGGCGTGTGAGTTTCTTAGATGGGATGACGTGTGTTGCAGGGGCCGCTTGAGGTGACGATGACTAGGGCTAGGGTTAGGGTTTTGTTTGTGTGATTTTTTATCTGAAAATTGGAAAGAAGATGTGATCTTTCGACTCTAATACATATTTGATGTAGAACTAGAAAGATTTTGGAAAACTTATGGGAAAATTTGGGGAAGAACAATGAAAATTAAGGTTTCCAGGGCTTCTCACCAAGGAATTGATTTCTCATCAATGTAGACCTTTCTTAGGTTTGGAGATTTAATTTCTCAGAGCTTTCATTAAATTAAAATAAACCAATCTTGAGGCCTTTTATATGCTTACGACCAATAACCTCTCTTCTCACAACCAACATGAAACTAACACTCTAAAATAATTAAAATACTCAAAAATAAATAAAAGACTCAAAGAACTCAAGCTCTATCCATATCTCAAATATAAAATCTAAAAATAAAATAAAATAAAAAAGGACCTATCTCAATTGGATCCCTATCAAAGAACATTCAGGGCCAACTCTCCTTGAATATTCTCATATGATGATCTTGCCACTTAAGAAGTCTGTGGCTTAAAAAAAGAAAATTTTAAACAAATAACAAGTAATTTTCAACTCCTTCCAATTTTATCATCTCTCGATTCTCTCCTAGTGTTTCCTTTTTCTCTTGGTGGCAAAAAGGTGGACGCAAAGCAAGAATATGCGCCTTCAGGTAAAAAACTTTTGTTCATCCATCTGTGTACATTGACTGCTCCTTGACTAGGGATAGGAAGATTAGAGAGTTCAATAAAGTAGCGTCCCTCAATTCTAATAAGTTAAAATACTGGATTGTCCGAGCAAGTCAAAGAAAACAAACAAAGCCATTCCAGAACCCAGTGACATGAGGAGATTGTTTTTGAACCTGAAAACTTACCAACCTGTGTGATACTTTGGTCACTCCCCTTTCAACTGAAGTGGCTAAGTCAGTCTTCCATCTTACATAGACAAACTCAAGGGCACACGAGAGAAATGCTCAAGTGTTTAAAGTATTGAATTACTCTACATGTTTGATTCTAGTTCAGGTCCATTGCACCCTTAACAGGGGCAAGCCTCCCTTACAATGGATGGATATATCCTTATAAAGGCTTATATGTATCGAGTGGCTTTAATTTCACGAATTAGTGTCCAAGTGGGAACCAATTTCACAATGACAGAGCGATCAATGACACTATAATGACCCACCTACACCCTTTGCATGTTATAAATAATGGAAAAGTATTCAATAACAGTGTAAAAAGCATCACGTAATCGAAGTGTCAGAATACAAAATGTCCCCATGTGGCAACTGCATTTCTACATTTTACTACAGTGCCTACTCAACAACGTAAGTTCTCGTCAAATCACAAAAAATATAATAAAATAAAATCTTTTGTCAACCGACGCTCAGATACAGTACTTTTGCCACTATTTATAGTTTTTACAAAAACCTCTTCATTTGAAACTAGAGCTAAATAGCAAATTGCCAGCAGGAAAATAGATTCAATGTCAATGAATTTCCCAAACTAGAAGGATCAGGACAGATAAGTTTCAAGAGAACATGCAGAGAACAGTGATCTAGACAAACAACACAATAATAAAGTTTAGCAATGGCTCATGTTTTTGTTTTAATACAAAATTGTACTATATCATGAATTACATCAGTCATTAAATGTACTGAGATGTTAAAAACGTGAAATGATGCAGATGTGATATTAAAAAGATCCTACAGCAAAGTGCAGGTGACACTGAAAAATTATGGACTATGGTAAAGAAAAATGACCCCGAACCTCCAGTTCAAATAACTTTCTTGTGCTTCCCAATTTTAAGGATTTGTTTGTTCCCTATAAAGTTCATCTGTTTCCCAATTTTTAAGGCTTTGTTTGTTCCATATAAAGTTTATTTGTTCACACTGCCAAACTTTATGTTGGACCATCCAAATCCATCACCAAAGCATTCATCTTGATAAGCAGATAATGCGATGTATATGGATAGGAGATTGATGCTTTTTCAATGTATTCAATCCCTTCATCCAATGGTTGCGCAAGCAGTTTAATACTACAGCAATAGGTCCATTTAATCTAAAGTTAGGCTCATGATTTTATATCCATATATACGACAGGATGCAGACCAATATATATGTTTCAGTCATTAAGACGACCTATTATTTCTTCTTCACTCCCATGTATGTTGGGGCCCTATAGCATTTGCTTGGAGCAATCTTTTAGCATGTTCCTAAATAGGTATATATTTATTTGAGATAGACTGGTCTGGACCATAATCATTCATATTAAATTTTAGCAGATCTGTTATCCAGATCAAAAGTCATGTTCATCTCGATCTACATTATGACGAGTCTCTAAACAAAAAAGGAAAAGGACGGAATATTGATTTTTATTAATCTCTATTGAACATCAAAATAAAATATATTATTCAGAATAAAATCTGCACCTCAAATCGTCAATTGTTGTTGTTTATATAGGAACATACACGATGAATACAATTAGCAGCACAACTCATGTTTAACTCTAATTCTAAAACTGAAAACAATAATTCTAATCTTATTCTAATCATAATCTGGAAACTACGGATTCCGTAACACTCTCCTTCAAGTTGAAGCATATACATTATACATGATGTGCTTGTCACAAATAAGCTGAACTCGAACAATTGCATCTCATGTGCCGATAATCATGCGTATTTGAATCTATTGAAACTACTAAACCATCCGTCTAAAGCTGCTAAAGCAATCTCCTGAAACTATTGACCCTTCTTTCCGAAATTGCATAATTAGCCTTCTCAAACTGCTAAATCGTCTGTCTGTCTGAAACTGCTGATCCGTCTAAAATCACTTGAATATTTGATCGCATAAATTCTCAAAAACTCACATCCGTTTATTGCACCTTAATCTTCAAATCAGTTACCTTCGCATCAAAAGTTTTCCCATCGACCACCATCTTGACCATGACCACATGGTCATCCACATTGTCCTCTAACCAAATAACAAGAATCAAATTAAACAAACTCCTAAAAACCAATGCAACCTTACTTTCTAAAAACAAAATTCATTCTCCAAATTGAAGACCAAAACATACCAAATTCCAAAAATCCAAACGTCCAAAACAAAACTTTGCTGACCAAGTTCCCAAAAAACAAACTTTCGAAAACGAAATTGAACCCGATTTCCAAATTCCGAAAATCGAATTTGCAAAACATCCAAATTCTTCAAACCAAACTAGCTCTTGAACTACAAACTCATAAAAATCAAACCAATCTCTCAAAACAAAAATCCCAAAAAAACACTAAAATCCAAACTACCGAAAACAAGCTGTAACCGATCAAATTCTCGGAAAACAAACTAAACTCTACAAATCGTCAAAACCCAACTCCAAATTCTCGAAGTTGTTGCCCACAATTCAAGTACAAAACAAACCAACTTTCTCCAACTTTCTCCAAAATTCTAAAGAAAACCAAACTTTCGAAACCAAACAGAAACACCAAACTCTCACTCTTCAAACCAAACAAAACTTTCAAAAAACTTTGAAAACCCAAATTAATTTTTCCCTTGAGATCTATCAACATAACTCCCAAAAATTACACTTTCAAAAATCAAAATAGATCCTCCCTTGAGACCTAATACCAAGATAATTTACAAACCAAACATAATGACCCTCCAATGAGAATCAGATCAAGATCTTCAATTAAGATCTACTAACAAATTCATTTTCCAACCAACTACAATGATCCTCCATTGGGATCTAACACAATTACTGGCCTCTTGAAAATCAAACAAAGACCAAAGTTTCTGGAAACCAAACCGAACCAAACAAAAACAAACTTTCTGGAAAACCCAAACTCATTTTCCTTTTTTCCCCTCTTTTTCTTCTTTCTATTTATTTTCAATTTTTACAAATCGGAGGAGCCATCGAAGCTAAAAATTGAGGAAATAGGGAAGAATAGCAAGAGCGGTAACAAGAAGAAGCTTAAAAGAAAGGAGTACAATGGTAACATGGATTGCTGAACTACATCACAAGAGCCGTGAGGCATGCATAAGACAAGGGTCAGGTCGAATCGACGAGCTAGCAGGCAGGTTTGAAGGTGAGGTAGTTGCAAGTCGTGTGTGGAATTTGGTTGGATCAGATAGTCTACGACTGGAGCAGGGTAGATTGAAGGCAAGAGATGTCAACAGATCGTGTGGCTTGGGTTTGGTCACAATATCAACAGAAGTTGAAAAGGAAGGCAAGGCTGAAGAAGAAAAGATAGGCGACAGAGGCTAAGGCTAGTGCTGGGAGTCAACTAAGATTGAGAAGATTTGCTTTAAGTTGTAAATTTTAATGAAGACGATGTTTTACATCAAAAGGTCAATATAATTTATAAGTAGAAAAGAAAAGGCACAAGAAAATTAGGTTGTGACTCTAGTACCATATTGAAAATTAAAATTGAAAATATTATTCAAGTAAAGGCCACACCTCAGACCAAGGAATTTGTTGATGTTTAAATAAGAAAATACAAGATGAAGACAGTTAGGAGTACAACCATATTTAACTTTAATTCAAAAATTGAAAACTATAATTCCTATCTTCTCCTACTTCTAAACTGAAAATTACGAACTCATTAACACTATCAATCGGAATGGACTATAATAACAGGTGGTGCCTTATACCTGCATTTAAAGCATATAAATTTGTAACCCAAGCCCTTCTTTTACCTATTCATACTTCTTCTTCCCCCCTTTGTTGCTGCGACTCTCCCCTCACACACTCTCTACCCTTTTTCTCTCATCCCCCCGCCCTTCTTCACCTCCGTACACTCAAATTTAACGTTCCTCTCAAAGAGGGTGGGAAGAAAAAGTGAAAGCCTATGTAAGGAAAGATAGTAACAACATCAAACGGGGGAAGAAGCAGGAAGGGGTAAAAAGAGAAAAAATTAGGAACTAACAGTTTCCACTAACTGATTAGTTTCATAGTGCAGAGATTTTTAGCGACACGCACCCTATAATCCAGGGGTGTTAACAGAATTTACCCATAGAAGAAAGACGGTCACTGGATCATCAGTTAATAGGTGTTAATAGGTGTTCAAATCACTTAATTGTTTTATATAGAACCCTTTTATGTCAAGATTATCGTGATGAAATCATCCATTACAATGGGCCGACAATAAGATTATAAGTAGACCCCTAAGCTTCCGACCAAAAGGTCTCCTTATGAAAACTTTACCCATACAATGGACGATCTGCATAGTTCATCACAATCTTAATGCCCTAAAATGGACATGCATAATCATGCTCAATCATACATCAAGTCTTAGTAAAACCAGTGGTTTCTAAATGACAAATTGTAGAACAAGATTAGCTCATTGAACATCAAAAGTTATTCAAATCACATAGCTTTTAATGGACTGTCATCTCCAGGTGTGGATATATATAATGATCCTAATTTTGTAACAATTTGTATTGACCCTAAACCAATTAATCAACTAGCCGACCCGATACACTCGACCCGAATCTAACCCGTTATCACTTGACCTGTTAATAAATCACCAAAACCCTAATTTTCTGTTTTATGTTCTTTCCTCACTCTCATCTCTTCTCAACTGCCGCATTCACCCCTGACCTTTTTCCTACCTATCCGCAACTCTCTCTCTCTCTCTCTCTCTCTCTCTCTCTCTCTCTCTCTCTCTCTCTCTCTCTCTCTCTCTTCATAATCACGTAACTGACACGCGCATCCTTTTGGCTCCTCCACCCACTCCCACACATCTGTATCCCTCTTTCTCACGATCCCATCCCACTTTTCCTTCAATCAAACACCAATTTCTCTATATTTCACCCTATTTAAATTACTAATCCAAATCCAAGGGCCCGATCATCATCTCCCTCTTCGCATCTCTTCCCTCTTCCCTCTTCATCTAATCAACGCTAGCAGCTGCTTCTACCGCAGCAATAGCAACGATGACGTAGCGTATCGTCGTCGATCGTCACCTTTCTTCGGTTACCAAGTAGTTTCCTTATTTAATTTTTCAAAACTCAATAATCTCGGCCAATTGATTGATTTGGTTTTGATTTGGGCATTGTATTTGTTACAGGTTCATGTTGATGCTTCGGCATGGGTAAATTTGATAATCGGTTTCTCTGTTGATGCTCGACATGTGACTGTTTGATCTACGTTTGCTTCTTTTAGGGATGTTGGTTTCTAACACTCTTTTAGGTTCGGATTATACTTTTTGGGACTATTTACTTCTTGTTGAATTTGGTTGTGCCTTCTTGGGGCTGCTTACTCCATGTTACCTTTTGTTTTCCTTCTTGCTGGTGTGTTGGGCTTGGTTTTACTCTTTACACGAGATGTGGCTCCATGTTTAGCTTCCTGCGTGCCTATTTGGCTCAGTTTGACACTCTACATGAGTTATGGCTATCTGTTTTGCATCAGATTTCACCCTCTTGATGCTATTTGCTTCCTGTAGGCACCTTTTATTTTGGCTTTATAGTGATTTTTAATGTGTTTGACCCTTTGATGACTTTGACCTTTCGCTGTCACTTGATACAATGTATCATGTATGTTAATTTAGGACATGTAGTAATGTATAAATCATGAGTCCTTAATTGCTTAACTTAAGGATATGGCCCAGAGAGATGAATGGGTCTATGCTCTTGTTGGTTTCTAAGCTATGATGGATGATTGATTTGATTGAATTATGAAAACGATTACTGTTGCTTATTACTGTGCAAGGACTATGATATGTATAATAACCTAATGTTAATGCATGCTATGTATTGATGGTTTTTTATAACATATGCTCAGTCATAATATGTAGTTAAAAATAGGCTATTCGACCCTCCTTTATGTTGACATCGAGACTGTGTCTCCATATATTATGATATGCAAAACATGTCCCGATAACTGTGGTATTGAGACTTGAACATAATATACATAGTGTAGCATATTTCCTTTAATGAATTAATAATCTAGCATTTCAAGCTTTACGATAATTATGAATGTCATCATATGCAATAAAATGGCAGCATGCTAATAATTTATGCTTAGAAATGGAATCCATTATATGTTTATTGTAGTTGTTCACTTTATATGCTCAATGTACATGTCATTGTACTTGTTACATGACACCACACTTTATATGCTTACTGCATCTGTCACTATATCTTTTACATGACATTACACTTATTATTATAAGTAATCAGTTGATAGATCACTGTACCTGACATTGCATTTTTACAAGATGACTAAATCTGTTATCAAATCTGTTTATTGCACCTGATATCAAATCACAGAAAAATGTCATTGTACCCGTACGTAAGTCATGTGTTAGTCGATGGGATGTGAAACTCATATTAGTGAGTGTGCTGGAGCAACTAGATTCACACATTAGTCTATTACCATCTCTGCTTGTCTTTGCTACCGCATCTGTAAATGATGACTGAATCTGACCCGAATGAGCACTCATATGGCAAGAATGAGCTTGTATGTTGTGCATTGTACCCTTAAACATGAGTCGCAACACTTGTATGAAAACACATTACAGTTATCCATTTTCTTACTAGGTATCAATTGTCTTGTTAGTATCACCGATCTTTTCTTGTAGTTGATATCATATAGCATGATTAATGTCATTGTTGATGTCTTATATATGATTGGAATCCTGCTATGCATGTTGTTACATTTTGATCTATTATATTGAATTCTACTTAGTGGTTAGTGTGTTTCGAGACCTACAAGGACTGCTCTATCAGTTGCTTTGTTGACCGTTTGAGACAGGTTCTATGTAAAGACAAGTTGCGATGAAGGATCCCACTGAAGAGTACACGTGTGGTTGTAATGTTACGTTTATGCAGTAATTTTAATTCCAATAAATTGTAAATGCTAGAGACCTAACGTCAGGTTATCTTATTAGATCTAATCGAACAGTTACTTTGAGTTATTGAAAGTGTCTCATTAAGATTTTAAAAATTCTTGACATGTTTATTTTACATTTTTCGTAGGTTGACATGCATGCCCTGTGATCCTGTGATATGTCCACACATACGCTTGATGTATTCTAAATCAAGAAGAAAAACGTACTTATAATTCGTAAGGATTTTTCTTGGTTTAGAATACACCGTGGGCTTGTCACATACCGTTCTCTTAACTTAATAATCTGGTCGCGACAATATCAAAGTGCAAGGTGATAATAATCCATTTGGATGATCACGAGTTTTTAGTCTGACTCCTCATGCAGTTGTCTAATGAGTTATGTTGAGAACCATGTACCTTGAATACACTCACAACTCGATTTACCAATTAGGCCATAAGGATTTCGATATAAATAAAAAGAACAATTTGAGGTGGCTTGTCATCACAAAAACGACGAGATAATTTGACACACCCCCCCCCCCCCCCAAAAAAAAACACACAAACACACAAACACAAGAACAACGAGATAAATTGACTCTCTCTCTCTCTCTCTCTCTCTCTCTCTCTCTCTCTCTCTCTCTCTCTCTCTCTCATGTTACAAGGAAAACACACATTCGGGCAGTAGTATGCATTGATACTATGTACCGTGTAAGACGCAACAATTGCTAGATACTTTCACATCCAACTAAACCAAAATTGAAAGAATTAAAACGCTACATAAAAGGGAAATACAGGGATCAAGGGAGGGAAAAAACGAAACAACATCAAATGGCCAACTTGATTGTCCTATACACTGGGCAATTCACCCATATCAGAAAATTCAGCACTTTGATCGTAACGAAAAATGATGCATACCTCTTAGCCTTTAGACTCAGAATGATAACCAAGCACTCCAGTAAATATGATTCCTTTAACAACCACTTTTTATGTCCTTACAAAATAATTTGGCCTACTTTTTCCTGTGCTTGTCCCGTTTTACTCTGACAATTCTACGCCCAGACTTGTCGCCACCATTACTGCCTAATGAAAATGTCCCACCGGCGGAAAACTCAAAATTGCCGGCTGTTTGAAATAGTGAAGAGTTCTGAGGACCAGTAACCGATGGACCTCCAGATGGAGCAGCTGGTGTACCAAATTGAAAATTTGGTGTTGACAGTGAGTTCACTGGCTGGCCAAATGAAGGGACTGAAAGAGCATCAGCTTGGATATTATCATCGATCATGGCATCCTCAACATTCATCCGATCATTTCCTGGAGAGTTTGAACCGAACCCAGCACTTTGTGTCGGTAGACTAAACACAGGCTGAGCAGGAGAAGGAGAAGCTGAAGATGTGCTAGCGCCAACCGAAGAGAATGGAAATACTGGCCCTGATGATGCGCCAACAGGTGAAGTCAAATTGCATGAAGTGGAAGCTGGCAGCCCAAATGAAAAGCCTGTGGATGGTAAAGATGGGTTGGATCCTAAAGGAGAAGCCAATATGGACGATGAGGATGGCTGAGAATTGGAGCTGAACAAACTGTTGAAAGCTGTTGGTGCAAAGGAAGGGATACCGGCAGAGCTGAAAGAACCAACAGAGGAAGACACACTAGTAGGCGAACTGAATGATTTGCCCCCTGGAGTTGCAGCCCCAAATGGTGAAGCATCAGAACTCAGTGAAGAGGAGGCAGTCACGGATGCTGGTTCTAAAGAAAAGGAACCACATTGAACAGCAGAGCTATCTGGAAAGCTTGTGCTTCCACATCCAAATAGACTAGGCTGAGCTCCAAATATAGGTCCAGTTGTTCCGCCAAAATGCGAACCAGCGTTGGAAAAATTATTTTTAGCAAATGATAAGCTTGAGGTGCTAGGGTTTCCTGAAGAAGTCGACCCAAAGATACCATTCATTGGGCTTGAAACAGAAGTAGCAGCTGCCACCAATGACGAGCCACTGGCTGTGTTCAGAAATAAAGATGACGTTGCTGGAGCGGAGGTGCTATCACATATGCTTGAGAATACAGATGAAGTTGACGGAGCAGAACTTGTCATGTTTGTGCTTGAAAATGCATTGCATGTAGCAATGGAACTGCTTACAGAGACAGGTAAAGTCTTCTCATATTCCTTATCTGAATCTCCAGTATCTGGTGTAGTCCTAGACAGAGAAACTGAAATGGGAGCACTTGTTGAGGTGCCAAAGCCAAACTGAAACGAAGGTTTTGAGGCAAATATGGGCGGTGCCACAGTTGATGCAGATGGACTGCACGAATTTGCTGAGGTGCCCGTGTTGCAATAATTTGCTGCAGTTGCGCCAGCAAAAACCGGAAAGGAAGAGAAAGAAGTTAGAGAGCCATTGCTCTTACTCGGACTTGTTGATGTTGACGAGTCTAATGCATTTTCAAATAATTTATTCAATTCACCAGCTTTCAGAGTTTTACCTTCTTTATCTAAACCTGAGCTCTTTCTTAAATCTGCCATAGAAGCATTACTGCAACAAACATGGAAAAGGCTTTTAGACAATATTTTTATACCATTGAAGCACCCATTGCACTGTAGGCAAATAGATATAAAGCATCTTGATAAATACTTGTTTAATGATCCAGTTCCGTGTCTAACCTTGCATCAACTTTCAGACTAGCAGGTTCACAAATGGTGGTTGTAGTTAATAGCCCTTTTGAAACTGATTTAGATGCAGGTGAGGATATTTTTTTCGTCACAACTGATCTATCAACCAAAGGTGGTGGTACAATGGGTGTTGGAGAAGTCTGGGAGCCGAGAGTAGAAGCAGGAGATAATGTAAAGACAACGCCTTCCTCGGTAGCCGGCCTATCAGAAGCTTTGACATCAGCCTCCCCTTTCAACCAAGAACTTGAAGCAGGTATACTTTTGGAGTGATATACCAGAGAATTTCCAAGCATTTTATCCCTTTCAGTGGTCAACAGTCCAGAAGCATTGCCCACATTGTACTTATTAGCACATAACTCCTGATATCCATGAAAAACCAAAACAAAGAAAGGGAACTACATATAAATGAAGACAAAAAGCATGAAAAAAAGAATATACAAATGAAATAAAACTAAATTATTTGCAGAGCACTAGGGAAAACACAATGAAGCGCAGTGATCCACCTCAGACAAAGTCCTTTGAAAAGACGGCTCTTTCTGTGAACAAATTGCAGTTGAATCTGAAATGTCGGCATCCATAACTTTCCTGCTGACATCTGTGGCAGATGTAAAAGGAATTTTCATGTCAATGGCTTCCGATGTCGGTTTGACAGCTGAAACAGCATTCTTCGATGGGCTGTTATCTTTAATTCTGTCCTGCTTTGGAGAAATTGAATTTTTCAGGCTTGGCAGAGGAGAATCACTAGCTGCATCCAAATTATCGCTACCTAGCACATTTAAATATTTAAAAGATGAACCTGCAACTTCAAATGTTTCTGACTGACTGTCCAACATTAAACGAAATACAACGTTATTTAGATGGTTATTCTCATTCATCAAAGATAAACACCTTTCTTTTCGGTCTTTTCAGATAATTTTTCTCTTGGAGAAGCAGCAAGTTTACCAAGCTCTTGAAAGATTTTCCTTGCCATCGCTGTTGACTGGGGAGGAACAGGAGTAACACATGTATTACTTTCCTTATCTGAAGATCTCCATCTTCGATTAAAATCTTGATCAAGTGGAGTTGTGAGGGAAGGAGGAGGATTTCCGAAAGGAGAATGCATCTCGCTATCCGAAGACATCACATCAGACTTCTGGCGAATCATACGTATAGGACCAAATGATCCAGAGTCGCTATCCAACACCGATCTCTCCCTTTTTAATGCCTATATGATGAAATCAAAAGTAGATTCAGGATTCAAACAATGAAGTAGGCAAACCATAAAACCAGTGGAGATGGAACAGTTAAATAAACATTACACAACCGACATCAAACCGACAGCACAACATATGACTTATGGAAACAGTAACATAATCCCAGCAGAACTAACACGATCTGGAACACTAGCTTCTAAGTTAATCTAAAAATGTGACCATTTCATTCAACTTCATCAAGCCAAATGGGAAGCAGCGTAAGTGTACTGATTAATAACACCAGAATATAACAAATAATGAGATGGAGTAGGTCATAATAAAAAGTATAAAACAAAGTAATAAGACAAGTCAGCTTGTTTAGGTGAACGCATTGAGAAATAGACACCAAACAAGATTAGGATATGAAAATATAACCCTAAATCCTCCTAGGGATTTTAAGATGACATCAGAGCAACCGAAGGTGAAATCCCACTAGGTGCTTGATACGATTATTACGTATCTAAGGAGGCGACGTGGCATCAAAGGCGGATGACAAGCACGCACGAGTGTGGATCAGGGCGCGGTCTAGGCAACGGGCGTGCGGGGAGGCCGGCTGCACTTAAAGAGGGGCATGGCGGTAATTTTATGAAGGGAGTGGCATGTTGGTAATTTTGGGAATAAGAGTGATTAGTCTATAATTAGGGCCGGCTTGCCATTGGGGGGTTTATGCTTATGTTGATTGAGAAAAACTATTAGGGATAGTTCTTTGGGGGATTTATACATTATTCCATCAACACACGGTAATGGGAGCGGATCCTCTCCTAAAGGATCCTTTATCGTGCTTGCTTTATTGTTTTTCTTATCGTTGTCCACTGTTATATTTCTCTCTCTTATAAAAATCAGCACTTTATTTATTTTCCATCCAAGTTCATATCAATTGGTATCAGGGCCCTACATCCACATGGCGAATACCATATCCAAGGAGAAGATTGAACTGCTCGAGGAAAAGCTCCATACAAAGATTGAGGAGGTTCGCACGAAGATGGCCGCGTCCCGATCAAAAACACATTACACAGTTGGATGCCCTCATCAAATCACAACGAATGGATCAAACTCTAGCGCAACTTGTAGAAGGCATAAAAGGGTCACCTTTGTTCAAAGGGAATGGAACGGACGAAGGGCGCAAAGAGGGATTTGTTGAAGATGTGGAAGAGTCATCCGAAGACGAGGGAGACATACATCGGAGGGCCGATAAGGGGAGTTCAGGGGGTTTAGGTTTCAGAAACCCCCTCTGGAGGAGTGGGCGGTGGCGGCATAGGAGACATGAGGGGCGGGGGGCTTCCTACAGCCCCCTGTGGCTTCGGTGGGGGCCAACAGGGCCACCGAGGGCCTCCAAGGACCCTGGTGGCCCCAGCAACCGGGGCGGGCGCCTCTACATGGGGCGCGGATGGATGGGGCTTCCAACAGCCCCCCTCCCCACGGTGCTCGAAAGGGGAAACCAGGGCCGCCGGGGCATACCAGAGGCCCCGGTGACCCTGCAGGTGGGGGCCGGCGTCTAGCCAGGGGCACGACCCCACCCGAAGAGGAGTTTGGCGGCTGTGGGGGATTTTCGACGATTCAACCGGTCTTTCTAGGGGCTGTTGGGGAATTTCGACCCCTCCACAAGGGCGCGGAACATGGGCGAAGGCCCCAGAATGTTCGTTTTGCAGAGGAGAGGCATCGGTGGCCTCAAACGGAGTACAAGGACTACGAGCGATACCATGAAGATCCACCAAGATTCGCTGATGAAGGATGTCCTCGAGAGTTTGGAACCATGCAGGACCGACATTTACAGGCAGGCCAATGGTGGCATAGGCAGGACAGGCACCGTGAGGGAGCTGTACAGGGGGGACATAAATGCAGATCGACGCCTACAGAAATTGAAGATGCCATTTTTTGAGGGCATTGACCAAGATGGGTGGATATACCGAGTCGAGAGATACTTTGAGGTGATGCGATTGACCAAAGCTGGAGTATTGAGAGCAGTGTGCATTAATTTGAGGGTGAGGCGCTGGCATGGTATCGATGGCGACAGGGGCAGAGTCACTTGCAGACGTGGGAGGAGTTGACAAGGGAGATGAACGTTTCCGAGAGGCAGAGGGGAAGATTTTTTTGAGCAGATATATACACTCAGACAGGAGGGGTCAATAAGCGAGTACATCAAGAAGTTCGAAGCTTTGGCCGAGCTAGTTACGGGGGTGTCGATGGAGTCGTTGGAGGAGACATTCATGAAGGGATTGAAGCCTTCCATTCAGGCTGAGATGAGGATGCAGATTCCGAGGGGACTGTTGGATACGATGCGTCTAGCGCACATGGCAGAGGAGAAGTATGCGTATGAGCGATGGATCAGGGGATCGTGGGGCAATGCCAGTGGCCGCATGCCTCTTCTGCCTTCAGGTCAGAAGTCAACACATGGAGATGCTCCGATTGTGGAGCAGAGTAGGGAGGCACGTTCTGGAGGCAGTTCAAACGTATGACAGATGCAGAGATGAGATAGAGACGTGCCAAAGGGATCTGCTTCAAATGCGATAAGAGGTTCATGCCCGGACACAGCTGTGGAGGGCATCTCCGACAACTAACAATAGTACCAGATGAGTAAGACCAACAGGAGGTAGTGCATTTAGTAGCGGGTGAGGAGGATGACGGGAAGCATTTGCACCTAGATATGGCAGAGGTATCACTAAACTCCGTGGTGGGATTCACACTGAATCACACCATGAAGTTGGTAGGGAGACTGGGGGAGCAGGACGTGATGGTACTGCTCGACAGTGGAGCGACGCACAATTTCATATCCGTGCAGATGGTAGAGCGTCATGGACTACAGCTGAGTAGCATGGACAAATTCACGGTGTTGTTGGGAACTAGCAAGATGGAGGAAAGTAGGGGGCATTTGCAAGGGCCTACTGGTTACACTACATGGCGTACATGTGGTCAAGGATTTCTTACCGTTGGAGTTGGAAAATGTGGATCTTATTTTGGAAGTGCAGTGGCTGAAGAAATTAGTGGAGGTAAAGGTGAATTGGAAAAATCTTGCGGATGAAGTTTCAGGAGGAGCGAACCGTGGTGTTGACAGGGGACCACAGCCTATGTTTCTTTATGATGGCCTACAGGTCCATGGCACGTGCACTACAGAGGGCCGACGACAGAATTTTGGTGGATTTCCAGCGCTTGGCAGTGGAGAGGGAAAAACCCCGGAGGAGATGCCACGGGAGGTGGAACATTTGCTTGGGCAGTTTGACCATGTCTTTCAGTTACCATACGGTCTTTCACCGCCTCGTGACAATAAGCACGCCATTATCTTGAGAGAGGTGGTGGTGTCCATCCGCGTACGGCCCTATCGCTACCCACATGTGCAGAAGGACAAGAACGAGAGGATTGTGGGGGAGACGCTTCAAGCCGGGGTGATTTAGCCTAGTGTTAGCCCGTTCTCGAGCCCTGTGTTGTTGGTAAAGAAGAAAGACGAAAGCTGACGGTTTTGTGTGGATTACAGTGCCCTGAATAAGGAAACGGTGCCCGCCAAGTTTCCTATTCCAGTTATTAATGAGCTGCTTGACATGCTTCATGGGACGACAGTGTTTTCAAAGATCGATCTGAAGTCGGGATACCACCAGATACTGATTCGGACAGAAATGTTTCCAAGACGGCGTTCAGGATGCATGAGGGACATTACGAGTTCCTGATCACGCCTTTCGGGCTGACCAATGCACCGACGACCTTCCAGGCCTTGATGAACAAGGTTTTCCGTCCTCACCTGCGAAGATTTATTTTAGTTTTCTTTGACGATATTTTGGTGTACAATAGGACTCTGGAGGATCATATGGGCCACTTGGAGGTAGTTTTACAGGAGTTACGGACACATAAGCTCTATGCCAACCGGAAGAAGTGCCTTTTCGGTTAGCGTCCAGTGGAATAATTGCGGCATATCGCTTTTGCAGCAGAAGTGACAGCTGACCGATCGAAAATTGCTGTGATGTTGGACTGCCCGACTCCCACATCCTTGAGGGCCGGCCTTGCGAGGATTCCTGGGGTTAACAAGATAATATATGCGATTCATCCGGGGATATAGCACCATCACGTGGCCCTTGACAGAGCAGCTGAAGAAAGATGGGTTCAATTGGGAGGAAGCAGCAACCTAGGCTTTCGAGGCATTGAAGCAGGCAATATCCACCACCCCAGTTCTAGCACTGCCAGATTTCAGCATGCCGTTTGTGGTCGAGCCAGATGCGTCAGGTTATGGGCTCAGAGCGATTATGATGCAGAGGGGCCGGCCAATTGCTTATTTTAGTCATATATTCTCACCTAAGGCACGGGTAAAATCGGTCTACGAGAAGGAATTGATGGCAATTGTGCTGGCTATTCAAAAATGGGGGCCATATTTATTGGGGAGAGAGTTCGTGGTGCGCACGGACTAACAAAGCCTGAAGTACTAATTGGAGCAGCGGTTGGTTACTGAAGAGCACCAGAGATGGCTGTCCAAGCTAGTGGGGTACACGTTCGATATTCAGTACAGGCCAGGACTAGAGAACAAGGAGGCGGACGCCTTGTCGCGTCGGGAGAGCAGCTATCTGCGAGCGTTGACCATCCCCATCTTACAGGATTGGCGGCCACAGTTGGAGGAAGCAGAGGCGGATTCTGGGCTTAGATGCATTCGGAAGGCTGTGTTGCGCAGCTCTACGGATCACTGGGGGTATGCAGTGGTTAATGGGCGGCTTTTATATCATGGGCGGTTAGTGATTCCCCGATCTTCGACGTACATTCCTCTCTTGTTTCAGGAGTTTCACAGTAGTGCAGTGGGAGGCCATTCAGGAGTGCAGCAGACGTATATAAGGATGATCAGAGAGTTGTACTAGGTTGGAATAAGGAGGGACATAGCTCAGTGAGTGGCAAATTGCGACATCTGTCAGTGTCACAAATACTTGGCAATGGCACCCGCAGGTCTGTTACAGCCGCTGGCCTTAACAGATAGAGTGTAGGATGAGATCATGATGGACTTCATCGAGGGGCTACCGCGGTCAGCAGGGTATTCAGTTATTTTTTGTGGTAGTGGATAGGCTGAGCAAGTATGCCTATTTTGTAGCATTGAAGCACCCTTACACCGCAGTCTCAGTGGCAGAGGCCTTCCTACATGAGGTGGTCTGACTACATGGATACCCAGAAGCTATAGTTTCATATAGAGACACTGTATTCATGAGTACTTTCTGGCGGGAGTTGTTTCGAATGCAGTGAACGGCTTTGAAGCGAAGCACAACATACCACCCTCAGACGGATGATCAGACCAAGGTGGTCAATCGAATCATTGAGACATATTTGTGTTGTTTTGCAGCAGAGACCCCGCGGCAGTGGTCGAGATGATTGGCATGGGCTGAATGTTGGTACAATACCTCTTTTCATTCTTCGGCACAGACCACACCATTCAGGATTTTGTATGGCAATGATCCTCCACATATAGTACACTATGGCCATAGTTCGACACATGTCTCACGCCTGGAGGAGTATTTGGACGAACGCGACAACGTGCTTGAGGAGTTGAAATGGCACTTGACTAGAGCCCAGCAGGTGATGAAGGCGAGGGTGGATGGCCATCGACATGATGTGCAGTTTACAGTAAGGGATAAGGTATACTTGAAATTGAGGCCATATAGGCAGAAGTCCTTGGCACGAATGAGCAATGAGAAATTGGTGGCAAGATACTACGGTCTATATGAGGTTGAGGCCAAGATAAGACGGGCGGCCTACCGACTGAAACTTCCACCTTCATCCGTCATGCATCCGGTGTTCCATGTTTCACAGTTGCAGCGTGCGCTTGGAGATCACAGTTCTTCCCCACTTCTTTCGTCCACTCTGACGGAGGACATGGAGGTGATTATGGAGCATTTGGATGTGAAGGGAGTACGTCACGGACCGGGTCGTGCTCGAGAGGTGCTTATTCATTGGAAGTGACTGCCAGATCATGACGCCACTTGGGAGCTATTTAAGACCATCCAGCAGCAGTATCCAGACTTCCTCCTTGAGGACAAGGTGACACTCTTGGGGGGAGTACTGATACGATTATTACGTATCGAAGGAGGCGACGTGGCATCAAAGGTGGAGGACAAGCATGCGGGGGCGTGGATCAGGGAGCGGGCTAGGCCACGCGTGCGTGGGGAGGCAGGCTGCACTTAAAGAGGGGCATGTCAGCAATTTTATGAAGGGAGTGCCACGTTGGTAATTTTGGGAATAAGAGGGATTAGTCGATAATTAGGGCCGGCTGGCCATTTGGGGGTTATGCTTATTTTGATTGAGAAAAACTATTAGGAATAGTTCTTTGGGGGGTTTATACCTTGTTCCGTCAACACAAGGTAGTGGGAGCGGATCCTCTCCTAAAGGATCATTTATCTTGCTTGCTTTATTGTTTTTCTTATCGTTGTCCACTTTTATATTTTTTTTCTCCCTTATAAAAGTCGGCACTTTAGTTGTTTTCCATCCAAGTTCATATCAGTGCTTAATTAGAATATTGAATTAAAAAAAACTTTGCAGAAAAGACCATATTTTGGCCCATAAAATTGTCGCTCACCACTGGAGTGTGGTAGAATAAAAAATATAATCATCAAACTCATCACAGTTGAGATATTGAGTCTCACTCCATGTGGTTTTGATGATGTACAACAATTAGTGCATCTAACATCTTTTGAGTGCAAGGGCTTAAGAAATTATATTATAACACTCAAGTGACTAGGTGATGAGCACACAAGGCCATGGACCAAAATGGTGCTAGACATGGACAGAAGATTCAAAAATGCATCACTTTAGACTTCAATGTAATAACATTAGTGATGTATTTTCATTTATTTTTACTTAGCATGTTAAAGCCTTGTTAGAAGCTCACACCCACTTAGGATCACCATAAAATGATTTAAAATATTTTAAAAATATTTTGAAATGATTTCATGAAGTTTTCAAAGCTTAAAACACATACATCAGAATAAGGATCGACTACTTTATAATAATAGTCGACTATTTTAAATGGGAGAAGAGATTTGCTCTTTGGACCCCAAAAGAGTCGACCGCAATTCAACTAGGAGTCGACCGCAGTACATTGGGGAGTCGACTACCAGTTGTATGACAGTCGACTACTTTAACTTGATGACAAATTTTTCAGATTTTTCAGGATCTTGTTTTTTCAACCGTTTGAAGTACATTTTTGGGATAAATTTACAATGGTTTTCCACCCCTATTTAAGCCGAGTTGATGGGGCTTTTATGCTAAGATGTAATTAGCATTGAGTTTTAAAAGCTTTTATTAAGTTCTTTCAAAAGCCCTAGAAATCTCTCTTGTCCTAAGTTTTGGTATTTTTCTGAAATCTCTTTAGGCTAAATTCTTGATCTCACAAAAGCTTTACTTTTTTCATCTTTGGAGATCATCACTAAAGCCAACACACACTCAACAAGCTTCAAAGCAATGCTATTGGAAAAGTATAAGTCATCATCAAAAGAGTAAGTAGGTAATCCTCAAAGTGTTGAGCTGGTACGTTTTAGTTTCTTGCGAAGAAATTCGTTATAAGAAAGACCTCTTGGGAAGAGGCAATTGCAACTATTTAAGAAATAGTGGATTGAGCCGAGTGGGACTCGGGTGGCTAGAGTATGATACAATGGTCAAGTGGGACTTGGGTATCCGAACCAGTGTATACTCGTGTTTACGTTTGATTCAATTTTCTGTCGCAATGGTATTGTACTAATGATTTTAATTCCGCTGCATACTCCTTTAACAAGCATAATTTTTGTTGATTAAGTTAGATTTAGGTAACACCATTGCTAACTTAGGTAGACTTTTTAGAGTGGAACTTTTAACATTTCTTTGGTCACTAATCAACCCCCCCCCCCCCCCCCCCTCCCACCTCTAGTGTCTATTTGACACCCACAGGGTCCCTACAATCACAACTTTGGTGTTTCGATGCAATGATAGAAATTAAAAATGTTATCAGAAAACCCCATGACCAGATCCCACTGGCGCACAACTAAAAGACCGGAATAAAACCAATACTGTTGAGCAAAAGCTCATGTTTTAGCCCATGTAAAAGGTGATCAAATGTGGTGCGAAGTTAGAATATAAAAATATAACCTTCAACTCTCATCACAACTTCAGGTTTGTATGGACTTTAAGACGAGTCAAAAGCAAAACCTTCAAATCAAGTGCAGTTTGGGCTGACATTAGGAGCAAGTTGTTCAAAAACTCAATTGGGCTCCATAAGAGTTTATTCAAAATCATTTATTTACCTTAGAAAGTCAAGCTCAAGTGTCATTTTAAGCTTCATTGCTATGCAAACCAATCAAGAAAATTTTCTAATAAAGATTAATGTTGATTTTCAATTTACTCAAATCAAAAAGCTTGACTACTCTAAATATGTATTTATACAAGTGATGATGCACGGCGATCCCATAAGATCATCTTCTGCATTATTCCAGATTCAACCTTCCCAGCAAATATTTAAAATTATTTGCATTTTATTCAGCAAAAACTCTGATTTCTTTAGAATTATATTTTATTTGGAAGTCTTTCTATAGAATTATGTTAAATATAAACGGGAAGATTAAAGGGGTGTTTAGGATTTTATTTATGATACTTTCTTCTCTGTAGCCTTGTAAGTTATAACAACATGCAATTCATATTTAGAATTCTTGTTAGTAAAAAATAGATTTCTTGGAAAACAATTTAGGTTTATTAGGATGAGCTTTATGCCTCCTCTTGTAGATGATGAAGGCACTAGCTAAGGGAAACCTGTTTTAAAATGAGATACTCTGTTTGTGCAGGTGATTGGCAACTTTGGGTGTGAAGTCCAATAATTAAAGATATGAAACTTGTGTTTTTTATCCCTTTATTTCTTATTCACACTTATGTCTTAAACCCCATTAAAACCATAGCCCTCTTCACTCAAACCCTCATTCCTACCAGATCAGCTACTGATTAGATGATATGCTTAGCCATCAAAAAGGATAACCAGCAAAAGAGTTATATCTCATCCAATATAGGATAGAATGATATTTTTAAAAAGAAAAGGCAAGACACAATAATATACCTAATTGTCCAAGAAAAAACAAAATATGTACTTGAAATTGATGCCCAGACATGAGAATTTTGCATTGCTGTATTTGGCTGTCATTTGGACACCCTCCAATAACACAGCATTCCCGTGTTTGCCATGTTAAAAAGATTTTAGCAATGTGTCATTCCCAAAAACAAGTCTCCCAAATACATCATGTAGGTTGTGTTATGCAAGAGGCAGAAATGGGCTGACAGTCACCCTGCTAACCTAAGGCGGTGTTGAGAATGTTGAGGCCTTTGGTTCTCTTGTTTCTATCTACCATATTCTTCATCCTCTTTTCTCTATGTTCTTAAGATTAGGATGGAAGATAATCTTCAGTCCCAAATTTTCTCCAATAAAAACCCCCAATCCTTGTCCTTGTAGTCTTGGACCGCAAGGTTACATCAATTTTGTATCAAATGTGCATTTTATTACTTTGATCCATCATAGTTTCCGATCTCTCTTTATCAGCTATGTGTGCACATAGCCTGAGTAGACCAGATCATATACAAGTTATCATAATGAGGGCAAATATTGGCCGTTTTAAACACCAGAAGGAAACACACAGCATAAAATGTTTTTATTACACTGGCACCACTACTGCTCTTTACCTTGCAAACCAGACCAAACCTTGATGATACAAAGCATTAGCCTACACTTAGTGGTAGGTAGGTTGAAATTCACCATCAGATATCTTATAACATTGGTTTTGGATTGTTAGATCAATTTTGGCCCTCAAGGAATTTTATTTTATTTTATTTTTCTTTTCTTTGTTGTTGTCTTTAAGAGGGTGGTTAACCAAATTTCAAAGACTCAACGACTAACAGTTCCATTCAGGGTTGCTCGCTTCAGGATGACATCTCCTCAAGAAATCTCACTATGAACGTCCTATTTATGAGTCTATGACCATTTTTG
The DNA here is from genome assembly GCA_030789695.1 of Scilla litardierei. Lineage (NCBI taxonomy): Eukaryota > Viridiplantae > Streptophyta > Magnoliopsida > Asparagales > Asparagaceae > Scilla > Scilla litardierei. Next base: position 316,118 of record JAULAV010000092.1, read on the forward strand.
CTAGATGGATAGTCAATTCTCTAGGAACGGAAGGATTAAGAAAAAAAAGAAACATTATGTTTTGCAACCATAACATATTTATCATCCGTCACCGTAGCCAATACCGGAGCTATCTTATCCCATCAATGCTGACAAACGAAACTCAGATTCAAAAGAAGTTTCCATAGGCAAAACAAGATCAAAATCCAGAACCAAAGTCAAGGTAGTTGCAAACCCATATTCCAATCTCGACTGCTACATAAATGATTCTGCTATTGGAGTCAAGCATGCTCACAGAGATGTACAATCCACCTAAGCCTCAACTTCAGCATCAGATTCAACAAATCATGAACCTCTGATGTGTGATCAACCAGCTCATGTATTGTTCTCGTTTAGTGTTTGAATGATTGTATATTGTGCAAGGGCAAGGTGGTACAGTGTGATTGCTTGTCATCGTCAACAAGAAACAATAGATGCAGGTGGATGTTTGTGTTGCAAGCAAAAGCTAAGTGGCCCCAGGTTTTTTTAAAAAAACATAAGGGAATCAATGCATGCTTGACATTGAATGAAAGATTAGGTAGGCTATTTAAAATCTTTATGAAGTATTAATGCTTGTTGCAGATTTAGAAATCGTTTCTTCACATCAATATAGGTTTGGATAGGCCTAATTGAAGATTAAAATTAGGGGCATATTATGCAGTATGAAGTATTTAAAGAATACCAAGAATAGGATAGATATAATTGCATACTAAAAATTAAGGGCATAGATTATGCAGCATGCAGTATCTAAAGGATCACGAGTCAAATTTGATTACTGTTTTTGGATCTTAATTTAGTAATTAAGCAGCAATAAATAAATACAGCAATATGAATTTCAACAAGTACAGTTCTGAAATTCAAAGAGTTTGTCCATGTCATTATTATGTAATAGGCTATATAAAAGCAGATTTGGATTTAAAAAATAACAATGGATGGTATGATTGCCAAGTAGGTTGTTTACATCTGAAGACTGAGGTGTTTTGGTTATCTCCTCTTCTAACTCTGTTAGTCTTCCTCCTACTCCTCCCATGTACCCTCTCAGTTCAGATATGGGTAGCAGACAATAATCTTCCTACGCCAAACTTTCTTCACTTAAAACGCCCCAAAGTTCTTGTCTATGTAATCTTGCAACACATGATTACATTACCCTTCTATCAATACTTGCCCTTACGTCTTTATTGCTCAGTTCAAGCAATTATATAGAAAAATCAAAACTCTTCTATAAGAATCCATTTAGAATAGAAAAAAATCACATCAAAACATGAAAAGTATAGGCACTTGTTTATGCGAGAGGTTCTGCTCGAGTCATGGCTCAGAGTAAAACAGTACAAGTTCAAAATATCCAAACATTGAGTCAGGAGTAGAATAAATACAAGTTCCCACAATAGATTTTAATCATGTGATCCAAAATCTTCAATTCTACTCGTAAGCTGCTGAAGTAGGCAAAGTCACATTCCATCTACAGTTTTGCCAAAGCTAGATATGGCAATGATCCATAATGGCTTTATTATGAAGCCAAAAGCAAAAGAGTGTTCAGGTGGAAGTCCACAGTCCCATATGACCATTTGACTTTGAGTATGCCAAAAAACTAAGCAAGCTAAAATATAATGCACAGTCACAAAGCGAAATTAAAGATAGTAAAAAGAAAAACCTACATGTTTACCACTAGAAAGCAGGAATTTTGCTGGTACTAGAGAAGACGTTGACGAGCTAGCTAAGCCATCCCTGAGAGGTCTACCGCCCTGAAGTCACAACATATCAAGACTTTAAAGTGTCACCGAATGCAACATATAAATACAAAATTTTGTCTCCATAAGCTCAGTAAACAATAGCTAGTGTCAGATCTATGCACATAGGAACATACCCTGATGTTTGTGGCTTGATGAACCTTAAAATATGGAGAACGAGACATCTTGTATAAAGCTGATCTTCCACGAGGTATAGGAGTCGTATAGCCGTTTTCAGAACGTCCCAGAGTATGAGACAAGTAAACACAAGGTCTGGAAGCAAGAAATGGAGTAGATGGCTTCTTTGCATATGTCTCAGTCAGTAAAGTTGCATCATCATGCAATATCGAACTCTGAACACTCAAAGGCGAAGGAGACATTTCTGAAGGTTTAGAACCCATATAGGCCTTAGCAATTTCAGCTGGAGTAACTTCTTCTTCCGTGGAAATCTAGAAATCATATATGGAAATAACACAAAAAGGGCAAGAATGGTTAACAATAATTAGGGCCCCACTAAAGAAAGTGTGTTCTCGAAGGAAAGCATGAAACTTTGGAAACGCTACTGGCATCTAGGGGCTACATTAAAATGCCATACAAATTGAATATATTGCGTTATAATTTATGTTAAACCTTATCTAATGCATAACAGTTAGTTTCTTCAAAATCTAAAGACCTTTACACCCAGATATCGACCCAATGTGACAGTTTTTAAGCTAACATTTGGTTTCACGCAAAGATAACCTTCCGTGTGAGACAAGCCAGATGAGGAACTTTGAACACCAAATTCATGTTCTGAATCCATGTTGACCTTACAATATGCCGTATAAACTCCCAAAAGAGAGCAGACCTGATAACCAAATTTTGGAACCTGATTTCACGCTGTTCTGGACAAATCGCAGGCATATCTAAAAGTTTATATCTACAGTTAGAAAGCAGTCTTTAAATTTGGGAAGACCCCAGACAACAAATGAAGAAAGAAGACTCAAGCTATTTTGTAAACATGAACGGTCAGTGGACAGACTATCATGTTTTCCTCATAAAACTAGATGTTATTATTAGATAAACACATTGTTCATGACTGGGAAAGTTTTAACCAATAGGAATCAAATTGTAAAATGAGATGATTCGCAGAAAGAAAAAAGGCAAAGCAAAGAAAAACTAATCTAAACTTATAAGAACAAGTTGACCAATGGTGCAAGAAGAAGAACAAGAGAGAACGCAAAAAGGATGGTCCTCTTACACGAAAAATACCAGCAGTATCTATGTTATTCTCAGGTAAACTTGTGGATCTCATTCTATCTTCTTGTTCTGAAACAATCACCTTTTCCTCTCTCTTGTAATTGACTACTGGCTGCGATGAACTTGGTTCTGTAATCGACCGCTCCTTGTGTTGTAATTGTTCAGTGATAATTGCATGTTCATTATTCTCATGATCAACTGCTAGTTTGGATGTACTTGGTTCTACAGTTCTTGAACGGAGTACTTCTGTAAGGTGCTCGAACTCCTCTCTGTCCAATATCCAAACCATTGTTAGAAATACAGAAAATAATAATTAGAGGAAAAAACCAAAACAAAGGGGGTGAAGAAAAAGGACTACAAAAGTAACAAGAAAGATAACAGAAACATTGATCTATCTAAGGGAACAATGAGTCTCAATGTGAACAGCGTTAGAATAGGAAACTAGACCGAGAGGGGACCTCCAGTAAATATAGTGGTGCAACTATATATGAGCAACTAGTAACTAAAACTATATCTGATCCAAAAGCTGAAGTCAATGGGTGGACAGCCAATTCCTAATTTATGTTCATCAACTTCTTTCAACTTTTCAAATATGGGACTATTATTCTCAATACACCCCTCTAAAACTTAAGGTGAAACATCTGAGTTTGAATTTTTTTCCAGGATCGGGACATGACTTTGATTTATATTGATCTGTTTCGGATTAGACCATTACAAACGGATATGACCAAACATGTGAGCAGACAAGATTATTGGACAGACAGCCATTAAGCCATTACAGAGGAACAAAATAACAAGACTGACAGCTATTACGGGATTTTATTTAGGAATCAAAGTGATGGGATAGGATGTATCCTTTTGATTCTAATATCATGTTAGAACATGAAACAAGACTAAGAAAGATATACAGTTAATGTATCGGTAAAATTATAAATTAATAATTGAAATCATATTAAACCAAAAACTTAAGCTGATAGAGGTACTTTGGGCTGGGACCCACAGAAGCTGGGCCCAACCAGACTTAACAGTAGGGGCCCATCGCACCCGAATCAAGTAGCGACACTTGTCCTCAGGGACCACCCAAGAGTAGCCTTGGAGGTCAGCCCGATCAAGTTGTTAGCACGGCTCTGCAAGGCAGATCTGCACTCGTCAACCCAGATCGAATATCAAGATTCACATAAAGACGACGTCCATGAGGTTGGCTCATTCAGCATGGACTGCTCTATAAGGACGACCTCCACGAGGTCGGTTTCTTCAGCAGTTACAATCTACAAAGATGACCTCCGCTAGGTTGGCTCCTTCAACAACCACACTCCACAAGAACGACCTTCACGAGGTGAGCTACCTAACAGCAGCTCTGTATGACTTCACAGGATGACCTCAGTGGTACACACCTAAGGTCGGCTCCTTCGGCTGCATCAAGGGTCTATCCTGGCAGGTTAGTCTTCACAAATCACCCTTGCAATCAAGTGGCTCAATCTTCGGCGATCCCCTCTCCAGACCGTAGCGAACGGAAAGTCGTCTAGATCCATCCACCACGTAATGAGCGGCAAGATTAATCTAGAAGTCAGCGTGTATCCTTCCTTATCCGTCTACTGTGTGACCTGATGAGTTGGCTATATGCGGAGGAACCGGGATCTCCATAACTTCCCCTGACGTGGCATAACCGACCATCAGCCATACAAAAAACAGCAGACTATCTCCTTCCACACACACTCCTCCTTCATCATGCTTGGAACTGACTTGAGCATTGGAGTAGAATTGAAGTGTCATCCCCTCCATTTCTTCTGATATTCTTCCTATCTGTTTCAGGGATCGAAGGAACATCTTGGCCCGACAAAACCCTACCCGGGTCCTCTGTTGCGAAGATTCCCACATCAATAGTTGATGCAAGATCCTTGCATCAACAATTGGTGCTAGAAGAATGTCCTTGTGACAACTCTTGTTACATAGGCTCTCGTCGCAGTTTTAACTTCAGTATCCTTTTCAATATCATTTTTCCCGATGGCGAAATGTAAGAAAATCGTGGGAGAAGAGCCCAGCGACGCGCCTGAAATCCATACCACAGAGGACATCTAACCCGTTGGCATCTCACCGCCATAAGCTCCCGCCGCTCCCACATCGACCGATTAACATGTTCTCGTGGTGGAGCTCCGTAAAATGCGAGAGACTCAGGCCCGTCACACCAAGAACAACAAGGTCCTGCAGGAGATGATCCTGAATCTGATCCAAACGAAGTGCAATGTTCTCCCGACAGGTTCCAACCAGGACGCTCCCCCTCTAAGGAGTTCGCAAAAAAACGAAAACGCCGAGAGGACGTAGAACTCCAGGAGCACAAAAAGGTAAAGGAGCGATGACCAAGCATACCGCAAAGACAAGACCACAAAGACAAGACGAATGCTATCATTAATCAGCATGCTAAAAGTCCTTCGTACATGGCAAGCGAAGACCTTAGTGCCCACCTGCAGAGGAGAAAGCCCGATAAGTTCATTGCGAGGCAAGCAGCTTGGGCTCCCCCAGCAGAGGATCAGATCGTCGACCTGCAGCGGCAGATCGACTGACTTCGACGATGGGGCCTTGATCCCCCAAAGACATAAATTCTCTCCGCCTCGCCCTTCACCTCCAACATCCTCAGCACGCCCTATCCACAGAAGTACACTCCACCTTCCTCGGATGATGTCCCAAGGTATGCTGATGTCAGTGTTCTAAATATCGGTCCGATATCCAATATATCGGCCGCAATATCGGTTTTATCACTAGGCCGATACGATATGGGCTTATATATTGCAGTTTCCGATATTTGGGAAACTATCGCCGTAATATCGGGCTGCGACCGATATTGCGGCCGATATATCCCTTTGAAATATCAGCCGCAATTCATAGTTTTTTAAAAACAAAGTTAGCGGGTCGGTCCACTTAAAAGTGGATCCGACCGGAGTCACCCGACCCAATCATTTACTTAAAATAACAAGAGGCATCAAGATTTTTGAGAGATAATTGTTGTTTTGCCCTAATTCTAATCACCGCTCCGCTCCTCTCGACGCTCCACTTCGTACTCCGCTCCGCTCCGTCTGGTGAAAATTTCCGACGACAATCGATTGAGCTTCGACGTTCGTCATTCAATCTTTGCAAGACAGTGTTTTCTAATCAAGGTGAGTAGTCGAGCCTTTTTTTTCAGTTTTTTCGGTTTTTAATTTTTTCCCTTCCAGTATTGGATTTTTTTCGTCGATCGAGCTTTTGATATCCGACGTTCGATCTTTGCAAGGGATTTTCCGATCAAGATTAGTACTTACTACGTAGTATTCTTTACTTTTTTCATTTTTTTTCATTTTTTTTTCATTTTTTCAGTTGGTTTTTTTCAGTCTAGCGTTTGTTGTTCTTAAGAGGGTTTTCCGATCAAGGTGAGTATTCTTTCCACTTTTTACATTTATACATTCTTTTCCAGTTTTTTGATTTTCATCTTCACACTGGTAATATTGAACCACATGAATCATATATTGTAGGTATTTAACTCGTTTGGTTTGTGACCACTTAAAGAAATATTCCACCAAGTGGATGACCGGTATTCACGTTTAATGAAATAAGTATACACAAAACATACTTTTATTTGAGTTTCTATAGTTTATATTTTCTTAGACTCCTATGCTTTTATTTGACATCATTTTTAGCCTCTGATATGACACTCTAATATTAAGTCAATAACCCTGATAATCATGTTTAACGAGATAAGTATAATCAAAACATACTTTTATTTGAGTTAATATAGTTTATATCTTCTTAGATACATATATGCTGACATATGTCATAATTTTTAAGCCTCTGATATGACACTCCGATAGTTAGTCAATATCCCCGATATATCCCCGATATCCGCAATCTGATATCAAATTTATTAGGCCGATACGCGACCGATATCCGATATTTAGAACACTGGCTGGTGTAGGCGACCATGGTCGAGCACCTTGAGACCTATGTCGGGTCAAATGGTCACTCTCTAGACCTGATGTGACAGGCCTTCCCGAGCTGCCTAACTAGGGTGGCCCGATAATGATTTAGAAACCTTCTCAATGGGTCGATGGCTCTTTCACCGATCTCAGAAGACGGTTTCTCTCACTTTGCTACCCAAAAGTGACTAAGAGATACCCCGAGTCCATGGCCTCCAAGCAAGGGGCGGACGAATCTAATAGGACTTTCCTAGTTCGTTTCAACCGACCTCACATGGTGGTCGATGTCTATCCAACGACTTCGCCAAGATGGTCTTCCAAGCAGGCTTCCAGGACGAATCTGACCTAAAATCAAGATCTGCAAGCAGCGGTCTTCGACATTCAGTCACTTAGTGGGCCGGATCAACAGATTCATAGCTGAGAGGAGGCTTGCTGGTGATCAGCTGACAACCATGGATCCTCCCGAAAGAGGGTCGACCTCGACCATACCGCCCCCAACAAGCGTCCCAGACCCGAGAAGCACTTTGAACGACCTGAATGCCCTCGGGCAAGCGACAAGAGACTCAGGTCCCCCGAGACACAGGTTTACACCACTCTATCGGCCACGCCGTTAGAGAATTTGTCCAAAGCAGCAACTGATTTCGATCATCACGCCCTTAAATCACACCAAGATGAACAAGTCCAAATATTGCGACTTCCACAGGGGTACAACCATGTCACCGATAACTGCAGGATTTTCAGGGATCAAATCGACCGACTCATCAGAAAGGGCGATTCCATGAGTTTAAAGCTTCAAAGCATGGCCGTGTTGGAGGTCTTCAAAACATGAGCAAATGCATTACCAACTCGTCCAATATTATGAACATGATCATCGAGCCCATCACTACAGTGGCTGCAATCTGGCCCAGTAATCCAATCGTGTAGAAGAGCCATAATTGTCTGGCGCACTCCTCCGACTGACCACGACTCGACCATCGCAAATCGAGCCTCGAATCAGCTCAAGCTCTCCAAGGAGCCTCTGCTCTTCACAAAGGCCAAGGCAAAACGAGTTCATCAGCCCCATAATGATGCCATCATCGTCTATATACAGATCGCCAATCGCAAAGTTCGACACATCCTCATCGACAATAGGAGTGCAGTCGATATCTTTTACTTAGATACATTCCAAAAGATGGGGATATTGGGTGACATCATGCAGCCCGTGCACACCAGTCTCTCTGGTTTCACAGGCGCCCAAGTCGTCTCAGAGGGGACGGTCTCCCTGTAAATACAGTTTAGCGCACCTCCCTACCAACAAGTGTGCACTGTTCACTTCCTAGTGGTCAATTGCCCAGGAGCTTTCAACGCTATCATAGGGTGGCCAACACTCAACGACATGCCGGCAGTGACCTCCCGGTAAGTTCCCCATTGCTCACGGAGTTAGCGTGCTCGAAGGAATCCAATCTGAAGCCATGGAGTGCATGCTCCTAGCTTACAATGTATCGATCTTACACCCAGTGCAGACCGTTGGCAGTTCGGATACCCCTCAACCTTTCGTTGTCCCTGCTCAGCCTCAAGGAGCTCTGGCCCTCATTCATATCGAACGAGCTCAATCCTTGAGCTAAGATGGAACATGAAGCCCCGATGGAAGAAGCCCTTCAGCCTTTAGCCACTTCTTCTCAACCTCGGGATAGAGCTCAGACCTCATCCTTGACGGACGAGCTCGATCCTCGAGGTGAACAGGAACGAGAAAGAGCCTTCACAATGGAGGAGATATAGGCGGTACCCCTCTCAGAAGTCGACCCGACCCGAACGGTCTAGATCGGCATTGCCTTGTGGCACGATCTCCGGGCCCTCATCCCATTGACTTCCTTCGACTGAACAGAGATGTCTTCGTCTAGTCACACGAAGACGTGCCGGTTATAGATCCAGAGGTCGCGGTTCACAGATTGGACTCAATCCAACTGTGCATCTGGTCCGCCAAAAGCGTTAAACTTTCAATGCCGAGATGAGTCAAGCTATCAAAGACGAAATCGACAAGCTCCTCCATGCAGGCTTCATCAAGGAAAGCTAGTTATCCAGAATGGCTCGCCAACGTTGTTCTAGCAATAAAGAAGCCAAACGGCAAGTGAAAGATCTGTATCGACTTCACAGATCTTAACAAAGCTTGTCTGAAAAATAGCTTTCATCTACCCAGGATTGACCAGCTCATTGATGCAACAACTAGGCACGAGCTGCTCATCTTCATATATGCTTACTCGGGATATAGTCAGATCCGCATGCACAAACCAGGCCAGGTGCATACAGCTTTCTTGATAGACCAAGGACTACTGCTACAAGGTTATGCCCTTCGGTCTAAAGAACGCTGGCGTTATCAATATGATGTTCACGAATCACATCGGCAAAACGATGGAGGTATATGTAAACGACAAGCTGATCAAATCACTAGAAACGACCCATCACGTGTACGACCTGGAGGAAACCTTGGTCATCCTGTGGAGGTATCATATGAAGCTCAAACCGAGCAAATGTGTCTTCAGCATTGCTTTTAGGAAGTTCCTAGGCTTCATGGTCCACCAAAGGAGATCGAGGCCAACCCTGAAAAAATCAACGTCTTGATTAACAGTCCCCCACCAAGGTGAAAGACGTTCAGTGCCTATCTGGACGGGTGGCAACCCTCAACCACTCCATCTCCAAAACCAACGACAAGTGCCTGCCTTTCTATCAAGGTGTTGAAGAAAGAACAGAACTTTTAATGGACAGAAGAGTGCGAGCTGGCCTTCACCTAGCCCAATGAGTGCCTCGGCCGACCTCCGCTCTTGTCCAAATCCAAGGAGAGCGAAACACTCCTCTACCTTGCGGTCTCCAAGAGCGCGGTCAGCTCGGTCCTCATCAGAGAAAAAGATGACACACATACCCATCTACTACGTCAGTTGATCCCTCCTGAATGCAGAGACAAGGTATCCAGAGATATAGAAGCTGATTCTGGTGCTGACAGTCACAGCTCGAAAGCTCAGACCCTACTTTCAGGTGCACATGATCACAGTTCTAATCACGTACTCACTGTGTCACGCACTCCAAATGCCTAACACGTCAGGACGGGTCGCCAAGTGGACGATCGAGCTCAGAGAGTCCAACATCCAATTCAAGCCGCAAACCGCCGTCAAAGGTCAGGCCTTAGCAGACATCGTGCAGAATACACCAACCATCTTGGGTTCTTACCGCAAGACCTGCTTGAGGATCGACGGGTGTGGATTATCTACGTGGACGGCTCCTTTACCGAGCAAGCTTGGGAGCCAGGGTGCTTCTATACAGCCCTGAGGTATCCATCTTCCATATGCCCTCATGTTCAACTTCAGAGCCTCAAACAACGAAGTTGAAAATGATGCCCTCATTGCGGGGCTCAGGTTAGCCAAGGATGTCGCTGCTCACCACATCGTCATCAACTACGACTCCCAACTCATCATTAACCAAGTTAATGACGGTTAACAGGTGAGAAAGGAGGAGCTCCTAGTGTACGTGAAGATCGTCCGAGCTATACTGGTAGGCTTCCCGAGCTCTCAGGTGGAGCACATCCACCGGGCTCAGAACACCACTGCTGATACCCTAGACCAGCTTGCCAAGGGGATTGAGGACGAGCTCAAGTTCGTTCCAATAGAGATCCTGTAGCACTCGCCACAATTTGATGGAGAGCTCGTCCACACTACTACGGGTCGACCTCCTCTTGGATGGACCACGTCGTCTAATACATTCACCACCAGACCCTCCCAGGGAACAAAAGCACGGACAAGAAGCTGCTGTACAAGTCAACAAGGTACACGTTCCTCGATATATCCTCTATAAGCGAGGTCACTCTTCACCCTGCTGAGATGCCACTGCAAGCAGAAGATCCAACCGGTGATGAACAAGATACATGAAGGTGTGTTGGAACCATTACGGAAGTAGATCCCTCACACACAAGATTCTACGAGCCGGGTATTGCTAGCCTATGCTGCAGCAAGACATCAAGTCCTACGTCCAACGGTGCGATGCCTGCCCACGTTTCTCCAACATACTGAGGCTACATCCAGAGGAGCTGACCTCCATTACCCGTCTGGTCATTTGTAAAGTGCAGAATCGATCGCATCAAACTCCAAGTTCCCTGTTCAGATAGCATTCAACTCTGGCCATGCAGAGCCTGTCAAGCTCACGGCACAGACGAGAGCCTATTGATCCAACCTCAAGGCTTTGAGCTGAAGTTGCAAATGAGCAAGCCCAGGGATACGGGCTCTCTCACTCAATAAACAAGAGGACCAACACACACTCGGCAAGTGGTGTCCAGTGGTTCGTTGTGACTCCAGTGTTAGTCTCTTGAGTTCGAAATCAGGTCAACACGCCAGCAAGCATCACAGTTCATCGAGCAACAAACTTCAGTTCGGGAATCGGGATAGAAGGTCAAACTTGGAAAAATATTTCAATTAAAACTTTTCAAGTACCTCTATTCCTACAAGTCTAGGTCGACATATGCGGTAACCAAATCGAAAGACAACTTAAAAGAAAAAGAAAAAAGAAAACCAAAATTACACATGCTGCCCTGAGGCAGACTTCTCAATAGCATGCTCATCCTGTTGAGCTCCTCGCCTTGATAAGCTTGATCGGGTGCTCCACCACCACCAGCGACAAAGGGTTCAGAAGCAACAGAAGTCTCCATCGCAGATGCGGAGGCAGCAAGTTTGGCAGTCAGGAAGGCCATGAGGTCGGCGTGAGCAGGTGCATCGCTCGGAATGAATTTATCATGTACTGCACCCCAACATCAAAGGAGACCGATGTGATCCGCTAGAGCTTTGATGGTAAAAAGAGGATTTTTATTACAAAACTCAGAGCTGAAATTATAAAGTAGCTACTACAATTCAATTACTTGCTAATTAACGACTACGAATAGATAGAACTAGTTAGGGATTAATCAAAGAGAAATAGGGAAATTCCTAATACAATTTGTCTAGAAACTAAAGAAATATGCTAGAGGAAATACTCAACTATTTTCACATCCTCCATTAGGGCCGGCTCTAGCCCTTTAAATTAAAAGTTGCATCATTTGTTACTTTACGAAAATACCCCAACCTCCAAAAGTATCAGCCGCATCACTACTCCGCCCCTGAAAACCCACCTTGTCCTCAAGGTGGTGCGTGAAGTGTGTGGTCGGCTATTTGATGGGCCCACGCCGAATCCCCTGCGGGTTTATACCCGCAGGAAGCATGCACGGCCCAAGGCCTAAGCCGCCGATAGCATTAGCGCGTGCGGGTCTCCCTAGCCCCCCATGAAACCCTACTTTCTATTATAAATAGGGGTAGCTGTCACTTGTTTTCCTATGCTTAATTATTGATATTGTGTGATTCTATAGGTAGACGAGTGCGGACGTCCTCTTCGACGTCTTGGGAGGAGAATACACCTCTTTTGTATTCAAATATCTAGTTTTTACTATTAGTTCTCTATAAAAATTGCATCTTGTTGTTAGGTCCCAACAATTTGGTATCAGAGCACGTGACGATCGATGACGACTACAACGAGATCACAGGACAAAACTGAGGCGTTGGAGGCAAAGTTCACAAGCGAGATCGAGGTTATCAAGAAGTCGTGGGTGGGGAACGATGAGTCCATGGCGAAATTGACTACTTCCATCTCCCAATTGGTGTCAAATCAAGCGAAGCACGACGATCAATTCGTGCAATTGATGGGAGCCCTAAATCAATTGGCGACGAACAACGGGGATGGAAACCCTAAATCAGCGGGAAAGGCGCCACCTTTAGGCAAGGGGAAGGAGAAAGTTGAGAACTTTGACCCGGAAAACGATTTTTTGGTGGAGGAATTTGTCGAAGATGAAGAAGAGGAGCCATGGAGGGTCGATTATCGAGAAGTAAGGCGAAAGGCCGCGGAAGCCCAAGGATGGACCGGCGACCTCAATCAGACCCTCGGGAGGGCGCGCGGTAAAGAGGGGGCCGCGGCAACCCCCCAGGGGCCCGCTGCCCCCCAGGAGAGCCACCAAGGGGCCCGCTGCCCCCCAGGAGAGCCGCCAGGGAGGCGGCGGCCCCCCTGGGGTCGCCCAGGGGCGGCGAACCCCCCAGGGGGGGCCGGCGAGGATCCCCCCTGGGGGGCCTGCGACCCCCCCGACCCACGGGGGGCAGCTGGGGGCCCCAGAGCGGCCCCGTCGATGCTTCCAGGCCTGCGCGCGGCTTTCTGAGAGCTAGTGGCGGCGATTTTCAGCATGGGCAGCCGCGGCGAGAGGCGCTGGCACGTGACTTCGTGGATGACTTGGGGCCCGGGGATCTCAGGAGCACGGAGACTACGTCGAAGGTTATCGAGACCCTCCTGACCCTCGATTTGACGACAGGAGGTGGCAGCCACCGCCCCACCACCAGGAGGGACGCACATCAGGCGCATGAGGGGGATACCGAGACTATCAGGAGTGGCCAGAGGGCAGGTTTGGAGGCGACGAGGGGTACGGAGACCGAGAAGAAGGGCCCCACAGGGGCTACGAGCAGCGCCAGGAGAGGTATCAGCACTACCATCAGCCTAGACAGGGAGGAGGCCGCGGGGACCAGGGGGGATTTAATATGGACCGCCTAAGGAAGCTGAAGATGCATATATTCGATGGAGGGGACCCGGTCACGTGGGTCTACAAGGCGGAGAGATTTTTTAGAGTCTCTCGCATGACGGAGGAGCAAAAGCTGGAGGCGGCGGGCATATGCTTAGATGGAAAGGCACTGGCGTGGTTTCAATGGAAGAACGTGAGGCGCCCGTTTCGCTCATGGGAGGAGATCAGGGACCAGATGGTAGAGCGGTTCAGAAACCCCCACGTGGGGAACGTACGGGAGCAGCTGCTTTCTCTCCGACAGGAGGGAACGGTGAGAGACTACTTAGAGAGGTTTGAGGCCCTTTCGGGACAGGTGCACGGGGTGACCGACGAGACGATGGAGAGCACCTTCATGAAGGGGCTGAAGGCCACTATTCGAGCAGCCATACGCATGCATAAGCCGCAGAGTTTGATGGAGGCCATAGAGTACGCTCAAATGACAGAGGATTTTCAGCTGGAGGATAGGAGGGCCCGGGGAGATTGGAGCGGATCGACCGTTCGTAGTCAGCCTGTGACAGGAGGACAGCAGAAAGCCACTACAGGTACTGATTCGGGGGTCAGGAAGAAGACTGGAGAAAGGGGTAGTGCACCACAGGCTGGAGGGCAGTTCAGGCGCATGACAGACGCCGAGATGAGAGAGAAGAAGCAGAAAGGCTTGTGTTTTAGATGCGATAAGCGGTTCTCACTGGGCCATCGGTGTGCGGGACGCAAGCTCCAGGTGATTCTGTTGGAGGACTATGACGACGAGGCTGACGTCGAGGAAGAGGCAACTGAGGCAGAGGAGGAGCTGGAGGGCCAGCAGTTGGACGTGGCAGAGGTGTCCCTCAACTCCGTAGTATGGTTCACACCGAACCACACCATGAAGCTGAGGGGGGAGATCGGCGACCAGGAGGTGACCGTGCTCATTGACAGTGGGGCTACCCACAATTTCATCTCCCAGTGGGTGGTGGCACAGCAGGGACTCCAGCTGACATATTAAGGCAGCTTCAGCGTGATGATGGGAACGGGAAAGAAGGAGAGCAGCCGGGGAGTTTGCAGGGGACTGGTACTGACCATGCAGGGGATACAGGTGATGGCAAATTTTTTACCTCTGGACCTGGGTAGCACCGACATCATTTTGGGCATGACTTGGCTACAGACGTTAGGGGATATGACAATAAACTAGAAGCTGCTACGGATGGAGTTTCAGGAGGCAGGAAGAGCAGCGATACTCCAGGGGGGGCCCCAGCCTCTGCAGAGTTTTGGTCTCTTAGAAGACCATAGTGAGGACCATCCAGACAGAGGGAGGAGGATATTTAGTGGAGCTGTACTCGCTAACAGGTGAGAGAGGCGCAGAGGCCAGTGCAGAGCAGCCAATTCCAGGAGAGGTGCAGTAGCTGATGGAGCAGTTTGAGCAGATCTTCCAGGAGCCTCGAGGTTTCCCACCACCGCGGGACCACGAGCACGCCATTGTTCTACGAGAGGGCGTGTCCCCCATTAGCGTGCGGCCCTACCGATACCCCCAGCATCAGAAGGACGAGATAGAGAGAATGGTGTCAGAGATGGTGCACGCGGGATGATCCAGCCGAGTGTGAGCCCGTTTTCCAGCCCAGTGTTGTTAGTAAAGAAAAAGGATGGTAGTTGGCGATTCTACGTGGACTACAGGGCGCTGAACAAGAAGACGGTCACAGATAAATTCCTCATACCGGTGATAGACGAGCTCCTGGACGAGCTACACGGGGCAGCCTGGTTCAGCAAGTTAGATCTTAAGTTCATCTACCATCAGATCAGGATGTGACGGGAGGATGTGCCCAAGACGACGTTCAGTACGCATGAGGGTCACTATGAGTTTCTTGTCATGCCCTTCGGTTTGACAAATGCACCTGTCACCTTTCAGGCTCTTATGAATAAGGTATTCCGACCCTATCTCAGGCGATTCGAACTAATTTTCTTCGATGATATTTTGGTGTACAGTCGTACTCTGGAGGAGCATTTGGACCACCTGCAGGTGGTGTTTCAGGAGCTGCAGTACCACCAGCTATATGTGAACAAAAAGAAGTATCTTTTCAGGCAGCCACATGTGGAGTATTTAGAGCATGTCGTATCAGCGGGAGGCGTGGCAGCAGATAGAGCAAAGATAGCGACCATGCTGGACTGGCCGCGCCCCACCATGCTCAGAGGACTACGGGGTTTCTTGGGGCTGACAGGATACTATCGCAGGTTCGTGGAGGGGTATGAGACGATTGCCTGGCCGCTGACGGAGTTATCGAAGGACCAGTTTCATTGGGGAGAGGAGGCGGCGACAACATTTGAGGCCCTGAAAAGGGCGATGACCACTGTGCCAGTATTGGCATTGCCTGACTTTTTCAGACCCTTCGTGGTAGAGGCAGACGCATCAGGACATGGGCTGGGAGCAGTACTGATGCAGGAGCAGCGGCCCATAGCTTACTACAACCAGGTGTTGACCGCGAGGGCCCGACTGCGATCGGTCTACGAGAGAGAGCTGATGGCCAGTCTTGTTCATACAGAAGTGGAGGCCATATTTGTTGGGACGGAGCTTCCTAGTACGCACGGATCAGCGGAGCTTGAAGTACCTATTGGAGCAGCGGATGGTAGCAAAGGAGCATCAGAAGTGGCTGCGGAAGCTAATGGGATACAGATTCGAGATTGAGTATCGCCCTGGACTGGAAAACAAGGCGGCTGATGCATTATCCCGATGAGAGGAAGAGGAGCTGGCAGCACTAGCAGTGTCCGTTCTGCAGGACTTGGGACCGCTACAACAGGAGGTGGAGCAGGATTCGGAGCTAGCAGGGATACGGGAGGCTCTTCTGCAGGGGTCTACTGAGTTTACAGGGTATTCTCTACAAGAGGGACGGTTGATGTACTGGGGGAGGCTTGTGATACCAAGGACGTCCACATATATACCGGCCATACTCCAGGAGTTTCACGGCGGTGCCATTGGAGGACATTCGGGGGTCCTCAAGACCTATCAGCGACTGGCGAGGGAGGTCTACTGGAAGGGGATGAAGAAGGTGGCGAGGTATGTAGCGGAGTGTGATGTGTGCCAGCGTCAAAAGTACCAGGCTATGTCCCCAGGAGGACTACTACAGCCGATATCCTTACCGGAGCGAGTATGGGAGGACCTCTCCATGGATTTCATAGATGGGTTGCCGAAGTCGGGTGGATACACTGTCATTTTTGTTGTGGTCGACCGCCTCAACAAATATGCGCACTTTGTTCCACTTCGGCATCCTTACAGCGCAGTCACGGTGGCAGAGGTGATTGTGAGGGAGGTCATTCGTCTACATGGACCTCCTAAGTCCATAGTCTCGGACCGGGACAAGGTATTCCAGAGCAGATTCTGGCAGGAGCGTTTCAGGTTACAGGGGACAACATTGAAGCAGAGCACGGCATACCATCCTCAGACCGATGATCAGACGGAGGTGGTAAACAGGAGTGTGGAGACTTATCTGCGGTGCTTCATTTCAGAGAATCCTAAAGAGTTGGCGTGATGGCTAGCATGGGCCGAATACTGGTATAATACTTCATATCACACGACGGCGCAGAGTCGCAGACTACACCCTTCAGGATTTTGTATGGCAGAGACCCCCGCATTTGCTACATTATGGGTATGATGCGACACCTGTGTCGTATGTGGAGCAGTACCTAGCGGAGAGGGACCGGATTTTGGAGGAGCTGAAGCTCCATTTGGCGAGGGCACAGCAGGTGTTGAAGGCTCGGGCAGACTTACACCGGCGTGACATACCCTTTGAGGTTGGGGACATGGTGTATCTGAAGCTGAGACCCTACAGGCAGAGATCAGTGGCTCACATGGGAAATGAGAAGCTGGCACCACGGTATTTTGGACCTTTCGAGGTCGAAGCGAGGGTTGGGCCGGTGGCCTACTGATTGAGCTTACCCCCAGGATCTGCCATTCACCCAGTCTTCCACGTTTCGCAGTTGCGCCAGGCCATTGGCAATCACACATCCTTTCCTCTCTACCCGAGACCCTTACTGCTGATATGGAGGTGAGACTGGAGCCTGAGGTATTGAAAGGGGTTCGGACGAGCAACACAGGAGAGCAGCAGGTGTTGTTGCAGTGGAAGAGCTTGACAGAGCATGATAGCACGTGGGAGGACATGGACGAGATGACGACGCGTTTTCCAGACTTCCACCTTGAGGACAAGGTGACTCTTTGGGGGGAGTATTGATGGGCCCACGCCCAATCCCGGCGGGTTTATACCCGCAGAAAGCATGCACAGCCCAAGGCACAAGCCGCCGATAGCATTAGCACGCTCGGGTCTCCCTACCCCCCATGAAACCCTACTTTCTATTATAAATAGGGGTAGCCGTCACTTGTTTTCATATGCTTGATTATTGATATTGTGTGATTCTATAGGTAAACGAGTGCGGACGTCCTCTTCAGCGTCTTGGAAGGAGAATACACCTCTTTTGTATTCAAATATCTAGTTTTTACTATTAGTTCTCTATAAAAATTGCATCTTTTTGTTAGGTCCTAACACTATTCAACGTGCAGGTGCTCCATATCATCGTCCTCGTCGGCTTCCAGTATTACCACACTCTCTTCACCCTCTTCATCGTCACTCACTATCGGGATCTGAAGAGTACGGTCCCCGCACCGATGCCCTGGAGTAAACTTCTCGTCGCATTTGGAACACATGCCCTTGGTCCGCTTGTCGTGAATCTCTGCCGTTGTCATTCTCCGTGTATGTCCTCCAGGTCGTGGTTCCACCCACTTCTCCTTACTAGCTGATGCCCCGTCTGTGGATGTTGCCCCATGTGGCAGCCTTCTGTCCCCCTCTAGGATCCGACCCTTAGAAAGGGGAGCATCACCATGACCCGCGGGCTCTCATCTCCATATCCTGGTGGCCCTCCACCATCCTCGCTGAAGTCTTCATCTCTCGCAGGTCACCAGGCTTCAGCTGTCTCGGTCCCGATTTAATCGTAGGTTTCAACCTCTTCATAAAATACCCCTACAGACTCTCCTGATACTCCACAAACTCTACTGCAGAGCATCTCGAACTTCTTAATATAGTCCCTGACACTCCCCTCCTGCTTCAATGCATACAGACGCTCATAAGCTACCCCAGCCTGTACCTCTCCAAAGCGCTCCAACAAAAGAGTTGTGAACTCCTCCCACGTACGAAAATGTCGCTGCTGCTGCATCCACCTAAACCAACCCAGAGCCTCTCCCTCCAAGCAAACTCCTACAGCCCTGAGTCAGTCCTCCTCTGGTACCACTGACACCTCAAAGTATCTCTCCACTCGGTACAACCAGTCATTCGGGTCTCCTCCATCAAAAATGGGCATCTTCAACTTCCTCAGCCGACTCTCCCCAGCGAATCCTCCTCTCTACTATGGTTGATCCTGGCGCCTTGGCTGGAAAATATGTGGTCTCTCGGGAATATACCATGCGGCTGGATCCCGTACGCCTCCATCTACACCATCCCATTGCCAATCTCCCCGCTCGTCTCCATGTGGATGTCTATAGTTCCCCTGATGTGCTCTCGGGTTGCCCTGAAGTCCTCTCTAGTCTCCTGTCACTCCCCCCGAAGGGTGGGGGCTGAGCCGACGGTCCTCCAAGGTGCTGTTGACGCCCTCCCTGCTGTTGAAATCCTCCCCAGGGCCCCATCTGTGGTTGAAAGGATGGTGTCTTAACCGATCGGGCCCCAAACTGGGCCCATTGTCACGCTGGAGTAGGTGGTGGGGGCTATCGAGCCCCGAGGTGGCTCAATGGGGCCCCGGAGGCTCGGGCAAGGCTCGGCTTCCGCCATCGGACACCCTGCAAAGCCCCCCAAGGGGGTGGCGGGGCCTGCCGGCCCCAATTTTGGGCCGGCGGGCCTCCGTCACTGCCCCAGGGGGCTGTCGAAGCCCCCAAGAGGGGCAGGCGGCACTGGCCGCCCCTCCTGGGGGTTCGGCAGAACCCCAAGAGTCGGAGGGGCAACCGCCCCCTGACCCGCTCACCTCCCCGTGGTGGGGAGGTAGCCGGGAAGGCATCCCAATCATCCACTGCGGCCGCGTTTCGTTGAACACTTGTTTGATAGCCTTCGTCGACGACATCATCAATGAATCCTTCGTCAAAGGCGATATTTTCTCCTTCGTCGACAAAGCTAGCTCCTTTTTGCTTGGATCTAACTTTGCTATCATTGCCACTATTTCTTGCATCATCTGAGCTTTGTTTGCCGATGCATCTTATTGGAGTGTCTCTGTCATCTGCGCGAGACATTGATCCAGTTGCTCTGCCGCTTCCTTTCTCATATTTTGGATTTCTTTGCTGATTTTGCTCTCAAACTTCTCCAACTTCTCTTCCAACAATTCAATCCTCTCCTTGGTTTGCGTCGTCGCCATGGATCTACCGTCTGATACCAAATTGATGCGATCCGCTAGGGTTTTGATGGTAAAAAGGGGATTTTTATTGCTAAACTTAGATCTGAAATTATAACGTAGCTACTACGAATGGATAGAACAACTAGCTAGGGATTAATCTGAGAGAAATAGGGAAATTCCTGATACAATTTATCTAAGAACTAAAGAAATAAGCTAGAGGAAATACTCAACCATTTTCGCATCCCCCAATAGGGCCGGCTCTAGCCCTTTAAATAGAAAAGTTACATCATTTGTTACTTTACGAAAATACGAAAAGTTCAGCCGCATCAGAGACACTGGCTCGAGCTTCCGCAACTCTCAGCTCAATGCGATGAGCCTTGGCCACTTGGACTTGAGCCTTCGTCAGCTCAGTGTAGTGGGCATTGGCTGCCTCGGTAGTCTTTTTCCTGGAAGCACGACTTGGCATGCTCCAACTCCCTCTGTAACTCGGTAACCCGACAATCCCTTTCCTCCACATACTTTGTGAGGCAAAAGATGGCCTCTGCAGACTCTAGACACTCCTCCGCAGCTCTGTCTCCTCCTCCGACCGTTGTTGTAGGACCCGCACTTCCTGAAGCTTGAGGCTATAGAGCGGGCCAGCTCAGCCTGCCCCTAACTCTGCCTCTACTTCCCGCAGTGTCTGGAGCTCCTCCCTCAACCTCCCGAACTCCTCAGTAGCGCGAGCCCTCGCACTGAGTGCTTCGACTTATACTCCCGCCATGGCACGCTCCTGCAACAGCTAGATGTCCTGAGCCAGAGCTTAAGCTCGCCCTTTTTGCAGAATATAACTGTGGAAGAAGCGGCCGAACACTTCTTGAGCTTGGCCAAAAGACAAAACAAAGATGTTAAAGCCTAATCTCAAAACATTGCTACATTTTACAAAGGAAGAGCTTACCGGGCTCATTTGTGTCAGAGCCTCAACGAATCCCTCAGCAACAATGTCGAGAAGACCGCTCTCCTTTCCGGTCTCATCAACCACGAGAGTGAGCATCCTCTCCCAGATGGCCGACCTCGTCATCGAGCCCTCGCCAAGGTAAGAAGCTCATGTTGGTCCCGCCTCGGGGTGAGGTGAGCTCGAGGGCAGGTCGGCCTTCTGCTCAATAGCCACGGCCTTGGCCTTCTTTCACTGGAGCTCAGTGGCATCAAGAGGAGCATACCCCGTGCGACAGCTCAGGAACTGCCTCTTTCCTTGCCTTCAGCTTCCTTCTCACCAGGGGGTGTTGTCGTCATCTTCATCCTCATCCCCCAAGTTGACATGGACCACTGAGGGAGCCGTCACGACTGCAGCCCCCAGAGCTGAGGTAGGGGCGGGCTCCTCTCCGTAGGAACAGCGAAAGCAGCGACGAGGGTGTGCTCAACTGGGGGCCTTGAAGTTTCCACTTCATCTCCTGTTTTCAGAGCTGCCACTTCATCTCCCGTTTTCAGAGCTGGGGTAGCTGAGGGCTCCACCCTATTGTGAGCGGTGGCCGAGGTCTTCCCTTTGCTCCTTCAGGGCAGATGGCAATGCTTCAGTCATAGACCCAGGCAGGATTCAAGTTGAAGCCCTCATATCAGGAAAACAAAAGCGAGAAAGGTCAAAAACAAGATAAGAAGGTTAAAAGTCACGACCTCTTAGGCTGGTACTCGCCAACACAAGGAGCTTCACCGAACTCCATGTTCTACTCAGCAGACATCGCCTGTAGTGCTCGGATCCGTTGTGAGACCTTGGGGGCAGTAGGTCAGATGGCTATCCATACCCACCAGACGAGTTCATTATCCCAAGCCATCTTTGGGATGACATTCGGGTCCCACTAGAAAGGCCACCCAAATTGACATGGCACCCGCTCTTCATCAGTGACATAGCCCTCCTCAGAGCTATCCTAGCTTCATGTGGCCTAAAACCACGTCCTTCCAATTTTTGTTTACCGAGGGCTTCTCTTCAAAGATCCTCAGGACCACAGCTTGGTTGTTGAGATGGTATTGGATGTCCAATGTCTTCTTTAGCTCAGACGCCGAGTGCACCAGATCGACATCGACAGACAACCATCCCTTGCCCTGGGAGGCGGACATCGTAGCCGAAGCAATTAAGCCCATGAAACTATTGAGGGCTAGTTGGACCGGTGCCAGGTTGGAGAGGTAAAACACAACAGGTCAAGCAGTTGTACATGAGGCAAAGTCCTGGCTCCAAGTACACAGAGCTTAATGGTATTGCTCCTTGAGGAGGTCGGTCAGGCGTTCTCTTCAACTAACGTGTAAGGTACAAATTGACCAAAGAGGGAATTTAGTACCTCTTTTTAAGCCTTGCCAGCTCAGACCAAGTCACTTTCGACCTAAACTCCACCAAGTCACTTTCGACCTAAACTCCTGATCTCACGAGCAAGGTACAAATTCACCGAAGAGGGGATTTAGTACCTCTCTTTAAGCCTTGCCAGCTCAAACCCAGTCACTTTCGACCTTACTCCTGAGCTTGGAGGTGTGGCGACCCCTGAGGGGCTATTTTTCCTCTCTTGCTACAAAGGTTGGCAATCCTAGATGTATCAACGACGTCTAGATCTTGATGCAAATAAGGCTCTGATGGCCCACCCGGAGCAGGCACCATGCCAGAGGGAGAGGCCACTAAGGCAACATGAGGAGAAGACAGCGCGACCCCACGAGCCCGGACGCGAGGCAGCGAGCCGACGGCCTCGCGTCGCAGACACGTGGTTGTGATGCATGCGAGGCCTCCTAACACCTGAGTCGGTAATATTCTCTCACATCCCTTTCAAGTGGTTGTGCACCCTCTCTACCAATGGAGACCTCAACGGGCAACAGTGACGACGAATACGCCCAGCGACTCCTCCGGGATAGATATCATATAATGCTCGGAGGGGTGTTGCTTGAGAGTCGGTGGCGTCAGACATGGGTTTAATTGGATAATTCAGCAAAGAAAGAAAGAAGCAGAGAAGAAGTAGATGGCCAAGAAAGGAAATTAACCTTTTTCGACGTAGAAGCGACGATCGTTGAGTAAGACTGTAGAGCATGGAAGCGCAAAAGCCAAATACTTGCGCAAGAAAAGCTACGAGTACGGCCAACCACCAGACTTCTTCACCCTTTTCTACCTGCCTTGGGTGGAAACTAGAGGGATCCGATCGTGTGGCCGTTCAAATGCCCACAATCTTCCTAGGCAAGAGACGATCGCACCCGTCCAAGCCCCATGCTTAAGCGTCATCTGTACAACACGTCGCTACACACAACAACAACTGCGTCTTTTGGGGGTACCTGGCATGTTCCATCTGTTCCATCGGGTCTCGAGACGAGAACATTTACTTCCGTTTTGTCTTTTCGGTTTCCGAGAAGCGACAGCTATGTTAGCAAGGCATGATGAGTTTTCCTTCCCCAGCCACCGTCTTGGATGCCACGTTTTGAACGAAGTTGGGCCGATGAGACAAGAACGGACGATGGTCCTTGACTCTTCATTTTCTTTTCAATTTCGTCTTCTCGCCTCTCCACGTCCGACCTTAGGGTGCAGCTCAGGTCGGTAGTGTCTAGCCAGAAGACAAGGGGCCCACGTTAGAGGTACTTTGAGATGAGGCCCACAACAGCTGGGTTTAACCAGACTTAATAGTGGGGCCCAACGCGTCCGAATCAAGAAGCTACATGTATCCTTAGGGACCACCCGAGAGCAACCTAAGAGGCCAACCTGACCAAGTAACTAATACAGTCTTGTAAGGCAGATATGCACTCGCAAACTCAGGTCGGCCACGAGATTCACACAAAGACGACCTCCTGAGATCGGCTCCTTCAATAGGGTGCTCTACAAGGACGACCACAATGTAGGCTTCTTCAACTACACTCCACAAGTACGACCTTCGTGAGGTCAGCTCCTTCAGCGGCCACGCTCCATGGGAACGACATCTACGGGGTCTGCTTACTAACAACAGCTTTGCAAGGACAACCTCCACGATGTCGGTTCCTTAGAAGCATGGTTCCACAGGACGACCTCAACGATACACACCTGAGGTCAGCTTCTTCGGCTGCATCAATGGTTCGTCCACCTAGTATGTTAGTCTTCACAAATCACCCCCACAATCAGGTGGCTCAATTTTCGATGATCTCCTCTCCAGACCGCTGCGAGTGGGAAGCCATCCAGATCCATCCATTGTGCAATAAGCGACAAGCCTAATCTAGAAGTCAGCGGGTATCCTTCTGATACGATCCGGAGGATCGATCAATTAATTTCAGATTTTAAAAGAGGAAAAATGTAAAAAGTGGGATTTTTATGTAGCCTAGATTGCGAAGAACGAATTTTTGATAGATAAATGAGTCTCTTTCGAGAGGAGACTCGCTCTCCTAACTCTTGTTGCACGGAACAAAAGACTAAAAACCTTCACAAGAGATGCCTACAAGTTCTTCACAAAATAAGCATATCCTAACCCTAGCCCACGCCCTCACTTGTCTAATGTTTAGGCATGGTGCATACATCAAAACTAGCAAAACTTATTGTGTATAAAGAAACTTCGTCCAAACAGTCGGTGCTCATAGCAATTACTCCTTCGACCTCCTCTCGTACGTAATGATCGTATCATTACTCCGCCCCTAAAAAGCCATCTTGTCCTCAAGGTGGTGCATGAAGTCCGTGGAGGCCCTACTCCAAGTGCGCGCAAGCCTCCTCCTGGATCAAAAGGATGAAAATGATCTCCACCACTTTCACTGCCGTTCTGAAGAAATCCAGATCTGAAAGATTCAGATCTGAAAACTTGAATATCTGGATCTGAAACTTGAAGATCTGGATCTGAAAATATCAGATCTAGATCTGAAAATTTCATATCTGAGACTTTTAGATCTGGATCTGAGAATTTCGGATCTGGATCTGAGAATTTCGGATCAGGATTTGAGACTTTCAGATCTGTATCTGAAAATTTCAGATCTGCGAATTTCAGATCTGGATCTGAGACTTTTAGATCTGGATCCAAAAGATCTCGATCTGAAAGATATGGATCTGAGACTTTCAGATCTGGATCTGAGACTTTCAGATCTTGATCTGAAAGATCTGGATCTGAGAATTTCAGATCTGGATCTGAAACTTCCAGATCTGGATCTGGATCTGGATCTGAATCAAGCGTGGAATCGCCCTGATTCTCTTTCCCTTGGATCCTCTTGCCTCGATCTCCTCCCTTCCCGGCCGTTAGAGTTTGTAACATCTCCATTATCGCCGGAATTGACGACATGGCCTCCCTCACAAACTTCAGATCTGAAGTAGCCTCCTTCAATCATTGGAGATCGCGTCCCGTCTGCGCGGCTTCCCTCCTCATGGCCCGAAGTTGTTGTAGCAAATCACCCATGGATCGTAGATGCTCTGATACCAATTTGATACGATCAGAGGATCGATCAATTAATTTCAGATTTTAAAAGAGGAAAAATGTAAAAAGTGGGATTTTTATGTAGCCCTAGATTGCGAAGAATGAATTTTTGATAGATAAATGAGTCTCTTTCGAGAGGAGACTCGCTCTCCTAACTTTTGTTGCACAGAACAAAAGTCTAAAAACCTTCACAATAGATGCATGCAAATTCTTCACAAAATAAGCGTATCCTAACCCTAGCCCACGCCCTCACTTATATAATGTTTAGGCGTGGTGCGTACATCAAAACTAGCAAAACTTATTGTGCATAAAGAAACTTCGTCCAAATAGTCGGTGCGCATAGCAATTACTCCTTCGGCCTCCTCTCGTACGTAATAATCGCATCATTAACTTTCAGATCCAGATCTGAAAGATCTAAGGCGCCGCTCTCCTCTTTCTCCACCTCATCCTCAGAAAAGTACCCATGAGACTTCATCAGATCGGAGTCCGCAGCTTCATCAAGACTCAATGATCTATAAGCTTGCTCCCTGTAAAAGAAGACATAAAAATTTCTCGGATCATAATCCAATATTTCTGACCCCAAATCTATGCATTTCCAATAGCGTCCAATCATTAGGTAACATCCCATCAAATTGGCTAAACATTGCAAGTGTTGAGCTTTTCCCTTGGCTGCGGAAATGGAATCGTAATAAGATCTAGCAATTTCAAATTGGCTAGCTGCATCATGAAATCTTCCATCTCGAAAGAGCCTATTCCCTTGCCGCAGCGCCCGTGCTTGTTGTAGCAAATCACACATGGATCGTAGATGCTCTGATACCAATTTGATACGATCTAGAGGATCGATCAATTAATTTCAGATTTAAAAGGGGAAAAAATATAAAAAGGTGGAATTTTTATGGATCTTAAATTGCGAAGAACGATGATAGATTGATAATTGAGTCTCTTTCGAGAGGAGACTCGCTCTCCTAACTTTTGATGCACGGACAAAAGTCTAAAATCCCTCACAATAGATGCCTACAAGTTCTTCACAAAATAAGCATGCCCTAACCCTAGCCAACGCCCTCACTTATATAATGTTTAGGCGTGATGCGTACAGCAAAACTAGCAAAACTTATTGTGCATAAAAAAACTTCACCCAAACAGTCGGTGCGCATAGCAATTACTCCTTCGGCCTCCTCTAGTACGTAATGATCGCATCACCTTTCTTATCTGTTTACTGCGCGATCTGAGGAGTCAGTTACGTGTGAAAGATCCGAGATCTCCATAACTCCCCCTGACGTGACATAACCGACCCGCAACCATACAAAAATAACAGATTATCTTCTTCATGAGGTACGCAAGCACAAATGCTAAAACCTACACACCTCCTTCCTCCTGCTTGGAACAAATTTAAGCATCGGAGTCGAATCAGAGGGACACCCCCTCCGTTTCCTCGGACATTCTTCATATCTATTTCAGGCATCGAACAAGCACCTCGGCCCAGCAAGATCCTGTCAGGGTCCTCTGTTGCGAAGATTCCTGCATCAACAGCTGATGCAAGATCCTTGTATCAATATAAGCCAATGGATAGCAGCTCAATTCCTAATTTATGGTCAACTTCTTTCAATTTGTCTCTCAGCGATCTTTTTTAACATGAAAGCCACCAAAAAGATACAAATCAAATACAATGTATTTGAATTTCTTAATGAGAACCAGTTGATGACCAGAGAGGGAAAGAAAATGATGTAACCATATTGACTAAAAGTAAATTGTGCTTATATAACTTAAATAACATCTAGAAGAATTTTAAAAGCAACATTAATTGAGCTATGAAACAGACTAATAGTTCAACAGGTGAAAAGAAGCGAGTGGAAATACTTTCCTTGTGAAGGTTTTCTGTTTCAGTAGCTGCTTAAGTTCAAAAAGCCCATCTGTGCCAGAAACCCTTTCTTGCTGGGTCCCATCAGTGTCATAAAGGTTTGTCACATTCTTCCCAACATTTGCGTTGTTTTCTAGTGCTTCGTTCAATGGTTTCTGTGTCTGCAAATTCTGAGAAGCACATAAAAAGATATTGTCATTGTTGTTTAACTAAGATGCAACACTCAATTCAAATAGGAAAAGAGAGGGAAGAATAAACACCAAATAAAACACCAGCAAGCAAATCAAAGGAGGAGAAAAGAAGTTGTCACACAAGGTAGGTAGGCAGTTACTGCTGACGAATAAAGGTAAACGAAAAGAAAATAACCTGCTCTTGTTGCAGAATGTCAGCACTTATTAACTCAGACTAAAAACATCTGAAATGATCCAATTGATGTGATATGGTTGGGTACAACAAAATGGTTGCTGTCACTGTTGGATGATCCCAAATGACCATTCAGGCCAACTGGTTGTTTAAAGACACTAATTCAAGCATAACTTGCACCAATGCATAAATTTACAAGAAACCATCATGGGTTTGTTCCACTTGACTGTACTGCGGATATTGGGACCATAACACATTGCACAACTTGCAATTATCCCTCAAAAGGAGGCTATCATAGTCCAATGGTGTTTTCATTGTGAATATGAAGAGTACATAAACATGCTAAATTTGGGTTCATGGAGCAAGATTTTGGATAAATGGCAGTTGCAACAAGGAAATTTGCCATCTCAATATTACTCAGTTCAAATAGTCATTCCAGCCAACGCTCCTTAACCAGAACACATACATACATACTAAATTTCTCTCGAGGCAAAATGACATATTTTCACAACTGGATGTACTTGGATACTACAACCAAGGAGAAGGTTATGTCATTGCATGTATATGAACCAGGTATTTATATAATTCATGGATACTCTGAGGCTCGAGTGATAATATCTGGATACTCCAACAATATAACCTTTCAAAGATATATCCGGAACTAAGAAGCTTGAAATCTAATGGATAAACGATAAGCTTAATTTAGAGGTGCATCTATCTAATTTGTCAATGCTCTTAATGGAAGATTAGAATTATTCTGTTACTTATTGATTTGTATAGCTTGAAAATATGATTTACTTCATTTCTTTAACAATTGCAGTCCAAAAAATCCTAGTTATAAACAAATATCAGTAACACACATGCAATGTAACGTCACTATTGTTTTATCGATAACATAAACATAACATAAACATATCGTGAATTTTCAAGATTTCCTGTGTGTGTCCATATTAGTTCAAGCTATCTCTAGTTACAAGATATCCCTCAATTCCATAATATAAACTGAATGATTGTGATGTCTGCCTATAATTTTTCATCGATATGAGTCTAAACATATTGATGTGTATGTTATGGCCATTCCTTTCTCCACGCACTCCTTTACTTGCTCTTGGATCTGACATTTTGTAGAGAAGTGACTAGCTTCATTACAGAAATCGTATGTTGTTTGACTATTTAGCTCTATCTGTGCTTTCGAATTGAACACAAGTTTCTGCAGCAGTATATCATCATCTTTCCTCGTCTAAAAGATATTTGAAAGATTGTTCCTTGTCTGGACGAGCTTTAAATTGCACAACCATAACGTGATGACTGGCTTTCCAATGCAAGCTCTGTTATTGTTCAAGGAATTACAGCACCCCCCCCCCCCCCCCCCCCCCCCCCCAAAAAAAAACAAACAAACAAACAAACAAACAAACAAAAAACACACACTAAATATAATTCATTGTAATCTTCCATCAACAGAAATTTGACACCAAGAGCTCGATGCATGTTTTCACAAAATACTGCCAACCCGAAAATGGCACATTTTTGCTCAATAGCTCACTTAATTTCAATGGGAAAATGCTTAATTAAAATGAAGATAAATGTACAACAAATACCTCAGTTGTAAAAGCTTTCAAAATTCTTACGACGTAGTAGGACCGAAAATAATCATAGATTAATTTATGGAAATTGCCTACTTAAAAAGGGAAACATCAGTTTAAAACTATAAACATTGCAATTAACAGAAATGAACTGACATAAAACTTAACTATAAAATGAGGAAAGCAACTTTGATCTTCATGATTAGATCCAACTGTTTGATAAAACATTCAAAGATAAATTTTTAAGAATTTGATAAATCTGCTAAGCATTCGATAGGTCACATTGCCCGGTGTCAAAGTTGGCAAAAGATTGAAATCATTGAAACAATCCTCAACACATATAGAAGCTCCAATAACAGGATTTCAGTTGGAGCCACCGACAGAAACTAGCAGCTGGATCTAAAGATTAACATCATACAATAGTGCTTCTATGAACATCGAAAATTGAAATAAAGAGAACAATCTTCAGTCTGTATGGAATGGTGAATGTCTCAAGGGTGAATCCATTATCAAATAGGGTCTCTGCAAGATAAGACGGTTTCACAATTTTATCCACAATCAATCGCCTGATAATCATCAAAGATCTAGAAGAGATATACACCATAGGTAATCAAGGAAAAGAAGTGATTCATACTTTATTTGGAAATTTAATAAAAAAAACAATAACAAGGTAGGAAAAATTGAAGGTAAAAAAATTCACTTGTTTCATTAGACAAGCCCCAAAGATTTTGTGTAAAACACATGTTATATATTTAATCTCCAGGTGTACATCATAATAACTTGTCAACTCATGTCATCGCATGAATGTGACTTCTTGAAGACTTACCTTTTCCTAATCCTCCAATTTAATCACAGTTTGAAGTTTGAACATGACTAATTGGCAAAGGACCTAATGCTATGAGGGAAAGCTTTGGGGTGGGTGGGGTTTGTGGTCGTGGTGGCTTTTATTGTGTGGTGGGGGAACCGACATGCATGATAGAATAGACTTATCACATGAGGAATCCTGCGTATGAGATGCCTTATCAGCAGTATACAAAGAACAGAAATGCCACATTTGGAGATATAATTCAGAAAATTGGAGGTAGATTTAAGTGGGTGAATAGGTTATGCAAACTAAAGTTAGCAAGGTCTCGCTCTGGCTCTAAAAACTCCACAAGTGAGATGTTTTGGGCATACGCAAAATGGATTTAGGATAAAACATAGGTAGTTTGGATTTGAAACCTCCATTATTTTGAAGTCATCTCCACCGACAAGAATTCTTAAATGCCTCATAAGTCCCTTGGAGGTAGGTTACTCTAACTCTCAAATTTTAGAGTTAGCATAACTTCATTCCCAAATGGGACCTAAGGTGACGGCATTATTAAAGTGTAAGTCGACACTGCCTCCAGGCTGAAAGAAAAGTATGTTGCTTCAAAAGATGATGAATTCCTTTTCATCTTGAAATATAAGTATCTAACATACAATTCAAATATCTATTATACAAGTGGGGGATGTTCCCCACGGCCATGTCCCCATGGGACAAGAAAGTGGGCCACACCTTTGTCCTACTAGGACAAAGGTGTGGGCTAGGTTGTTCCACCTTGGCATGATAGGCCCCACTTGGCGGAGGGTGGAAGCTTGGGTTTGGGGTTTGGGGGTGAGGTTGTGGAGAGCCCAAACACATGCCACCCTCATTCCCAATATTTGCATGCTTGCTATGGCTTTGTCATACAACCCAAATGCCCCTCCCTATTCCACATATTTACGGGTTTGCCATCTGTCTTTTTTCACTTTGACCCCCTGCATTTTTGCACTGTAACGCCTGCTTTTTCCCCTTTTACCCCTGGTTTGGGGTGGGATTTATGCACTTTGTTCCCCTAATTGTTTTTGCAATTTAACTCCTTTTACCCCAGCGATACCCTCTCTCTCTCTCTCTCTCTCTCCCCTCTCTCTTTTGTCATTTGCGCGCGTGCACCACATCATGTGTGTGTTTTTCCTTGGGTCACCGTGCACTATGTGCATATGTTATTTTTTGTACAATACCAAAAGGTAGTCACCCCAATAAAGATAGCAATCCTAAAGTGCAGCAACCAGATTGTGTTGATAAGTTTCCAATGCATAACCATAAAAAGAGAAAATTTAAATGCATATGTACGTAAGAAAAATTTTGATATGTAATCTTACATTACAAACAGCTTCGGGAGCTCTATCTATGGAAAGAATGTTTTCCTCTGCAAATAAAGCCATTTAGAAATAAGAATAATTAAACAATCAAATCCATATTTCTAACAAAAGAAAAAAGGAAATGCATAGCAATGAAACATTGTGCATAACAAACCAAATAAAAACTGTGGGGATTTAGAACACAATTGGAATACAAATCAACTGCCATATGAAATATTGAGTATAAATGAAACTCTAGTAACCAACATAATTGAAGTGCTTGTGAATGGAGGTGAGAAAATCGTCACTTGCAGTGTTGCTCGTGTTCAATGTATCATGGACGAAATTCTGATATCGTCGTCGTCAACACTAGCATGCCATTTAAAAATGGCACAATGCTATATGACTTGGACGATACAAACTTATGCCTCCAAAAAGTGCCAATAGAGTCATATAGAGCAGACCAAACTTTCCAGATAATCATTGTCCAGGGAAACTTGGTATTGCTTATTCGTCGAAATACAACTAAAAGACAAAATTAAAAGGATCCAGATATCAGGGATTAAAACTTACACAGCATGCATTTGGAAGTTATAAGGCCATCTTTTGGGCATATAGTCAGCCTTATACCATTTCCAAACAGTATGCCAACATATAATGTTTAAGAGAAAATATGAGCGAGTGCAGGTAACATGAGATAGAAGCCTATATTAGTGTAACCACGCCTAAATTCAAATGAAAGTAACCAGCAAGGGAAAGAGAAATGATTGTTTGCATATGCAAAGTAACTCAACGGTTGTCAAAAAATTGAAGAATCCAGATGATGCTTGGAAAAGCCAAGGCCCATGGGTGAAAACTACACAAAAAAAATATCATCTGAAAGATTGAGGGATAGAGAGTAATGCTAATACCCTAAAGTTTAAAGCATAATTCCAGCTGTCTAAATCAATATCACATAGCTATTGCGACAATAATAAAACCTTGAATACCTTCCTATATCAACAAACTGGGGCGTGTCATATTGGACACATGTTAGACATTGGTATCAGACATGATTCGAGTGTAAAGCATCATTGTGCCGTGTCGTTCCCATGTCAGCATGTCTGTGTCCATGCAACATAGCTAAAATACAGCTTGGGTATATTCCTCTACCTACAAACATACACGATATGCCAAAGGCTATGAGAGGCATGTTCCTGTATGCATATAGAAAGATCAAGACTTAGAACCTAACAACACGACATGAGTAGAACACTACCGAGAGAATTAAGTTGAGACAAGGAATGTATCCTTCTTAACACCCCTAATATCAATTATGCAATCAATATAACAAAATGTCTATGACCATAGAAATGCAACAAATAAGTCATAAATAACACTAATATTCACAAAGATCCTATTGTGAAAAGATATTCCGAGCTATCATTAGAGAATAAATCAAAATTTCAGATTACATTCGAAAAACATTTATAAACTGGATCCCTCTTCCTTTTCCCCATAAGTTCTACTATAGTTGACCGACCCGTGATGGGAATCCAACTTGGATTCAAATTAATATTATACCATTTGAGTCAATTTGTATTTTAATCTTTGAGTCCTTTTAGAATTCTAGTATTTGAGTATTTAGATTTTATTATTTTAATTTATTTGGACGCTTTTTAGTTTAAATACATTGAGTCCTTTTATAATTTTCTTTTCTAATGAAACACGAGTTTTTTAGAATTTCCTTTTTCAAAAGAAATTTGAGTCTTTTTTAAAAAAATTCTTTCCTAAGAATTGGAGTCTTATTGAGTTTCTTGTTCCAAAAACACTTCTATTATGTAGGAGTCTTTATTTAAGCTATTCAAGAATTTAAATACGAATCAAATTAGTCTTTAAATTTACAAATACATATTGTTTTGTATTTAAGTTTTTAATTATTGAAAATTGAGATTATGATAGACTGACGCAATGCAAAACAATGGGGTGGCAGTTCACAACCCTAGGGAGTGGTAGTTTTGTAATTTCGGGACGGTTGCTCAAAACCCTAGGGAGTGGCAATTCTATAATTTTAGAATTAAGGCCAAGGTGTCTTGGTGTCCTATCATTAATGTAGCCATAGGTTAGGGAGAGCGGTATTTTCTCAAATTGAGACCGAATGTTGTATTTCCACTTAATATCAATAAAAATCCTATCTTTTGCACTAATCTATTCCAAAATCCTATCAAATAGGTATCAAATTACAAAACTGCCACTCTCTAGGGTTTTGAGCCGGTGTCCTCTTGTTTTTCCTTGTATTGGCCTACATTACTCTCCTCCTAATGAGACACTTTGTCCTAAAAGTGGAATTCCAAAAAGATGTACGGGAATTGCTATCAAACTCGTGGAAGCCCTGCATGCCTCTCTCGTCCTTGTTGAAGCATCGTCGGCTTCTCCTGGCCTTGTTGTATCCCAGTCGGCCTCTCCTGACATCATCGAAGCACTGCCGGCTTTCCGCGGCTTCGCCACTGCCTCCCCAGGACCCGTCGATGCCCCATTGTCCGCGCAATGTCGCATCAGACGTCACGCGGCATGGATTTGGACGAATTTCGTCTCCCCACACATCGTCGTGCACGGATCTGGCTAGATCTGGCCAAATCTGGTCCGATCCTTGGTCGGGGCGGTCCATCGCCGTTTTTCACCACCGGTCCCGAAAGGATCCGCTACTGTTTGGTCTCTATCGTTGGCTCCTTCGTTCACGATGGATTTTCCCTTGAGAATTGCTTCTGTCGTCATTGTGCTAACATCTTCCGTGTCACCCCTACTTAGATCTCTCTGTAGGGACAACCGCCAATGGTGGACGGTTGTTCATCTCGATCAACTGCTCAGCATGGCTTCCAAAGACGAGAACCTTTCCTCCATCATTCCGAATCGTTCCTCTATCTTTCTGAAACATCACTCCACCATTCCGGATCTTTTCTCCATCATGTTCTTGAGTACCTCCACCTTTTTCGCCGTCATTGGTCCTAGATCTGAGTGTTCTGATGCCAATTTGATATGATTGGAGAAGAGATTAGGACAAAAGATATGATTTTTATTGATAATAAGTGAAACTACAAGATTCGATCTCAATTCGATAGGAAGGCCACTCTCCCAATAACCTATGGCTAACTAATCTAAATAATAACTGTTAGTCTGTCACAATTTTCCACATACCACATTCATAACCCTTCCCCTCTTATTTATAATAAAATCCTCCCTAATGAACCGCCGCCCCTAAAATCATAAAATTGCATATCCCTAGGATTTTGAGCAATCGTCCCCTTGTTTTGCCTTGTGCCAGCTTATCATTAAATTCTCCCTAATAAAGTCGTTGTCCTGAAATTATATAATTGCTCCTCCCTATGGTTTTGAGCTGACACCCCCTTTGTTTTGCCTAGTGCCGACATATCATTACTCCCCTTCTAATAAAACACATTGTCCTTAAGGTGGAATTCCGAAAAGAGATATTAGTCCTGGCCTCGCCAAAGCCTTGTGGGCATCCCCGTCATCGTCGAAACATCACAAACTTACCCAGGCCTCGTCGTAGCCCCGCCGGTCTCCCCCGCCATTGTTGAAGCATCGTCGACATCCC
Source organism: Scilla litardierei (assembly GCA_030789695.1). Classification (NCBI taxonomy): domain Eukaryota; kingdom Viridiplantae; phylum Streptophyta; class Magnoliopsida; order Asparagales; family Asparagaceae; genus Scilla; species Scilla litardierei. The sequence continues at coordinate 350,857 of JAULAV010000092.1, forward strand.
CCGACTTCATCGATGCTTCTTCAGGGCCCATCGAGAGCCCATCATCCCGCGCGACGTCAAGCCGGATGTCTCGCAAAGCGAATCTGACCGGATCCCGCCTCCCCACGTGCCGTCGTGCGCAGATCTGGCCGGATCCTTGGCCGAGATGGTCCTACGTCATTTTTTCCGTCACATGTTATAGAAAGATCCATTGTCATCTGGTCTTCGTTAGAGGTCCCAGCTCTTTGCCCTAATTAGTCCCAAAAGAAATTGGTCACAGATCTTTCTGTCAAGGCCCAATCGTCCCTGCGCAGTCGACACATGACGCAGATCTGATCGGATCCGACCAGATCATTGGCCAAGCAGTCTGTTGAGTTTTTTCGACACCGGTCGTGGAAGGATCGGTTACAATTTGGTCTCCTCCGCCACCTCCTTCGTTCACGGTGGCTTTTCCCGTGAGAATTACCCAGTCCACCCTTGTGATGTCATCTCCCGCATCACCCCAATTTAGATCCATCTCTGCAGGGACAACCGCCGATGGTGGGACCAGATCTGGCCAGGACCAACATCGGGGCAGGCCAATGGCAACGAAAAAGATGGTGGTTCTCAAATTGTGACGAAAAGTATGGAGGTCATCAAGAACGTGATGGTGGAAAGATTCAAAACGATGGAGGAATGTTTTGGAAAGATGAAAGAACAATTCAGAATGATAAATGAAAGGTCCTCGTCTCGGGAAGCCATTATGAAACAATTGATCGAGATGAATAGCCACCCAATCACTGACTATTGTCCCTGTAAAGACGAATCTATGCATCGGTGACGCGAGAGATAATGGAACAATAACGAAAGCAGCAATTCTCAAAAGAAAAGCCATCGCGAACGAAGGAGGTGGCAATGGAGACCAAATATCAGCGGATCCGACAGCGACCGAAAACAAAAAAATAGCGACGGACTATCCCGGCCACGAATCCGACCAGTTCTGGTCAAATACGGCCAGATTTACGCACGACGTGTGGGGAGGCGGGATCCAACCAAATCCGCAACACGCGACATCCGACACGACGTTGCACGGGGATGATGTGGTCTCGAGAGGCTCTGGGGAGGCAATGGCTAAGCCGGGGGAGGCTGACGGTGCTTCAACGACGGGGAGGCCAACAGTGCTACGTCAAAGATAGGGGGCCGACGATGCTTCGACGAGGATGGAGAGCTGGCCCACCGGGCTTCAGTGATGCCGAAAGCAACCAGCATCCCTTTTCGAAATTCCACCTTGTCTCGTTGGGAGGGGAGTAATGATAAGCCGATACAAGACAAAACAAGGCAACGACTCAAAACCTTAGGACGTGACAGTTTTGTAATTTCAAAGCACGGCTCAAACCCATATGAAAGAGCAATTCTGTAATTTCAAGACGGTGACTACTCATTAAGGAGAATTTTATTATAAATAAAAAGGGAAGGGTTAAGAGTCGGGTATGCAGAAAATTGTGAAAGAAAAGCAGTTATTATTTAGACTAATTAACCATATGTTATTGGGAGAGTGGCATTCCTTTCAAATTAAGGCCAGGTCAAATCTTGCAGAATCAATAAAATCCTATCTTTTGCCCGAATCTCTTTTCCAATCTTATCAAATTGTGATCAGAGCACTCAAATCCGGGACCAATGACGGTGAAAAAGTGAAGGTACTTAAAAACACGATGAAAGAAAGATTCGTAACGATAGAGAACCGTTCCGGAAATATGGAGGAAAAGTTCAAAACAATGGAAGAAATGTTCTCTTCTTTGAAAGCCATGATAAAGCAGTTGATCAAGATAAACAACCGTCCACCACTGATGATTAACCCTGAAGAGACGGATCTAAGCTGTGGTGATGCGGGAGATGACGGCACAATGATGGAAGGAGCAATTCTTAAAGAAAAGCCATCGCAAACGAAGAAGGCGACGACAAAGACCAAACGACAGCAGATCCTTACAAGAATGGCTGCGGAAAAACGGCGACAACCCACCTCGACCAAGGATCCAACCGAATCCGACCGAGTACGTGAATGACAGCACATGTGGAGATGGGATTCAGCCAGATCTGCGACGTCCGACGCGACATCGCACTGGGATTATGGGGCCTCAACGGGCCCTGGGAAGGCAGCAATGAAACCGGGAAAGGCTGGTGGTGCTTCGACGATGGTGGGGGAGGCCGGTAGGGCTACTGTGAGGCCCAGGAAGCCGGCGATGCTTCGACGAGGACGGGGAAGGCCCGCAAGACCTTAACGAGGCCAGGAGCAATCCATCTCCTCTTTTCATAATTCCATCTTTAGAACAAGTTGTCTCTTTAGGAGAGAGTAATGATAGGCTGACACAATGCAAAACAAGGGCGACGGCTCAAATACTAAGGGAGTGGCAATTTTATAATTTGGGGACGACGGCTCAAAACACTAAGGAGTGGCAGTTCTATAATTTTGGGACAACGGCTTATTAGGGAGAATTTTATTATAAATATAATGGGAAGGGTTAGGAGTGGGGTATGTGGAAAATTGTGAGAATAATAGTTATTATTTAGATTAGTTAGCTATATGTTATTAGAAGATTGGCATTCCTCTCGAATTGAGGCCAAATCTTGTAGTTCCACTTAGTATAAATAAAAATCCTATCTTTTGTCCTAATCTCTTCCCCAATCCTATCAAATTGGTATCAAAGCACTCGTTATTGGAAGAGATGGTCTTTCTCTCGAATTGGAGACCGTATCTTTGATAGTTCCACAAAAATCAATAAAATCCCAACTTTTTGCCTTCCCCAATCCTATCAGATTAATAAAATTTTAATTTATAGACTATGTTAGCATCCACTTAAATATTGAGTATGATAAATATGAGAGTGAGCTTGGTTGCCTAGGCGTGTAGTTTGAAAAATATTTACATACGAAACACTGGAATATGTAATCTGACATGTAAAGCTTAAAATCCTATCAAATCCTAAATTAATTCTTTTCCTTCCCACTGTATCTTTTTCCCTTCCGTTTCATGTTAAACAAACCAGAAGGAGATATATAAAACTGGAACAATGACAAACAAACAAGAAAAATCATGTACGGATCTGTTTAAATGCATGGCCCAGAACATTGGATACAAATCATAAACCCTAGTGTAAACAGGCATGGAGGAATAGAAAAATGAAACACATAAGGTCATTAAAAGGCTTATTCAATTTGCATATCCTAAAGTAACCCCATTTTCTTAACCCACATATGTTTCTTCCCCTCCGCCACTCATCCAGTCTTCATTCTCTTCTCCACCTGAGAGATAAATTCTACACCGATGATCCCCGAAGCAGACCATGTTATCCAATTGGTTCATCTACGGTCTTTTCTACTATTTTCTGGTCTAGGGGGTTTGGGAGCTATGTTGCATGGATACAACCAAATTAGCCGCCTTATGCATATTCAATACATTTCTAGCATGGTATGAGTGGGTCGTATCTGGCAAAGGCATGTGTGCATAAAAGTTAGCACATATGCAGTTAGTTATGGCTGGGAAATGAGACTGAAAAAATATAAGGCAAAACTCCTTTGGATAATAGGGGATATCAGTCAAATGTGTTAGGTCTATACCTAAAACCCATTGAGCCACTGAATAACTTTAGTTCCTTATCATATAATTAACTCAGGTGCACTCTTTCCACATTCTCTCTATCTCGCTATTTTCCCTTCCTCTTTTTTCTCTCGCTCCATCCTCCCTCCAAAGGACACACCCCCAATGTAACATCGCATACAAAGGCATATTGGAGATGGCCAATATACATGCTATTAGGATTTTGGAAAAGATTTTATTTCTTCAATAGGCTTAATTCAACCTCCCACGTATCAACCTCTATCTCAAAAGCTAAACTTCTCTTTCAATTTAAGGATATGAATGGGTCAGAATGATTTGTTCAATAGAATTGATGGTAATTCATGTTTGATCTATTACTAGGGTTTTGCATATTATTCGACCAGTTTACATTGTTTTCCTCGTTTTAACTGTAATTTCGCAAAGATGTTGAATATGATAAATTTGATATGTGTCGATATTATTGTTGTTGTCATTCTTTATAAATAACAAATATATTGATTGCATGATTACATGATAATCATGATTCGGGTATATGCTTGTGCAACTATAATACAGATGTAGAAATAGAATACAAGCAATTTGATATGTGTCATACTTTGTTTCATTAAATGTTGTGTAATGTAATTATTACAACATGTTTAAATCACCATATAATTTTAAATGATTCTATTATTGTATTGTAGTGAATTCTAGGATGTATTTGTATATCAAAACAATGGCCTTCGCGTTCTAATGGCCTGTTATGGCCCAAGACTTGTTAATTATTATCTAGATTAGATGTTCCGGTTTCGGTTTCGGTTTCGGTCTTCCAAAAATTTTAGGTTTCGGTCAGGTTTCACTCGTTTCGGTGCTTTCAGCATTTAGTTTCGTTTCGTCTGTATGGACAGTTTCGATAGTTTTTACTAATATATTACACATTACACATTTTGCTAATATATTATACTTTTTTACAAGATTGTCATTCCCTTTCTAAAAGATAATGGTAAACTTGTAAATAAATGCAACATAGTTAGCAAAATATATAAGGTGAATAGCAAGCCACTAACTGCTAGTCAAATTACTTGTTTACAAGAGAATGGCAAACTTGTAAACAAATGTAGCATGTTTAGCATATATGTAATTTGACAAGCAACGCTCAGTTATCTTCTCTTTCAGAGTACGCCACCCAAAATTAAGGCTTGGTCCCTCTTTCTTCGAGCGGTGAGCAGCGGAATTCTTCCGGGGGAAAGCGGTGATCTTCTCTAGCAACACAACATGCTCGGCGTCGAGGTAAGTAACTCTCCTCCTCCCCCTCTTCTTCTATTTCTTCTTTTTTTTTCTTTTTCGGTTTTTTCATTGCTTCTTCGTCTTCTTCAATTTTTTTATTTCTATTTTTCTGTCTTTTTTCTGGTTTATGATGTTGCTGTGTTTATTTTTATGTTTGATTTTTACAATTTCAGTCCGACACCAAGATTTTGGCCGGGTTTCGTACCGGAGCCGGCCAAAACCGGTACGAAATGGCCGAAACGCAACGGTTTCAGCCGAAACCTTAACCCATGATTATTATCACTATTTGATTATTTTATAATATATAGTATTTTATTGTCTTAATGTTGCCTTTCCAAGAACTCGGGTCCTATGTTTGTTTAATTTATTGGATTTGCTTGCTTGCATCCTAATAGATTTTAATCCCATGTACATACAAATGCAGCATTGTTTAACGTCACTTAGTTGGATGAGCTTAAACTACAGTCGCAATAGAAGAAAGCTTATGATCATGACAAAGCCCTCTCTTGGCCATTACTATGGGTTGGGTAGAAGTCAGATTGACAAATGGGCTACAAGGCTTAATCAATTCTTTCAAGGCACATCCTTGATCCTGGTCTGTGCTCCATATTTGGCTCATTTTGACTGGAGAAGGCTTTGATGATAGTGTGAAAAATTACTATAGTGCACAATGCTTTTCCGGCACATTCAACTTGGGTTACCATGATGTATTGTTCATCCTTCTCTTTTTTGTCTTTCTTAACAGCACGGGTGTCATCCATCATCCAGCATGGAATCTCTCCAATGATATATAAACCTAAAATATTCAACAGAAATCTAACCCGGAGTACAATACCATGCACACTAACCAAACAAGTGAAAAGGGCATGAGCAACTCAAACAGCCCCAGTCTTTTAAATGAATGCAATCCCCAAGTGTGAAAACCATGAGAAATCAATATTCTGTAATTGTGGGGAGGGGATGGGGATTTAGAATAGTAGCGGTAAGAAGGCAGCAACTAAGAAAAAGTTGGAAGGATTGGTAATAAGCCCAACATGCAATATATAAAAAGACATAAAATTTCCATCGTTATTTAAAAAACGGCTTTTTGCCCTATAAAAACTATAAACGAGCCAATACAACATGAAACGGACCAAAACACAAAACCATAGGAAAACTACCAAATTCAAGCACCAATTAACAAGACAAACGAACCTGTTGGAGGAGGTTGAGCCGGAGGAGCGGTGAGGCGCTTCTGGAAGACTGAGGAGAAGAACTTGGATGCCCCCCGAGCGATGATTCGTGTAGCGGGATCAACAATATTCGAAATCCAGCCATGATTGCTGCGAATGGGGTTAGGGTTAGGGTTAGTGTTATGATTAGCCCTCCGAATTGCCGTTTGAGGGCGGTCGTAGGGAGTCGCTGGAACTCTGCGGAATGGGCGCCTCCGGAATTTGCCGCCGATTCCGCCGTCGTACACATTAGACGCCATTGGTGAAAGGAATAGGATTGGGGTAATATGAATGTGTGTGTGAGAAAGAGGGGCGCTTCTGATTTGATTTTTAGTGCAGAAGAAAGAGGGAAAGCGGATTGTTTAGGGCTTTGAACCGGAAGCCTGAAGAAAGAGGGAAAGCGGATTGTTTAGGGCTTTGAACCGGAAGCCTGAATTTTCGCGAATTTAGGGCAGGATTCTGTTGGCTCGTGCGATGCGCGTGCAGTTCGATAGAAACTGCTTTTTTTTTCTCTCTTTTTTTCAGTATCTATCAGTTGTTGTGAGTGAGTGATGTTTTTGGTCTTCCCACCACTTTATCCCTCCATTAATCCATACTTATTGGAGTAACGGGGACCTTTGATGTTCATGCTCTTTCACATTCCGTATGAGATAAATAAATATAGAACCATGACTCATGGTCATGGTTACTCTTTTTTCTCTAAGTTATAACACGTTATCAGCACCGAAGCTCTCATCTTTTGAGCTTTTCTCCCGTATCCCCTCAGAATTAACCTCCTACGCGCGAACGAATATATTGTTGCGGCGATCCGGCTTGCGGCGATCCGTCGCGGCAAACCGTTGCGGCGATCTTTTAGGCGTATCGGGAGCGGGGATTTCGGTCTACGGATTTTTTTTATTACGATCGTCCCTAGATCTTTAATCTAGAGGTAAAATTTTTCGATCCCGTAGATAATTACAAAATATATTTTGCTATGATTTTACACAGCTTTTCTATAGGCTTGTACAAATCTGCAATATTCTGATTAATATCAAAATAAGAAAAACCCCAATAACCCGTTCACCACCCCCCCCCCCCCCCCCGTTTGAGGGCACCCCGATGCCCCCCCCCCCCCCCCCCCCCCGACGGGGGGCGGGGGGATCTGTGCGACGCACCCCCAACCCCCCCCCCCCCCCCCCGGGGGGGAGGGGGGGCTCTGTGTGACACCCTCCGACGGGGTGGCCTCTGTGCGCCCCCCCCCCCCCCCCCGGGGGGGGGAGGGGGGGCTCTGTGTGACACCCTCCGACGGGGTGGCCTCTGTGCGCCCCCCCCCCCCCCCCCCCCCCCCCCGACGGGGGGCCCCTGACCTGCCGCACACCCCCCTGGACAGGGGGGTCTTCTGTGCAACTGCCCCACCCCCGACAGGGGTGGCTCTCTGCCGGCCGCAACCCCCCCTGACGGGGGGATCCTCTGACTTGCCGCCGCCCATCCCCTCGGACGGAGGGGGATAGTTGCGCCGGCCGCTTTGGCCGTTTTTACGTACACAGGGGAGGGAGGGGGACACGATCTGTAAGATGAGGGGTTGGGGGCTTTTTACATTCCCTAACTAATACCCTAAAGTTTGTTTTTAGGGCTTGCATTAGATTTACTTTTAATATTGCAGCCCAAAACTGCATAATTGTTGTAAACGTGATGGCTATGGAATCCATAGCCCTGTATTTATAGTGGTAGGGTTACATAATGGGTGGATACCCACTAACGGGTAGGCCCACCAAAAGCCCGTTTATAACACTTCCCCTTATCCATCCATTGTTGTAAGCCGTGATGAACGCTTCAGGGTTCATGGAGCTTATCTGATCATGGGTCTATGGATACTCCTGGATCCTTAAGTTTAAGGGTACTTGCCTCATTAAAACCTTTGCCAAGGAAAACCCAGTGGGAAAAACCAGTGGCTAAGGGAAAAGAGTACAAGTCTCTGAAACTTCCCCTGATCGATGGATAACATCAGAGGTGGATACTTCTGGATCCAGAGTTGATGTGGCTGCCTCGTTAAAACCTTTGGCTATGGAAAACCCAGTGGGAAAAACCAGTAGCCAAGGAAAAAAAGTACAGCACAACATTAACTCCCCCTGATAAGTACAAGCTTCAGGCTTGTAAATCTCTCAACTGTCTCATCCCAATTCCTAGTACAAGTTTTCTAAAGATGCTGTGAGGCAAAGCTTTAGTGAACAGGTCTGCCAGGTTGTCGCAAGACTGGATCTGCTGGATGTCGATCTGGTTGTCCAATTGTTGTTCATGCGTCCAGAAGAGCTTGGGGGATATGTGCTTCGTCCTGTCACCTTTGATGTAGCCACCTCGTAGTTGAGCGATGCAGGCAGCATTGTCTTCATACATGGTGGTAGGTCCAAGATCTCTCGTCTTCAGGCTGGTGGTCTTGAGGATGTGGTTGATGACTGATCGAAGCCAAAAGCATTCTCTGCTAGCTTCGTAGATCGCAATTAGCTCGGAGTGGTTGGATGAGGTTGTTGTCGATGTCTGCTTCACGGATCTCCATGAGATGGCCGTCCCACCGTATGTGAACAAAAAACCGGTCTGGGACTTTGCGGTATGTGGGTCGGACCTGTATCCTGCATCTGCATAACCGACCAAGTCGGAGGATACACCTTTCTTGAAGTATAGTCCCATGTCCACAGACCCTTGGAGGTAGCGCAGAAGTTACTTAACTCCATTCCAGTGGCGCTTTGAGGGCGCAGAACTGTATCTGGCTAGTAAGTTAATTGCGAACGCTATATCGGGACGCGTGTAGTTTGCCAGGTATAAGAATGCTCCAATTGCGCTTAAGTAGGGTACTTCAGGACCCAGTGTTTCCTCCCCCTCTTCCAGCGGTCGGAAGGGGTCTGTGTCGACCTCCAATGATCGAACGACCATTGGTGTGCTAAGCGGATGACATTTGTCCATAAGAAAGTTTTTCAGCACTTTCTTTGTGTATGTCGATTGGTGGAACAGGATTCCTCCGCTTAAGTGTTCAATTTGTAGGGCTAGGCAGAACTTCGTTTTGCCAAGGTCCTTCATCTCAAAAGTCTGTGTGAGACTTTTGGATATCTCACCTATCTCTTCAGGAGATCCGATGATGTTCAGGTCGTCTACGTAGACGGCAATAATCACGAATCATGTTCCCTTTGCTCTTATAAAGATGCAAGGGCAGAATTCATTCGTTGTGAATCCTTGTTGCACTAGGAATTCACTGAGTCTGTTGTACCACATTCTACCTGACTATTTTAGACCATACAGTGATCTCTGGAGTTTGACAGAGTAGACGTCCCGAAGTCTTTCTGTCATTTTTGTCGGTAGTTTGTATCCGTCTGGGATTTTCATATAGATGTCATTATCTATATTTCCATATAGGTATGCAGTCACAACGTCCATGAGCTGCATATCCAAATCTTCCTTTGTGGATAGGCCTATAATGAAACGGAAAGTGATCGCGTCCATGACCGGGGAATAGGTATCGTCATAGTCTATTCCTGGTCGTTGGGAAAAGCCTTGTGCAACAAGGCGCGCTTTGTAACGCACGATCTCATTTTTCTCGTTTCTTTTTCTCACGAATACCCACTTGTATCCCACAGGTTTAACACCCTTTGGTGTTAGGACTACAGGTCCAAAAACTTTGCGCTTTGAGAGTGAGTCCGACTCTACTCCTATTGCCTCGTTCCACTTTGGCCAATCCTCTCTGCGTTTACATCCTGCTAGAGAGCGTGGATCGGTTTCATCGTCGTATTCAGTGACGTGAGTGGCAATAATGAGCGTGAAGTTATCATCGATGATTGTGCTTTTTCTGTCCAGTACCTCCCCAGTATGTACATAATTTAATGATATTTCTCCTATATTTTCCTCTTCAGGGGTTGTTAGGAGGGGAGAGGTAGCTGGGCTGAGCTCAGCATCCTGTGGTGGTATCGTTATTGTTGCTCCAGGATTTTTCCTCTTTTGAGGGTTCTTATCTTTGGAGCCTGGGGGTCGTCCTCTCTTTTGTTGAGGTACGGCCGCTTCTGCTGCAGGTGGATTGCATCCATCTTTGGGTATGTCAATCCTAGCTGGCGTATTTGCAGCAGGGACGTGTGATCTAACAATCTTCTGGTTGTCAGTGAACTTGTCCGCTAAAATGTGAACTGGGTTTTGAATTTGAAGGATCTTCAGGATCTCTTCTTCACATTGGTTTGTACGCGGATAAAAATGGGATAGAGTCTTTGTGTCCCATGTAATGGTCTTTGAAGCTTCTGGCTTCTGTGTGTTAATGCCTAGTTTTGGAAAGGTGCTTTCATCAAACTCACAATCTGCTAGACGTGCTTTAAAGGCGTCCCCTGTAAGGGGTTCGAGGTATCTAATGATCGATGGTGAGTCGAAACCAATATAGATACCAAGACGCCGTTGAGGACCCATCTTAGTTCTCTACGGTGGTGCTATGGGGACATAGACAGCACATCCGAATATCCTCAAGTGAGAGATATCGGGCGGGTTCCCATATGCAAGTTGCATCGGAGAATAAGATTGACTACCTGACAGTCGTAATCTTATCAGCGATGCAGCGTGTAGTATGGCATGTCCCCATGCACTTACCGGCAACTGGCATTGCATCAACAATGGTCGAGCGATCCATTGTAGTCTTTTTATAAGAGATTCGGCTAACCCGTTCTGGGTGTGAACATGAGCTACAGGATGTTCAACTTCTATGCCGGTTGCTTGGCAGTAGTCTAGGAAGACTTGTGATGTGAATTCCCCAGCATTGTCCAGACGCAATTTCTTGATCTGGTTGTCTGAGAAATGTGCCCGCAACTTTATAATTTGTGCAAGTAGCTTTGCAAAGGCTACGTTGCGGGTGGACAGGAGGCACACATACGACCATTTTGAAGATGCATCGATTAGTACCATGTAATACCGAAATGGTCCACTTGCGGGGTGAATAGGCCCGCAAATGTCTCCATGTATTCTCTCTAGGAAACTTGGAGACTCAGAGTCCACCTTCAGGGTGGATGGTCTCGTAATCAATTTCCCTTTGTAACAAGGGGGACAAGGATTTGCACCCTTCCGAAGTAGTGTCAGGCTTTTCGGGTCAATTCCACGGGATTGGGATATGATGCGACGCATCATATTCCTCCCAGGGTGTCCTAGTCTATCGTGCCAGAGTTTGAATTCTGGTTGATTATGGCACTTCTGGTGCTCTAGTGTGTTTGTTTCCATTGCTCTGATCCTTGTGTGGTAGAGACCCGACGGGAGTCCCTCAAAACGCTCGACGGTGTTTTTAGCACCGTTTTTATGAGACGTTACATCAAGGTATTCTCTGTTTTGTTTGCTCACCGTTTCAAGGTGGTATCCGTTTAAGCGGATATCTTTAAAGCTTAACAGGTTTCTATGCGAGCTAGGGGAGAGAAGTGCATCTTTTATAATTAGTTTTGTTTTGTTGGGGAGCATAAATTGTGCTTCCCCTAATCCTTCAATGATACCTGATGGACCGGAAATTGTATTAACGGTGCCATCGTATTTATTAATGCTTTGAAAAAAGCAGATGTCTTGGAGGATCGTGTGCGTAGAGGCACTGTCCACTAGGCATTTAAAGTCCATCTATTTTAAAAGAAAATATCGCAGTATAAGGCACACACAGAAAATATACTATTGATAATCAATTTAATGTCTGAAAAGTACTTCAACATGCTAGAGAAAAAACAAGCAGATAAATAGTTTCTCAAAAAGGAAAGCTACAATGCATAGAGAATGGATAATGTCCTCAGTCGAGCAGGTCATCGTTTGAGAAGTCCTCAGCGATGAACCTGATTGGTGCCAGGTCTTCTTGAACTGTCACGCCCCACTTCTCAAAACAGCGGAGGCGAAGCGTGACTAGGCCCGCTTAGGCCAGAGCTAGAAGCCCTGACCCAATAAGCGTCTGTGTGGTACCAAGGCAAAGGTACAGGTCCCTGCATGTTAGTACAGAACAATAAAAGTACAAGAAGGAAAGAACATCACAAATTTTATTCCAACATATCAAGAGTACCAAGTCTCAACGCCCGAAGGGCTACAACAGCAGAAAAGGTAAATCTAATGGTACAAGCACCCAACCTAGACAAAGAAACATAAAAGGTGCTACGCACCCAACAAGATAGTAACGCCTCTAGAATCTGCTACTAAAAAGTCTCTAACTCTGATCCTCCTCGGGGTCGTACTCGGGATCGACGCCCTCTGGCTCCACGTCGGCAGGCAGGTCAGTCTCCTCCACGTACTATGGCTTAATCCCTGACGTACATCACCAAAAGAAGGAACTGTACGTCAGGCAAGGTCTACAAGAAAAGATTAGACCAAGCTACAAGTGTACCATTTACTTACAACGTTTTACTGGTTGATTAACATGTTGAGGTTTTAACAACAGAACGAAAACACAACAGGAAAGTAAACAAGACAAGTAGTAGTCATAGCGAGTGCTATGGACTACGGGACTAGCCTACAGGTGTCAAGACAAGACGGAACACGGAAGCCAGACACGACAAGACAAGACAAGACACGAAAGGGTTCACGCCTGTTCGGTTCGAGGGGGATCAGTCCCTCTTGCCGCTTGCACGCTCAACCCTACCCCATAACCCCAAGAATCGTGACAAGACATGGGATCACTTGCTCTAGCTTGACAAGTGCCCAATTGCTCTCTGAGCTGTGTATCGGTACATGGGATCACCTGCTCTAGCTTGACAGGTGCCCAATTGCCCATCGGGCTGTGAACTAGTACAAGGGATCACTCGCTCTGGCTCGACGAGTGCCCTATTGCCCGCAGGCTGTGTAGACGGAAAGAAACAAGACACGACAAAACAGGAGGGGTTGTACTAGGGTGTCCACAACTCACACACACGCATGTCAATCCTATGATGTCAAAAATTGTTGTTGTTGGACTCAGATTTCGTTGTCAAATCTGAGCCACCAAAGGCGTCCCGGACGCTATCATTTCACGTCTGGTTCTCAATGATCAAGACTAACAGTTCTAGCAAAATTAAGGCTTAAACACGGCCAAGAACGCAAGTGATACACTTGCCTGTGGTGGCGAGTGCGTCGTCTCCCTGGTACGCCTCGTCCAAACGTCTCGTTGGCGAAAAAGTGTCTGAAAATCGTGACACGGCGACGGTGTCAGATCACGATTCATTAATCCCTAGTAGGGTTGTGTCTAGGTTATCGGGACTATCCTAATCAATCCAAAAATCACATTTTTAATGAATTGACCTAATCGACGATCTATCCTATGTGTGCATGCATAATGTCCATTCGTCGATTTCTACGGTTTGCACAACGTTTTAAAGATCCGCGGATAATAAATTTAGTTTGATTAGGTTGCTGATTTTAATTAGGGTTTGATCATCTATGGTGTGGGTTACTACGAATTTAGGGCACCAACCTGAAATTGACAATTGCACGAAGATCCGGCGTCAAATCTGAAAAGAGTGGAAGCTTTACGTCGTCCGGAAATTCTCAAGTCGCGGGTAGCGCAGCGAGAAACGTTGATCGCCGGTGATGGTGAAGATCCCAGCGTCTCCCGACGTCGTTGTTGCTGGATCGGAGATGGAAACACCGTGCTAGGGCAAAAGAAAGAGAAATGAGAGAAGAGGGAGAGCTTTGGGGAAGATGAAGGGCGCAAGGATGGAGCAACGAGCAAGGGGAGGACGTGAGAGGTAGGGGAATAGGTTTGGGGAAGATGGAGACTGAAAACTATCAGGAGAAATGAAGGAGAAAGCCCCGTTTAAATAAGAAAATGAAATGGCGGCTAGCACAGAATTTTGGGTTTCGGGGTCAACTAGTCGGTCAGAGAAGGGCGGTCGACCGACTAGTTTGGGAACTAGTCGGTCGGTCGTATAACTATGACCGACTAAAACCCAAACCGTGAACATGGTTGTTATAAAATTTATAGATTTAGTCGGTCTGTGAAGGCTCGTCGACCGACTAGTTTGCAACCTAGTCGGTCGGCCAGTGTTCATAGACCGACTAAAGGGTGAAAATGATCAATAAGATATTTTGAAGGTTAGTCGGTCAGAGAAAGATACCTAACCGACTAGTTCGTCAACTAGTCGGTCGGTTTTTGTTCTTTGACCGACTAACGGTAAACAGTAACCTGGGTGAGAAAAATGATCTCTGTACAAGTCGGTCTGAGAAGAAGTGTTGACCGAGTAGTTCGGAAACTAGTCGGTCGGTGGATGAACTTAGACCGACTAATCGTAAACAGTAACTCAAGGAAAAAACCTGACGGAAACTAGTCGGTCCAAGAGGAGTTGTTGACCGACTAGATGGACATTTAGTCGGCCGGTTCCTCAACGTGAACTGGCTAATTTGCACAGGAAGTCGAAAATTGAAGCGTGAAGGTTCGGAATGATTCCAAAGAGTTCCAAAGGTGATCCTATACTAAGATATGAGCGCGGAGAAGTAAAGAAAGAAGACGAACAATCGCATATATATATATATAAATAATATTCATCATACAAAAACCAGCCGTTACATCCTACCCACCTTAAGAAAATTCCGCCCTCGGAATTTCTTTCAGAATAGGTGAGGGTAACGCTCTCCCATCTCATCCTCTCTCTCCCAAGTGGACTCTCCAGGCGATCCGTGACGCCACATCACTCTCACCAGGTCGACTACCTTATTCCTCAACTGCTTCTGTCGACGGTCCAAAATCTGCACGGGTTGCTGGTCGTAGGTCAGGTCCGGACGGACCGTGATCTCCGAGAAATCCACCGTGTGCGACGGATCACTGACGTACCGACGTAACTGTGATACGTGGAATACGTCGTGAACCCCCACCAAAGATGGTGGCAGAGCAAGGCGGTAGGCCACTGCTCCCACACGCTCCAGCACATCAAATGGTCCAATAAACCTCGGGCTCAGATTCCCCTTCTTCCTAAAATGAATAACTCCGCGGTTCGGAGAAATCTTCAAGAAAACGTGGTCTCCAGGCTGAAACTCCAACGGTCTCCTCTTGGCATCAGCCCAATGCTTAAAGCGATCCTGCGCAACTCTGAGCTTCTCCTTGATGTCTCTTACGACATCCACAGCTTCAACAATCATCTCTGGACCCAACAGCTCCCGATCTCCAACGTCATCCCAGCTCAGTGGCGATCGACATTTCCTCCCATATAAGACAGCAAACGGCGCCATGCCAATGCTCGCCTGGTAGCTGTTGTTATAAGAAAACTCCACCAAATGGAGATGGTCCTCCCAAGATCCCTTCCAATCGAGCGTGCAAGCTCGCAGCCTATCCTCCAGAATCTGTATAGTTCTCTCGGACTGGCCGTTGGTCTGCGGGTGGTACGCCGTGCTGAAACTCAGACTCGTACCCAAATGCTCCTGCAGACTTCTCCAGAACTGAGATGTGAACCTCGTATCTCGGTCAGACACGATGCTCACGGGGACCCCGTGTAAGCGTACAATCTCCTGCACGTACACGGCCTACGTCACAACTAATCAAGGAGGAAAAATAAAGAGAAGTAGAAACGAAATTTTACCTCAAGATACTTCCTCGCCAAGGCTTCCGTAGACTGGCCCACTCGAAAAGGAATAAAATGCGCAGACTTGGTCAACCGATCAACGATCACCCAAACTGCGTCGTTCTGCCTCGGGGTCCGAGGTAAACCAGTCACGAAATCCATCGTAATATGTTGCCACTTCCACTCCGGAATAGGAAGCGGTTGCAGCAACCCAGCAGTACGATGATGCTCGGCATTCACCTGTTGGCATACCAAACACTTGTCAACGCTCCGTGCCACACTCCTCTTCATGCCAATCCACTAGTAATTCTGTCGGAGATCCTTATACATCTTGGTGCCACCAGGATGTATAGAATAAGGCGAGCTATGAGCCTTGCTCAAAAGCTCCTCACGAACGTCACCCGCAGGTACGCAGAGTCTGCTGCCGTACCGCACCGAACCATCCTCATGAATCACGAACTCTGCTCGCAGTCCAGCTTCAACTTGCCTCCTGATCCTCTGTAACTTCAGATCTCCTGCCTGTGCTGCCTTGATCCGATCCACGATCGTGGACTGAATCTGTAAATTCATGAAAGTATGAATCACACCAGGTAGGACAACCTCCAAATCCATCTCCTTCAGCTCCTGCTGAATCCTCCAGTCAGCAGTAAGCACCATAGCAGTGGGGAGTCTACTCAAAGCATCTGGCACCACGTTCACCTTCCCCCCGATGATACTGCAAATCTATCTCGTAGTCAGCCATGAGCTCCAACCATCGTCTCTGACGCATGTTGAGCTCCTTCTGGGTGAATATGTACTTCAAGCTCTTATGATCTGTAAAAATCTTCACACACTCACCCAGCAAGAAGTGCCTCCAAATATTCAGCGCAAAGATCACTGCTGCCAACTCCAGATCGTGCGTCGGGTAATTCTTCTCATGAGTCCTCAATTGACGAGAAGCATACGCGACCACGTGGCCATGCTGATGCAGAACGCATCCCAGGCCCTTCCCTGATGCATCACAATAAACTTCAAATCCTCCGCTCCGATCCGGTACCGTCAAAACTGGTGTCGTGGTCAACCTCGCCTTCAAGATACTAAAAGCCTCATCACAAGCATCAGACCACAGAAACTCCTCATCCTTCCTTGTCAGCTTCGTCATCGGCTCCGCAATCCTTGAGAAATCTTTAATGAACCGCCGATAATAGCCAGCTAGACCAAGAAAACTCCTGATGTCGGATGCTGACTGCGGAGTCGGCCAATCTCTGACTGCTCTGACCTTCTCCGGATCCACAGATATGCCATCACCAGACATCACGTGTCCCAGAAACGCGACTCTGTCCAGCCAGAACTCGCACTTGCTATACTTGGCATATAACTTGTGTCGCCTTAGCGTTTCCAACACTGTCCTCAGATGACAGCTGTGCTCCTCCTCAGACTTCGAGTAAATAAGAATGTCGTCAATGAAAATAACGACAAACTTATCCAGGAAGTCGTAGAAAATCAAGTTCATAAGATTCATGAACACAGCTGGAGCATTGGTCACGCCGAATGGCATCACCACAAACTCATAGTGCCCGTACTTCGTTCGAAAAGCTGTCTTCGGGACGTCATCCTTCTTAACCTTCAACTGATGGTAACCGCTCCTCAAGTCCAACTTCGAGAAAACCCTCGAACCTCCCAGCTGATCAAATATGTCGTCGATGCGCGGCAGCGGATACTTATTCTTCACAGTGACGGCATTCAATCCTCGATAATCCACACACATCCTGCGGGACCCATCCTTCTTCTTCACGAGCAACACAGGTGCACCCCACGGTGACACACTAGGGTGGATGAAACCCTTCTGCAACAACTCATCCAACTGCTTCCGCAGCTCCTCAAGCTCCGCGGGAGCCATCCGATACGGCGCCTTTGATATCGGCTGCGCACCCGGCATCAGATCGATGCCGAACTCCAAAGCTCTGTCGGGTGGCAGACCCGAGATATCCTCCGGAAAGACGTCGTCAAAGTCTCTGACAACCGCTGGTCGGTCGATCTCCATCTGCATCTGCAATGCTGCTATCACCGGCACCACCGGCTTGGCCCGAAATCTGATGGGCCCAAGCGACTCGTCTCGGCTTCGGAACTTGAACTCTGGATGTCCTGGAATCCAGAAAACCACTCTCTTGCTGTGACAATCGATCGAAGTGTGGAAATCTCCCAACCAATCGATGCCGAGGACGACATCGAAATGTGGTAGATCGTGGACGATGAAATCCGCATATAGCTCATGTCCACTAACCACTAAGGGAATCGACCGACATCCCAGATTCACCGTCACCACTCCGTTCCCAGTAGTGATGTCCCAACACTTAGGAAGTGTCTGGGTAGGAATGGAGTGCTTTGTTATAAACCTCCGGGATAAGATGCACATAGATGCACCGGAGTCAAACAAAGCCAAAGCGGGGTGAGAGAACACAAGAATGGTGCCTAAGAAACAAGGGGTCTAAGGTCAAACACTACTCTAACAATCAGACAAACAAACAACACTAATAAGACTAACAATACAATATAATTATGAAATGAAAGACTAAGTCAAGATATTACCTGCAATCACTCCATCCAGCTCCTCGGTCTCTGCAGCAGTCATAGTATAGGCCGGTCTCGGAGGCTGCACTGCTCGCTGGTACAGCTGCCTCTGTGGCACCAAGGGTGGTCCACGAACGGCAGGTCCTCTCTGAACCGGAGCAGGTGCCCTCATCTGCAACGGTGCTGGCACTCCAACAACAGCAGTGCGGGCTCTAGGACAGTCCTTCGCAGCATGCGAAGCATCTCCACAAAGTAGGCACAGTCCCAGCTTCCTCCTACAGTTGGTCTGAACATGCCCGAGCTTGCCACAGAAATGGCATGGACCCTTGCTCTGCTGCTGCACTGGTGCTCCAGGCCTCTTAAATGGTACAGT
Source organism: Scilla litardierei (assembly GCA_030789695.1). Lineage (NCBI taxonomy): Eukaryota > Viridiplantae > Streptophyta > Magnoliopsida > Asparagales > Asparagaceae > Scilla > Scilla litardierei. The sequence continues at coordinate 369,313 of JAULAV010000092.1, forward strand.
CTGAACTGGCCTCATCGCCGGCCTAGCAGGTGGCCGGTACTGCTCCATGGGACGCTTCCCCTTATCAGCTGGAGGGTCAGGCAAAAGAGCTATAAGCTCATGATTCTTCGCAGCATCAAGCACCTCCCTCATAGTCGAGAAACTCGCCGAAGACATAGAAGCCTGAATCTTCGGACGCAGTTCCTGACGAAAGCGATCAGCTCGCTTCTCCTCCTTCTTCACCATGTGCGGGGCAAAACGGCTCAGCATTTCAAACTCAGCTTCATACTCCTCAACAGTCATATCCCCCTGCTTCAGATCTATAAACTTGCTCAGCAGCTCCCTCCTAGCAGACTTGGTGAAATATTTCTCCTTGAACATATGGCGAAAATTCTTCCACTCTACAGGCTTCTGTAGACGCCTCTCCTCAATACGCCACCAGTTCCTCGCATTCTCCGTCAGCTGCATCTTCGCTATCTCCACTCGGGTGTCGTCAGGAATATTTGCAGCAACTAATTTATCCTCCGTGCTCTGGATCCACTCATTGGCACCCAGAGGTCCTTCCTTCCCAGAGAAGGTCTTCGGCTGCAGCTCGTTGAACTGCTTCACTCCTGGAGCAGCTCGCGGAGCAGGCGGAGGAGGAGGTGGTGCAGCAGGTGGAGCCTGGGCAGCACGCTGAGACTGCTGAACCAGCTGATGCTAAACATCCAGCATCTCCCTCATCACACCCAGAAACTGACGGAACTCTCCGCCCTGGTCCTCCAGAACTCCATCGCCTAAGTTTCCCGATCGAGTAACGCGTCGTCCAGCCATCCTATTGACAGAAAGACGAAGGTTAGACTCGTACAATGTTTGAATATCAAAAGTGAATGTCCTTACTCTTACTGTTCTGTACTTGCAGAAAGATTGGGACGGGACCTGCATGGGCCACCACTAAAACATGTCACGCCCCGCTTCCCAAAACAGCGGAGGCGAAGCGTGACTAGGCCCGCTTAGGCCAGAGCTAAGAAGCCCTGACCCAATAAGCGTCTGTGTGGTACCAAGGCAAAGGTACAGGTCCCTGCATGTTAGTACAGAACAATAAAAGTACAAGAAGGAAAGAACATCACAAATTTTATTCCAACATATCAAGAGTACCAAGTCTCAACGCCCGAAGGGCTACAACAGCAGAAAAGGTAAATCTAATGGTGCAAGCACCCAACCTAGACAAAGAAACATAAAAGGTGCTACACACCCAACAAGATAGTAACGCCTCTGGAATCTGCTACTAAAAAGTCTCTAACTCTGATCCTCCTCGGGGTCGTACTCGGGATCGACGCCCTCTGGCTCCACGTCGGCAGGCAGGTCAGTCTCCTCCACGTACTATGGCTCAATCCCTGACGTACAGCACCAAAAGAAGGAACTGTACGTCAGGCAAGGTCTACAAGAAAAGATTAGACCAAGCTACAAGTGTACCATTTACTTACAACGTTTTACTGGTTGATTAACATGCTGAGGTTTTAACAACAGAAAGAAAACACAACAGGAAAGTAAACAAGACAAGTAGTAGTCATAGCGAGTGCTATGGACTACGGGACTAGCCTACAGGTGTCAAGACAAGACGGAATACGGAAGCCAGACAAGACAAGACAAGACAAGACACGAAAGGGTTCACGCCTGTTCGGTTTGAGGGGGATCAGTCCCTCTTGCCGCTTGCACGCTCAACCCTACCCCATAACCCCAAGAATCGTGACAAGACATGGGATCACTTGCTCTAGCTTGACAAGTGCTCAATTGCTCTCTGAGCTGTGTATCGGTACATGGGATCACCTGCTCTAGCTTGACAGGTGCCCAATTGCCCATCGGGCTGTGAACTAGTACAAGGGATCACTCGCTCTGGCTCGACGAGTTCCCTATTGCCCGCAGGCTGTGCAGACGGAAAGAAACAAGACACGACAAAACAGGAGGGGTTGTACTAGGGTGTCCACAACTCACGCACACGCATGTCAATCCTATGATGTCAAAAATTGTTGTTGTTGGACTCAGATTTCGTTGTCAAATCTGAGCCACCAAAGGCGTCCCGGACGCTATCATTTCACGTCTGGTTCTCAATGATCAAGACTAACAGTTCTAGCAAAATTAAGGCTTAAACACGGCCAAGAACGCAAGTGATACACTTGCCTGTGGTGGCGAGTGCGTCGCCTCCCTGGTACGCCTCGTCCAAACGTCTCGTTGGCGGAAAAGTGTCTGAAAATCGTGACACGGCGACGGTGTCAGATCATGATTCATTAATCCCTATTAGGGTTGTGTCTAGGTTATCGGGACTATCCTAATCAATCCAAAAATCACATTTTTAATGAATTGACCTAATCGACGATCTATCCTATGTGTGCATGCATAATGTCCATTCGTCGATTTCTACGGTTTGCACAACGTTTTAAAGATCCGCGGAAAATAAATTTAGTTTGATTAGGTTGTTGATTTTAATTAGGGTTTGATCATCTATTGTGTGGGTTACTACGAATTTAGGGCACCAACCTGAAATTGACGATTGCACAAAGATCCGGCGTCAAATCTGAAAAGAGTGGAAGCTTTACGTCGTCCGGAAATTCTCAAGTCGCGGGTAGCGCAGCGAGAAACGTTGATCGTCGGTGATGGTGAAGATCCCAGCGTCTCCCGGCGTCGTTGTTGCTGGATCGGAGATGGAAACACCGTGCTAGGGCAAAAGAAAGAGAAATGAGAGAAGAGGGAGAGCTTTGGGGAAGATGAAGGGCGCAAGGATGGAGGGACGAGCAAGGGGAGGACGTGAGAGGTAGGGGAATAGGTTTGGCGAAGATGGAGACTGAAAACTATCAGGAGAAAGCCCCGTTTAAATAAGAAAATGAAACGGCGGCTAGCACATAATTTAGGGTTTCGGGGTCAACTAGTCAGTCAGAGAAGGGCGGTCGACCGACTAGTTTGGGAACTAGTCGGTCGGTCGTATAACTGTGACCGACTAAAACCCAAACCGTGAACAGGGTTGTTGTAAAATTTATAGAGTTAGTCGGTCTGTGAAGGCTCGTCGACCGACTAGTTTGCAACCTAGTCGGTCGGCCAGTGTTCATAGACCGACTAAAGGGTGAAAATGATCAACAAGATATTTTGAAGGTTAGTCGGTCAGAGAAAGATACCTAACCGACTAGTTCGTCAACTAGTCGGTCGGTTTTCGTTCTTTGACCGACTAACGGTAAACAGTAACCTGGGTGCGAAAAATGATCTCTGTACAAGTCGGTCTGACAAGAAGTGTTGACCGACTAGTTCGGAAACTAGTCGCTCGGTGGATGAACTTAGACCGACTAATCGTAAACAGTAACTCAAGGGAAAAACCTGACGGAAACTAGTCGGTCCAAGAGGAGTTGTTGACCGACTAGATGGACATCTAGTCGGTCGGTTCCTCAACGTGAACCGGCTAATTTGCACAGGAAGTCGAAAATTGAAGCGTGAAGGTTCGGAATGATTCCAAAGAGTTCCAAAGGTGATCCAATACTAAGATATGAGCGCGGAGAAGTAAAGAAAGAAGACGAACAATCGCATATATATATATAATATTCATCATACAAAAACCAGCCGTTACATGAACCACCAGGTTTGTCTCAGCTTGCTTCTGGCTCGCTTTGTACAAGTCCTACAGGTGGCGTGGAGTCCGACAATTCCTGGACCGGTGTCCAGTCATGCAACACCTGTGGCACTTATCTTCCCAGTCCTTTCTGGGGGCAGATGTCTGGCCGTCGTCCTTTCTTTTCCACACATTATTCTTCTTCCACCCCTCATTGTTGCTTCTGGGAGGGGGTCCTCTAGCCTGCTTCTTCATTGCTTTGCCCTTCTGGGGTTTGCCTTTGAAGTTGCTCCTCTTCTTCTGGAGGAGCTGTGATGCGCTTCAGGTGCAGGAGCAGTGCCGGTAGGGCGTGAGTTATGGGTGGCCAGAAGAAGGTCACGATTCTGCTCTGCCATCAGAAGGCATGAGAGAAGCTCTGAGTATTTCATGAACTTACGTTCACGATACTGTTGCATTAGTATAACATCCTTCTCGTGGAAGGATGTATACGTCTTCTCTAACATGCGCTCCTCCGTCACCTTTTCACCACACAACTTCAGGCGTGAGGTGATGCTAAAGAGTGCCGAGTTGTACTCGGCAATAGACTTAAAATCTTGGAGACGGAGGTTTTCCCATTCATATCGCGCTCGAGTAAGTATAACATCTCTTTGATGTTTATACCTATCCTCGAGGGCGGTCCATAACTCATAAGAGTCTTCCACCGTGAGGTACTCGGCCTTCAGGGTCCGATCGATATGGCGTCTGATATAGATAATATCTTTCGCTTTATCTATATCAGAAACCTTATCGCCTACAGCGATGGCGTGGCTCAATCCCTGTGCTCGCAGATGGAATTTTATGTCCAACTGCCAGCTTAAGTAGTTCTTGCCTGAAGCATCCAAAACGTCGAAATCGACACTCGCAATTTTAGCCATTTATCACTCTAGCATGTAAAAATATAGGCAGTAATTAGTTATTTTCACAGAAAAATAAATAATTAAGCGCATCAGACACAGATATTTGCTGCGTGGATCGGCTAATCACCATATTAATTACAGTCCATACAGTCCCAAAAAGAAATGAAAGTACAACTCGGGAACCCCCGTGGGGCCCCTATTCTTCTGGAATAGTCCGTCATCTCCTTGAGGCGTCTGCCGGTCTTGTAATATTACAAAATTGTCCTCACTACATATTTCTCTCAAAAGAAAAGAAAAATGCGGGAAAATAAAATGGTGATCCCTAGCCGATCCAAAACCACAACAAATATTGACATTCATCGCAGGCAGATAAAATGCAGCAGGCATTTAATCATCACAGGCAGTTTATTCATTACAGGCAATTTAATCATCACAGGCAGTTTATAATGGAAAATGAAATCTTACGTTTAAAAATTGTTTGACCACTAGGCAACGTCATACACCGTTAGGTTAGTTGACTAACGGCAGAGCGGTCGCAGTATCTTCTTAATTTTTAAACGTTTAGAAAAATCATATAATCCGAATAAAGAGCGATGAATAAAATCACATGTAATTTTGTCCAGATTTTGACGAAAAAATCGCAATTAAATCTGAAAAAGATTTGAAAATCGAAAAATTTTCGGGGTCAAACCCTAGTTAGGGTTTTTGGTCGCGCGGATTGCCGCTTCAGGCGGCTAGGGTTTCCGGACATGATGATTCGGAGTGAATATTGCGTATTTAACCCCCTAATTAGTCCTATGATGTGCCTATATAATGCTTAATTGCTCTCTAATATGTGCGTATTTTGTACATCATTATTTATTAGAGAATTCACCTTGTTTGAGCATAAAACAGCAATTAATGGAGTATTTCTGCACTTTTTATATTTTTCCTAGTATCGTCTCGATCTCACGATTCCAACGACTATTTATTTGTATTTTTTTGAGATCTGTGCTAATTACTATGTATTTTTGAATGCAGAATACCATTTAAAGGGAGAAATACGAACGAAATACGGTCGGAAATACGATTGTACGCGCGGAAATACATTTCCGTATACGGCCGCCTCGCTCAGCAATGGACACGTGGAGAAATCTCGCGATTTCCCGCTCAATCGGGCGGTTCCCAGCAACGCGGCGACGTGGTTCGTTATCACGCGTTGGATTCGAATCCAACGGCCGTCGTCAATCACGCAAACGAGGCTAAATCGAATACAAATCAGGGCGACGTGGCAAGATTACGAGCCTTCGATCAAGATCGAGCGGCGGAGAACAACACAGACGAGCGGGCGACGTGGACCTTCGGTCACCGTTGGATTTAGATCCAACGGATCTCATTTTCCCCGCCTGAAGCAACGCACAGCGGGCGACGTGGCCCATTTATCAACCGTGGATCCAAGATCGAACGGTCACAAATCGTCCCAAGTTCGAATCAGAAGCGGGCGCTGTTTGGTCGTCGTGGCCCGATCCCGAGCGTCCATCGTTCGATCGGACGGCTGAAGCGAAGTCCGATGCGAAGTCGGATCCATCGAGCGGAGCGGGCGCGTGCAATGTGATCCAATAGCCTTGTCCACGTGGCGCCCATTCAGCAGATCCCGCCTTAGATCCAACGGCCCTAATTTGATGCGGCTTTGCGGGTGCGGGTTTGGCTCAAAATGAATTGGGTTTAGACACGATAGCACAGTAAACCCGCAATGAGTTATATTTAAGCGTATTTTAGGGTTTTTGGGGGTATTCTGGCGTATTTTGGGACTGTTGGAGCGGCTACTGTGCGTATTTCTCCAGGGAAAAATTCTGAAAAATTCCAGAGGCTATTCTTCCTATTCTAAAGGAGTTTTGGGCTTTAAAGTGGAGATTTGGTGATAAATTCTTGAACTTATACCCCGTATTTGGTGTATTTTATCGTATTTTGGCTATTATAACGATGTATTTGGCTATGAAATCTGATTTTCTTTGCACCATGCGTGGCTAATCTCCTTGTGCTATGGTTGTGATGTAATTAGGAGTATTTATTTGATGAATTTCATGTCTTTAGCCCTATTTTCATGTCAAAATCACTCGTAACATTGATTTCTACAACGTATTTGTTGGGTATTTGCTTATTGTCGATATTATTTACATCCCGTATGGCTAGGCCCTGACAAGGCTAGCCAATTCATGTTCACTAATCGGAACTTATTGTTGCATTTATCGTTTAATGAAATCAATGTTGCTAGAGATGCGTATAAGGCCACTTTGACTAGTTTTCATCGTTTCATCTTCCGACGTCTTCGTGCCCTGACCGGACGAAGCGTTGAGCTATATAAAAGACGTGATATTTCAGCGATTATTATCTCCTAATGAAATCACAACCGTAGCACATCTACTTCATATGTGTTGGTGTTGACGTAGTTAGGGTGTCGTAATTATTGATGCTTATATCTTTTCGCCCTATTTTAATTGTATAATTCTTTGGCACGTTTTCATACGCTTGATCGCCATACTTTCCGACGTTCTCGTACCCTGACCGGACGAAACGTTGAGTTATAGAAAAGGTATTGATATTCATTGATTGTGCACACCCTAACGAAATCAAACCCAACACAAACTCCCCATACTTGTATCCCTCTCCAAAGTCACCGTAAATATCGTAGGATTTTCATTTCTTATTCCATACTCTTGATCCTATATCTTTGCGTTCGATAGGTGGTTGGTTAACATCATATTATTACTCTTTTCAGATTGACGATCGTAGTTTTGCAGGTCAGTTGTCCCGTGGATTCGATACCTGGACTCACCAGGATATTACTTGCACGATCTCCTGCGCTTGGGAGTAGTTCTCACATCATTTGAGATGAGGCAAGTTTTTGGCGCCGTTGCCGGGGACAACAATACTTGCGATCTACGATTTCAGTTCGTTTGGAGGAACATTCGGTGAGATCCTTCCATCTTATAGTCTAGGATTTTTATTTTATTTTATTTTTTTGTTTTCTTTTTAAAAATGGAGTATATGGAATACATGAAATTCTATTGCACGAACAATTTGTATGATGCAGAATATTATAAGGCACACAAACATAGGATGGAGAAGCTCAAGATCGTTGGTTTTAATCAGACTGATTGTGAAACTTTCTTTCAGGCTTGGAGGAGGTTCACAGACATAATTTCGAGCTATCCGCAGCATGGGTTTACGAAGAAAGAGCTTATGGAGTCCTTCCTAGGTGGACTACGACCACAGCTGCAGGAATTCTTGGGAGTCATGACGCCGACAGAGGCGTGGAATTATATGGAGTCTTTGCAAGAGGACGAAGAAATCATGAAAGAGACTTCAGAGTGCGATTCAACGGAGCCTTGAAGCCTTGATCCAGAGGAGCAAAGTGTAGACGTACCTTTGCACCACTTGAAAGAGGAAGTTCAATTGCTCATTCAGACACAGGAGGCCACATCCCATCAATTCCAAGAAAACTTCCTTGCTCGGAGTCGGCAAATTCAGCAATCCATTGAAAATCTTACGCTGATTTCCACTTGCTTAGAAGAATATAAATCTTTTGAAATTCAATTTCCAGAAACTAATGTGAGTCCATCTTCTATTGCAGGTATATCGAGCGAGCCATGTCACGATGAAGTCACAAATGAAAACATTGACATGGCAGGAAGTGTGTGCAAAGTAGAGGATGAGCGAGCAATTTTGGATGAACAGGAGGAGGAGACGACTAGGGACATTGGTTTAAAGAATATCGCTATGGAGCCCGAACCATTCCCTTCCCTAGTTTTCTCCCAAAACCACTTACCCCTCTCCACATTGACTGAGCATCATACCGAGCGTAGTGCACATTTTTCAGGGAGTTGTCATCACCATGCTCTATTTTACTTCACCTATTTTGATGACTATATTCGGAATGTGTTTATGGCGAAGAATTTTAAAATAAATTGGATTGACGTGACTCATCTCTTGCAGGATACAGGTGACCAGATTATAGAGATGCTGGGAGTTACGTTGCTGGGGTCCAATTTAGCTAAAGGAGGAAGATTACTCGCCGAGAAGCGCAAGGATCAAATTGAACAACTTCCTCCACCATTAAAGATTCGTGATCCGCCATTTGATCACGGTGTGTTCTTTCCAGTAGTGTAGATTTTATTTGCTTTCTATGATGCTTGCTTGAATAAACTCGTACCCTCTTCGACATTGAGGACAATGTCCATCTTTAGTTGGGGGGTGTGTATGAGACCTTAGGATTTTTTTTTTCAAAAGCATGGCATAAGGAAAGAATGAACCACCAATCTCACATTTTTAAACTCCTTCATATACCTCAAATGCGGATGATTATGCATTAACGGAGTTCTAAAATTTTTTTTTATGGCTTGAATTAATTTTTTTCCTCCATGAATTACCGTTAATATGATATTCATGAAAAATTTTCAATTGCCATGATTAATATCTCGAAATAGTTTGAATTTATTTCATGCATGCTAATGTGATGAAAAAGCTTGAGTATACACGATTTTTTTTGAAAAGTCTTCAAGTTGAAGAGGAAATTGGCCTTGGTTATTAATGCTTTGTAAAAAAAATGATGGGTATTGAGTTTCTTAAGAAAAGAAAAATGAATGAAGAAAATGAATAAGTATGGCACTAATACATAACTTGGTTGGCTCGAGAAGTATCGTCCGAGGGGTCCTTTTTGGCCTAATTCCTTATTATCGTCTGATTTGGGAGCCATTGACAGGAAACTCACTCATTTGATGGAGCGATCCAAGTTATATATTTTTCTGCGAATGTTGCTTGATGCGCGTTACGCGGAACGAATAAAAGAAAAGAAATGGTGAATATATATTAAGCAACTTCATTACCCATATCTTGAATGATTGTTTTGATAGGCCAATTCCTTGGAAACAAGAAAACTAGAGAAAAACGACGTATTATACTTTCGCTTACGCAAAACGATGCTTGTATGTTATTTATTCGTACTAAATTAGAGAAAATATCATGTGATTGATTTTGTTCATGGATGTGTATATTGATGGTGAAGATCATGTTGGAATGCGTATTATTGAGCCATGCCATGAGCAATTTGATAGAATTATTTTTTATTGATCATCCGTATTTATGGCTCTTTTTTTGCTAGGGACTAGCAAACGCTAGTTGGGGGGTGTGATTCGGAGTGAATATTGCGTATTTAACCCCCTAATTAGTCCTATGATGTGCCTATATAATGCTTAATTGCTCTCTAATATGTGCGTATTTTGTACATCATTATTTATTAGAGAATTCACCTTGTTTGAGCATAAAACAGCAATTAATGGAGTATTTCTGCACTTTTTATATTTTTCCTAGTATCGTCTCGATCTCACGATTCCAACGACTATTTATTTGTATTTTTTTGAGATCTGTGCTAATTACTATGTATTTTTGAATGCAGAATACCATTTAAAGGGAGAAATACGAACGAAATACGGTCGGAAATACGATTGTACGCGCGGAAATACATTTTCGTATACGGCCGCCTCGCTCAGCAATGGACACGTGGAGAAATCTCGCGATTTCCCGCTCAATCGGGCGGTTCCCAGCAACGCGGCGACGTGGTTCGTTATCACGCGTTGGATTCGAATCCAACGGCCGTCGTCAATCACGCAAACGAGGCTAAATCGAATACAAATCAGGGCGACGTGGCAAGATTACGAGCCTTCGATCAAGATCGAGCGGCGGAGAACAACACAGACGAGCGGGCGACGTGGACCTTCGGTCACCGTTGGATTTAGATCCAACGGATCTCATTTTCCCCGCCTGAAGCAACGCACAGCGGGCGACGTGGCCCATTTATCAACCGTGGATCCAAGATCGAACGGTCACAAATCGTCCCAAGTTCGAATCAGAAGCGGGCGCTGTTTGGTCGTCGTGGCCCGATCCCGAGCGTCCATCGTTCGATCGGACGGCTGAAGCGAAGTCCGATGCGAAGTCGGATCCATCGAGCGGAGCGGGCGCGTGCAATGTGATCCAATAGCCTTGTCCACGTGGCGCCCATTCAGCAGATCCCGCCTTAGATCCAACGGCCCTAATTTGATGCGGCTTTGCGGGTGCGGGTTTGGCTCAAAATGAATTGGGTTTAGACCCGATAGCACAGTAAACCCGCAATGAGTTATATTTAAGCGTATTTTAGGGTTTTTGGGGGTATTCTGGCGTATTTTGGGACTGTTGGAGCGGCTACTGTGCGTATTTCTCCAGGGAAAAATTCTGAAAAATTCCAGAGGCTATTCTTCCTATTCTAAAGGAGTTTTGGGCTTTAAAGTGGAGATTTGGTGATAAATTCTTGAACTTATACCCCGTATTTGGTGTATTTTATCGTATTTTGGCTATTATAACGATGTATTTGGCTATGAAATCTGATTTTATTTGCACCATGCATGGCTAATCTCCTTGTGCTATGGTTGTGATGTAATTAGGAGTATTTATTTGATGAATTTCATGTCTTTAGCCCTATTTTCATGTCAAAATCACTCGTAACATTGATTTCTACAACGTATTTGTTGGGTATTTGCTTATTGTCGATATTATTTACATCCCGTATGGCTAGGCCCTGACAAGGCTAGCCAATTCATGTTCACTAATCGGAACTTATTGTTGCATTTATCGTTTAATGAAATCAATGTTGCTAGAGATGCGTATAAGGCCACTTTGACTAGTTTTCATCGTTTCATCTTCCGACGTCTTCGTGCCCTGACCAGACGAAGCGTTGAGCTATATAAAAGACGTGATATTTCAGCGATTATTATCTCCTAATGAAATCACAACCGTAGCACATCTACTTCATATGTGTTGGTGTTGACGTAGTTAGGGTGTCGTAATTATTGATGCTTATATCTTTTCGCCCTATTTTAATTGTATAATTCTTTGGCACGTTTTCATACGCTTGATCGCCATACTTTCCGACGTTCTCGTACCCTGACCGGACGAAACGTTGAGTTATAGAAAAGGTATTGATATTCATTGATTGTGCACACCCTAACGAAATCAAACCCAACACAAACTCCCCATACTTGTATCCCTCTCCAAAGTCACCGTAAATATCGTAGGATTTTCATTTCTTATTCCATACTCTTGATCCTATATCTTTGCGTTCGATTGGTGGTTGGTTAACATCGTATTATTACTCTTTTCAGATTGACGATCGTAGTTTTGCAGGTCAGTTGTCCCGTGGATTCGATACCTGGACTCACCAGGATATTACTTGCACGATCTCCTACGCTTGGGAGTAGTTCTCACATCATTTGAGATGAGGCACATGAGCGCGCACCAGGGGGGCCCGAAACGAGTGGATGCCGGGGGGGTGGGGGCCCGTCGCTGCGGGCGGCGGGGTGGCCCGCCGCCCGCAGCGGTGGGGCCGTTAGCAACGGCGGGGGGGGGGGGGGGGGTTGCCGTCGCTTCGGGCGGTGGGCGGGGTTTTGGCGCGAGTTCTTGGAGGGGATTCGCGTTCCGGCGAGAAGATCCCCTAGGGTTTGATGGGTTTTGGGGATAAAAATCCAATTTTTAGTAGAAAAAAGTGTTTTTTGATCTCCAAAAATCGTTTTTTATTGTAAAAGTTTGATTTTTAACAATAAAAACGATAGAATCTTGAGCGATTGATCCAAGAAATTGGATCTCTACATATGCGCATATGGAATATTTAGATCTAGGTAGAAAGTTACCTCTAGATCCTACCCGCCGGATCTAGCGACGTTCGGTGAAGGAAGCCCGTTCGCGTCGCGTCCGTCCGTCGGCAGGGGTTCGGCTCAGCTTCGAGCGTGCTGATAACGTGTTGTAAACGTGGTGGCTATGGAATCCATAGCCCTGTATTTATAGTGGTAGGGTTACATAATGGGTGGATACCCACTAACGGGTAGGCCCACCAAAAGCCCGTTTATAACAATAATAAATTATTTCGGCTGTTTTTTGGGCCAGAAGCCAAGTTAACAACATTGATATTTAATATGAGTATTATGTTGCTACCGGGCCTTCTGCCCGCCTCTAGCCCACAGGACTTGCGAATTATGTTATTTTATCTGCTTCTTTTCAATTATTTATCTCTTAAGCATTGGATAAAACATTAATTTAAGTTAAATTGGTTAAACAGATCCTGAGACCGCTCTGTCTTTAGTTACCTAACCTAAAGATGAATGACGTTTCCTCATGGTCCTGCTAATCCTTTTAAATTAAATTAAATTGTTTTATCCAATATTTGGGCTTGATGATTTTTGTAATGTCTGTGATATTGCGCTATTATTATTTGCCTGTTGCATATATATATCTGCGTGGATGTTTAAATAAGTCAAAATGCGATTTTTGGGTTCGGCCAGTTTTTGATACCCTTTTTTCCTTGTAATTTCCTTTTCTTTTCTGAGAGAAGTTTGTAGTGAGGAATTTATGTATAATGCCAAAGACCGGTGTTACTACCTATGAAGATGGAGGAGAAGATTGCATATAGCTGAGACCCAAAAGGGTTTCCAAATTGTATTTTTCTTTATCTGCTTTATAGACTGTAGTATGGACTTTGGACATTTTATGTTTTGGGTATCTGGCCGATCCCCGCATTTTTTCTTATTTATTTCTTTTAAGCATGATGTTTAATTATTAATACATGCTTATTTAAATTGCATAGATTAAAATGGCAAAATTGTCAAGCGTCGATTTCGAGGTTCTTGATGCAGCAGGAAAGAACTATCTTAGCTGGCGAGTGGACCTGAAGTTCCAGTTGCGTTCGATGGCACTTCTCCACTCGATTCTGGCCCCTGCAGTGGCCGACACACCTGCTAGTAATGCCCCTGAAGTAGCACAGTCATCTAGCAGTTCTCCTACCGTTGTCCCCGGCATAGATAAGTCGAAAGCCATTATTTATATCAGAAGACACATAGATCGGACCTTAAAGGCTGAATACTTAACGGTAGAAGACCCTTTGGAGTTGTGGCAAGCGCTGGAGACACGTTATAAACATCAAATTGATGTAATATTACCACGTGCCAGTTATGAGTGGGAAAACCTCAGACTTCAGGACTATAAGTCCGTTGCTGAGTATAACTCCGTACTTCATAATATCACCTCACGCCTGAAGTTGTGCAGTAAAAAAGTGATTGAGTATCACATGTTGAAAAAGACATTTACCTCGTTTCACGAGAAAGATGCAATCCTGATGCAATAGTATCGTGAATGCAACTTCACGAAGTTCTCTGATTTGATCTCTTGCCTTCTTAAGGCAGAGCAGAATAGAGATTTACTGCTTGCCACTCATAATTTGCGCCCTGCTGGTACTGCCCCTATCTCTGAAGCCCACCATGTTTCTCCCCAGAAGTGAAAAAACAAGAAGAAGGCTAGAAAGAACAAAGGGAAAGCTGTAATGAAGCCAGCAAGAGGAGCACCACCCCAGACCATAACAACAACAAAGGGAAGAGAAACTTCACTTGGAAGCGTAAGAACATTGATCCAGTGTCAATTCCTAAGAAGAGCCGGGAGGATAAATGTCATAAATGTGGCATGATTGGACATTGGTCCAGAAACTGCCGCACTCCTCGGCACCTCCAGGATCTGTATCAGGCAAGCCAGAAGTCTCAGCCTGAAACAAACTTGGCGGCTGTTCAAACGTTCACCAAGTTCACTGTAAAAGATTTCGAAAATGATGACCTGCTCGATTGAGCCCTACCTTATATCTATGCATTTAAATTTCTTCAGCTTCATCTGTAGTTTGATTTGAAAGCACTTTTATTTGAATGTCAGTTTTTTATTTTCTTAAATAAACTTTCATTTTGCTTATATATAGATGAAGTATGAGTGCCTAGTGGACGGTGCCTCAACGCACACTATCCTTCGCGATCCATGCTATTTTTATAGCTTAAACAAATATGACAGTCCTGTTATTACGATTTCAGGACTGTCCAACATAATCGAACGATCTGGGGAAGCAATCATATTGCTCCCAAATAACACAAGACTTAAAATACAAAATGCATTATTCTCTCCAAAATCTAATAGAAATCTCTTAAGTTTCAAAGATATTCATTTTAACGGATATCACTTAGAAACTAGAGATGAAGAAAACATTGAATATATGTATGTGACTCGTCAAGAAGATGGCCAGAAGTCCATCCACGAACGATTTAAGGGACTCCCGTCGGGTCTCTACCACACGTATATTCAACCAATAGAAGCCAATATGACTAAGCACCAGAAGTGCCTTTCATTGCCAGAGTTTCAACTCTAGCACAATAGACTTGGTCACCCTGGATCAGCTATGATGTGTCACATTATCTCTAAATCCCGTGGACATAATTTGAAGAACATGAGGATTCTTCAAAAGGGTGAATTTCATTGTCCCCCCTTATTTTCAGGGAAAACTAATAACGAGACCCTCCCTTCTGAAAGTGGGATTAGAGTCTCCTGGTTTCCTGGAGAGAATTCATGGCGACATTTGCGGGCATATTCACCCGGCAAGTGACCCATTTCGGTATTTCATGGTACTGATTGATGCATCCACAAAATGGTATTATGTGTGCCTATTGTCCACTCGCAACCTAGCTTTCCCAAATCTATTGGCACAAATAATTAGGTTGCGGGCTCATTTCCCCGATAACTATATCAAGAAATTACGTCTTGATAATGCGGGCGAATTCACTTCGCAAGTCTTCGAAGACTATTACAGGGCAACAAGTATTGAAGTTGAACATCCTGTAACGGTCGCTTTCCGACCCTATGGATTTCTACGTGCACGTACTTCTTCGTGCACGTATTTTATTTGACTTTTTCTTGGTTTCGGTATATATGTTGTGATATGCCGTTGTGACCATATGGAAGTGTAGAATTTTATAGTAATTTTTGGAAACGTCATTTCACGGCTCGTTTTCTTGCAAAACAGCTTTGAATGGAAGGGCGTTGTGGACTTTTGGCTTTAACACTAAGTTCCTGATTTTACAATAATTCTCGATAGGTGTAGTACGCGGCTAGACCCCGTAGCCCCGTACTTCTCGTCTCTACGATCGCCCCGGTATTTTCGGATTATTTTTCCGATACCCGTAGCAAAACTTATCCCCTAATCAATTTTCAGCCCTTGATTAGCCCTAATCAATTTGAATTTCAAATTGAAATCAAATCTGAATTAAATCCCTAGATTGTCTCATACGTATCAATGGGATAATATTCGGCCACTAGAGGCACCTTTTCTTTTCCTTAAGTACACTCTCCCTATTTCTATCTCTCACCCACACAACCCATAACCTAGAGGAGTTTAGCAAATAGAAATTATTTTAAATCCCATGAAATCAGTCCCCACCCAAAACATTTCCCCCACGTCTGCACACTCTCTCCCCCTTTATAAATAGTACAATAACCTAGCCTACCCCCCAAGAGATCACAGCCGCACGTTTTATCTCCTCTCCCAAATATTTGAAAACACCTAGGGCTAGGTTTAATTAATCACAGCCGCTCAGTAAAAACACCCCCATCCTTATATGATAAAACCTAGGGTAATTTGTGCTCAGCCGCCGCAAGCTAAGACCCCCCGAACGAAACTTCCCCCTCTCGCATCTCACCCTTTTCCTTCAACCTCACAGTCGGCAAACCCCTCCGACCGCCACCCCGACGAAGCTCCACCGCCAAATGCGCCCAGCGCCGTCGCCGTTCGGCCGAGAGCAGCTCCGGCTGCTGTTGCGGTCTTTTCGCATGAGAAGCAGCAGCTGCCGGCTGCTGCCACCACTCCAGTCGGCGCCTTCACCCTTCTCCGGTCGCCCTCTCCTGCGCCCAGCTTCTCCCCTCGACCACCAGTCTGACCACCCTCTGCCCTGCCACTTTTCATCCCCTACCGAGCTATCCGACTTTGCCATTTGCCAGCAGATCACCGACAGCCTTCAGCCCAACTTCCAGGCCGCATGCAGATCCCCTCCTCCACGCGCAGAGCACTCCGGCCCTCAGCCCCCACGGTACTCACCTCGACCTGCAAGTCACAAAGAGAGGTGGGGTAAGCTGCATGAATTCTAACACAAGTTATAAGTCTATAATGAAGGTGCAAATGTTATGTTAATATACGTATGCTATATTATATTAATACCGGTTACGTCATGTTACTGTATTAGATACAAGATATAGTAAATATAAGTTATATTAACCTAATGCTACATCTTATATATATATGTTTCCAAATTATTATGTCCAGTTAAGTTAGTGTATATCATGTTAGATAATTATATTAGTCAGTAGGTTAAAAATCAGTACACATCTTTATATTAGAATAACTTAAGGAACACTTGAATCTATATCAAACCGGTACATAAGTTAACACACCAGTTTTCTAATAATGTAAACAATGATTATGATAACCAATTTTAAAGACTGCTAACTTAATATTGTAAACCAACCTTGCAGACGACGCCGACGCATCACCGTTCAGACCCGACATCCGCTTTTGGACGACGTCAAAAGGTTGGTCCCCCCTAACGTGTAGTAAGAACACACACGTATCGAAACATAAAACCTAATCTAAAATTTGTCAACGTGAACTAAAGTTATTTTCTGCATATTTAAAACGTTGTCCACCGTAGGAAAGATTGACGAACGAACTAAATCTTCTGTGCACATAGGGTAGCCGTCGATCTAGACTGAACAAAACATCAAAAATGTGACTTTTTGACTGTTAGGGCAGTCCCGTCAATTTTAGAAACAAACCGTAATAGGATTGACAAAAAGCGCGATCTGACATCGCCATGACCATGTTTCAGACAGACTATCGCCGACGCGACGCTTCGACGGGACGCTCCAGACAGACGACGCACTCGCCACTGCAGACAAGTGTACTCACTTGTACTTTCGGCCGTGTTTAGGCCATAGGCTCTTAGAACTGTTAAAACGTGAACAAAGAGAACCGGACGTGAAATGATAGCGTCCGGGACCCCCTTGACAGCTTAGACTTGACGACGAAGTCTAAGCGCAACAACAACATTTGACACCTTAGGGTTTTCTTGTGTGTGCGTGCGTGTGGACCCCCAGAAGAACCATCCATGTCTTGTCATGTCTTGTCTTGTCATGCACAGCCTGCAGGCAATAGGGCACTCACCGAGTGATCCTTTGTACTGATACACAGCCTGCGGGCAATAGGGCACTCACCAGTGGGTGAGTGATCCCTTGTACGGAAACACAGCCTGCGGGCAATAGGGCACTCACCGAGTGATCCCTTGTACTGATACACAGCCTGCGGGCAATAGGGCACTCACCAGTGGGTGAGTGATCCCTTGTACGGATACACAGCCTGCGGGCAATAGGGCACTCACCAGTGGGTGAGTGATCCCTTGTACGGACTTGTCTTGTGCACTTGGGTTAGGGAAGGTTGAGCGTGCGCACGGGGAGAGGGTCTGATCCCCCTTGAACCGTAATGCGTGAACCCTTCGAGTCACACGTGTCTTGTCATGTCGTGTCGTGTCGTGTCTTGTCTTGTCTTGTCACGTCATGTCTGGACCCGTTTAGGTTAGTCCCGTAGTCGGTAGCACACGCTACAGCTACAGCGTGTCGTGTTTACTTTTCCTGCTCCGTTACTTTCTTTAAATGCCAGGTTATAACCCCATCATGTTAATCAACCAGTAAATCGTTATTTTAAATTAAAATACACTTGCAGTAGAGTCTAACATTTCATGTGTAGACTTTACCTGACGTACAGTTCCTTTTCTCTTGGGTGCTGTACGTCAGGGTCGAGCCGGAGTACGTTGACGAGGCGGACCTACCAGAGTACGTGGAGCCCAAGGACGTCGACCCAGAGTACGTGCCTGAGGAGGACCAGAGCTAGAGGTCTTCACGTTGCTTCTCCAGAGTTCTTACCGCTGTTTAGTTGGGTGCGTAGCACCGTTACTTTCTGTCTAGGTTGGGTGCTTGCACCGGTAGTTTATTTTCAGTTGTTGTAGCCGCGTCAGGCTTTTTTTAGACTCCCAGTACTTCTGGATTGTTATTTTGGAATAAAATGAATGTTTCCCTTTCAGTACTTTTTCTTGTTCCGTACTAACCTGCAGGGACCTGTTCCTTCGTCTTGGAGTACCACACAGACGCTTATTGGGTCCGAGCTTCATAGCTCTGGCCTAAGCGGGCCTTTGTCATGCTTCGCCTCCGTAGTTTGGGAAGCGGGGTGTGACACATCCTGTAGCTCATGTTCACACCCATAATGGATTAGCAGCGTCTCTTATAAAGAGACTACAATGGATTGCACGTCCATTGCTCATGCAATCCCAGTTGCCTGCGGATGCTTGGGGGCATGCTATATTGCATGCCACATCGCTGATTAGGATAAGGCCCTCAGGTGGCCATATATTATCCTCGATGCAACTAGCATATGGTGCACCCCCAGATATCGCTCATTTGAGAGTGTTTGGTTGTGCGGTATATGTCCTAATAGCACCACCTCAGAGGACCAAAATGGGTCCTCAGCGTCGTCTTGGTATCTATTTTTGGTTTGATTCCCCCTCTATTATTAGATACTTGGAACCTCTTACGGGGGATGCATTTAAGGCACGTCTTGATGACTGTGAATTCGATGAGAAAACCTTTCCTAAACTGAGCACACAGTCTAAGAAGCCTGACGATTCCGAGACCATTTCTTGGGACAATAAGTCTTTGTCTCTTTATGATCCGCGTATTAATCCGTGTGAAGATGAGATCATGAAGATCCTTCACATTCAGAACATAGTACACCTTCTACCGGATAAATTTACGGACAACCAGAAGATTGTTCGTTCATACGTCCTTGCTGCCAACACACCAGCTAGGCTTGACATCCCCAAAGATGGATGCAATCTACCGACAGCAGAATTGGCTAAACCTCAATTGAAAAGAGGACGCCCGCCAGGTTCAAAAGATAAAGTTCCTCGAAAGAGGAAGATTCCTGGTGATAATAAGATGATCCCTCCACAGAATGCTGAGCTCAGACGAGCGACCTCTCCTCTCCTTATTTCCCCTGCAAAGGAAACAATAGGAGAAACATCATTAAATTACGTACGTACTGGAGAGGTACTGGACAGACATAGCACAGTTGTCGACGACGATTTTGCGTTCTCTATTGCCGTTCACGTCGCTGAATACGATGATGACGTCGGACCACAATCTCTAGCGGAATGTAAACACAGAGATGATTGGTCAAAGTGGGACGAGGCAATAAGAGTAGAGCTGGACTCACTCTTGAAACTCAAAGTCTTTGGACCAGTAATCCAAACACCTGTATGTGTTAAACCTATGGGATATAAGTGGGTCTTCATTAGAAAAAGAAATGAAGAAAATGTGATCGTACGCTACATGGCACGCCTTGTAGCATAGGGATTTTTCCAACGACCGGGGATTGATTATGAAGATACATATTCCCCGGTCATGGATGCGATCACTTTCCAATTCTTGATTAGCCTATCATCTCTGGAAAGCCTAGAAATGCAGCTCATGGACGTTGTGACTGCATATATATATGGCGATATAGATAAAGAAATCTATATGAGACTTCCAGATGGGTTTAATTCACCCCAGAGATGAAAGAGAGACCTCGGGACGTCTGCTCGGTAAAGCTTCAAAGATCATTATATGGTCTAAAGCAATCAGGAAAGATTTGGTATAACAGACTAAGCGTTTTCCTTGCACAGTAAGGATTCAAAAACAATGAAGTCTGCCCGTGTATCTTTATCAAAAGAACGGGAACATGATTTGTCATCGTTGCGGTATACGTTGATAACTTAAATCTCATAGGATCTCCCGCAGAGATCAATGAGATATTTGAAAGCCTAAAACATACCTTCAAAATGAAAGATCTAGGCAAAACAAGGTATTGTCTTGGCTTACAGATTGAACACCTACGAGGTGGAATCCAGTTACACCAATCAAATTATACAAGAAAACTTTTAAACAAGTTTAGAATGGAACAATGGCATCCTTTAAGTACTCCTATGGTCGTGAGATTACTGGATATTCATAAGGACCCCTTCCGGCCGCTGGAAGAGGGGGATGAATTACTGGGTCCTGAAGTACCATACCTCAGTGCCATTGGAGCACTTCTATATCTGGAAAATTGCACGCGTCCCGATATAGCGTTCGCAGTTAATCTACTTGCCAGACACAGTGATGCGCCTATAAAGCGCCACTGGAACAGAGTAAAGCATCTTCTACACTACCTCCAGGGTTCTATAGATCGGGACTATACTACCAGAGAGGTTCCTCCTCCCAGTTGCTTGGTTATGTTGATGCAGCTTACCAATCTGATCCGCACATAGCAAAATCACAAACTGGTTTTGTGTTTACCTATGGAGGGACTGCTATCTCATGGAGATCGGTAAAGCAAACCACCACAACATCATCATCCAACCATGCTGAACTCATTGCGATCCATGAAGCAAGCAAAGAGTGTTTTTGGCTTCGCTCCGTCGTCTAACACATCCTAGATGCAACTGGCCTGAAGACTGGTGATCTTGAGCCCACTGTCTTGTTTGAAGACAACACTGCTTGCATAGCACAACTCAAAAAGGGCTACATCAAAGGCGACAGAACGAAACACATTTCTCCCAAATTCTTTTGGACGCACGATCTACAGAAGAACGAGGAGGTCAAGATTCAACAGATCCAGTCCTGCAACAACTTAGCTGATCTTTTTACTAAATCTTTACCGAGATGTATTTTTGTAAAACTTGTAAAAGGAGTAGGTATGAGACAGCTGAAAGACCTACAAGCCTGAAGCTTGTACGGATGAGGGGGAGTAACTAGTGTGTTGCACTCTTTTCCCTTAAGCTGTTGGTTTTTCCCACTGGGTTTTCCACAGTTAAGGTTTTAACGAGGCAAACACTCAGGATCCAGAAGTATCCGCCCCTTAGCTTTATACGCTAAGACCAAAGTAATGATTGGATAAGGGGGAGTGTTGTGAGTGAGGGACCCCACCACTTTATCCCTCCATTACTCCCCACTTATTGGAATAATGGTGACCTTTGGTGTTCATGCCATTTCACATTCCGTATGAGATAAATAAATATAGAACCATGGCTCATGGCCATGGTTACTCTTTTTTCTGTAAGTTATAACCTCTGTATTATATTTAATGGCTGTTTTTGAATTCTAGGGCTGATTAGGACAGACTGACTAGGACAAAAGAGTTGAAAACAGCTCAGATTTTGTGGAACGTTTTGAAGAAAATATTTGAATGTTGGGAGAGAAATGATTTGGGGAATCTAACCTTTATAACTTTATGGTGGGAACCGGACCGTTCTCTGTCTCTCTCCCCCCGAGAAACCTCAGCCCACGTTCCTATGGCTCTCACCCACCAGAAAAGTTTTTGTCACATGCCGTCCCGAAAAAATTTGTCATTGAAAACGCTCCAAAGCTCACCGACTCTGTCTTACTCCTTTGGGTCTCTCTCTCACTAGAAAGCAAATGCAGCGAGGGTTAAATCGGCTCCGTATAAAGAGATCATCGAACTAGGTTTTTTATTTTTCCATTCCAAATCGAAAACAGGTCTCGATTCAATATTTGCTCACAAGATCTTATGTTTTTCTTTTTTTATGGCCACTAGTTCTCGATCATTGTGTTTATTATGTTCTGATGGTGACCACTGAGTGGTGCTTGGTGGCAAGCACGAACAGAGGGTGCTAGGTCATCGGGTCAAGATGAAGAGGGCACCGACCGTCAGGCTCGAGACGACAAGGAGGGTGGCGGGGCTCAAGTTATTCTTGGAGGAGCCGGCCAACTTCGAGATGATGGTGATCAATTTTAACAAGTAAGTACATGCTGCCCATCTGCTTTGTTTTGTTGGTGATCAATTTGCAACGGCGAGGAGGACCACGGAGATCAGTTCGCCCACCTTCAATTCGCCCTCCTCGCCGTTGCAAATAGAGGTTCATTTAAAGAAAGGTGTGTTGTCATCAAAAAAATAAAAGGAAGCACTTTAAGTTGTGTTCTCCTGATCATCCAAACGATAAAAAAATAACGGAAAGGTATTTAAAGAAATATAAAACCATGTTAGAAACCATCAAATTTCAGCAAAATAAAGCAGACCCAGATCCCAAAATCCGTCTTTCACATTCCTCCAATTAAAAAAGGCCAAAAGGAAGGAGAGAGAAAACTCACAAGAAGAAGGAACAATAGCTAGCAGATGGGCGGCAGTGAGAACCAAGAAGGAAGCAAAAACCGAAGGTGGGTTGTCATCAAAATCCGTTCTTTAATCCATTCCCAACGAGGTGTTTGATGATGTGTCTCTGTTTGAATCTTAAAAAAAGATTTGATTTTGATTCCTGGGTCTTTGTTTATTTCCTAATTGATTGAATTCTCTTTCACAAAATTAATTTTTCTCCCCTTAGATGGTGTTGTTTCTGGATATTGCATCATGATATTTGGATCGTTGGTTCGTTGATTATAGTATATGGATGTTTGTTGCTCTTTTGATCGTTGTAATAGTTGATTTACTTTCTGGGCCGACTTCTTCTATATTTGTAAGGATTTTTGTTTCTCTTACATAGAATATTGTCATAGTTTCTTTGAAAATAATAATTACATCCATGTTCATGTTGTCTTTTTGCACTAATCTGTATCATATAGAGCACTTTCTTCATTGCAAATTTTGAAATATGTTTTGGGTATTTAATACTCTTTTCATGCATTTTAGAATCTTAGTCACCTTCATGGGCTTTGCATGTTCTGTATCATAATCAACTAATTTCATACTCTTTTTTAGACGTTCTTCATTTGCATGTTCTGTATCATACTTTTTTATTGCAAATTTTGTATCATAATCAACTAATTTTCATGGGATTTTGCATGTCCAGCCAATTTGAGCTCCAGGGAATCCAGTGCTCACTTGTAGGGATGAACCTCTATTTGCAACGATGAGGAGGGCGACGGAGCTCAAGTTCTTTCTGGAGGACTCGATAAACTTCAAGGCACTAGCGCTGGTTTTTAACAAGTAAGAGGTTGTTTTAATTCATGCCTTCAAGGTGTTTGACGATGGATGTTTATATGGACAGCCTTTTATTTTTCCTTTCCAAACCAGAAACAGGTCTTGATCCGATCTTTTCTCTCATGATCTTATATTATTCTTAATGTTTTTAATGGTAGTTGGTTCTCAATGTGATGGATTATTATGTTATGATGGCGACACTGAGGGGTACTTGGTGGCGAGCACGAACAGAGGGTGCAAGGCCATCGGAGAGTCTGGATGGCGATGATTACTGTGATGAGGGATGCAATGACGAGGGGTCTGGCCATTAGGTTTGCAATGACGAGGAGGGTGTCAGAGCTCAAGTTCTTTTTGAAGGACTCGGCGAACTTGAGATTTTGGCCCTGGTTTTTTAACAAGAGGTTGTTTTAATTCGTGCCCTCAATGTGCTTAATGATGGATCTTTATATGGACAACATTTAGGGCTATTGCTTCTGCTTTGAGCCGATTCTTTGCTACAATTGATGCAATTGTTTTTTTTAGAATTTTTAATTTTTAATTTTAAAGTAGTTGTATTTGTGTCGAAATCTTGACCCCTAACTGTAAATTTCTATGTTTTGTCTCATGAATGAATTAAGTAACTTTTATGTGTTAAATCAGAGAGAGAGAGAGAGAGAGAGAGAGAGAGAGAGAGAGAGAGAGAGAGAGAGAGAGAGAGAGAGAGAGAGACTATATATTGATTATTTTTAGGGTGTTAATTAATTTTATTTTAGTATTTGAAGTTCATGTAACTTTGTAGGATTCTTTTTTTTGTTATTTTAATTTTCCCACATCTTTACCCTTACATTGTTGGTTTGTTTTTCATTTACTATGCCTAAAGAAGTTGAACCATTATAATTCAAAGCATTAATCCCTATTTGTGTAATATATATGCAACTAGTAGTTCTAAGCACATATAGCTAAAGCATCGTCACACTGAAATTTAAAGTTAATAGTATACTCTATCTTTGCCAAATACTGGGAAGTTTGTAAATGTATGCGCACTTGATTCAATGTAACATTTTCCATGTGTTCCTCAGACATAATGATCATGTATGTACACTTGTTCCAATGTACACATGATCCATGTGTTTCCCAGACCTTATTTTTCCAGACTTTTCAGTTAATCTTTTGTTTCACAAACATAGCTAAGCCAACACAAGCACAACAAGGTTGTGACTTGGCAAGTTCTTGAAAATATATGGTGTACACATGTTCGACTTATGCTGGCTACAAGAGTCCGGCGTTGCAAGGCTTCTCGATGAAAGTATCGATGTTACATAGGTTTATTATATGAATACGTTAATAATCGATATTGAGGATTTGTAATATATGAATTCTATTGTTAATCCATGTTTAGTGTTGGAACTTTGTCCGCTTTTGTGCAGAACTCAACATTCAAAACTATTTTACATTAGATATCCTTGGACATCTTTTAGCGTGTATCAATGTTGTAATGTGTTGTATATCGTTTGAACTTCATGAAGCGTAAGAGTAATTATGCTTTTTTTTTGTTTTTATATGAATTTTTGAAGACGGTGCGTAAGAAGAAATGGGAAATGTACTTCCCAAAAAGGAAATCTGTGATCAAAGCTTATATCATCATTTAGTTTGCTTTCTCTCTATATTTTACACCGAAGTTTGAATGGACCGTTGAATTTCACTAATTTGTTGTATGTGCCCGCTAAATATCGATTGTTAACATATTCATATAATAAACCTATGTATTCATCATATAATTTTTTACGCTAATTTGTTGTTCGTGTGTTCTAATGTTCTATGCCAAAGTTTGTCTGGACCGTTGAATTACGCATCAATCCGTGAGAGTGGATTGTTATCAATTTTTGTCCATTAGATTTTGAAAGACCAACAAATTAGCATAAAAATATTTAGCGGCACGGGAGCCTTCGGCGCGGAACAACAAATTCGACGCAGGCGCTGGCGCGGAACAACAAATTGACACCCGATAAATTTTTTTACGCTAATTTGTTGTTCCGCACCGAATTTTTTGTTCTGCATTGAAGGTGCATGTGCCGAATTTGTTGTTCCGTGTTGAAGGCGCCCACGCCAAAGGTGTCCGTGCCGCCAAATATTTTTACGCTAATTTGTTGTTCTTTTAAACTTTGGCTGTGGAAATAATTTTTTGGAGAACAAGGATTTCACCGGGGGGAATCTTAAATGAACCGTGCCCGCGAGCACGAGTTATGACTAGTCTATTTTACATAAGTCTATTGACTCGGTTTGTGCTGGTAAGCAGCCTTTGTCCCAGTCACTAGTTGACTGGGACAAATCTCAACAATAAGATGCGGTGAACGCGCTCAACCGAAAAGGAGCGAGAAGTGTGGATGTGTGTGTCGGTATCGTTTTGGGGTAAAAGGGTAAACCCAAAAACATTGGGGGTTATAGGGGAAAAAGCACACAGTCTAAAGACGCACTTATGTGAGTTTGGGGGGTTTTATGGGTTTTTCGCAAAGTGGGATGACATGGATGGCAAACATGAAAATATGTGAGAGTGTAGGTTTTTTTGTGCAAAGTGAGATGATGTAACATTTGTCCCAGTCAGCAGCCCTTAAATGTATAATAGACTAGTCATAACACGTGCCAATGTGCACAGTTCATTTAAAATATTTATTTCCCCAAAAATTATTTCCCCCTCCAAAACTAATAAAAACTAAACACAAACGCGCCGAAGGCGCCCAACCTAGATTTTAGTACTTTTAAATTGTAAAGTGGAATATTATATGTCCCAAAATTTTGGAGAGGGAAATAATTTTTGGGGAAACAAAGATTTTAAATGAACCGTACCCGATGGCACGGGTTATGACTAGTCCATTATACATTTGAGGGCTGCTGACTCGGACAAATGTCACATCGTCTCACTTTGCAAAAAACCCCCCACACTCTCACATAGTTGCATGTTTGCCATCCCCATCATTCCACTTTGCGAAAAACCCATAACCCCCCCAAAAAAAAATTCACATAAGTGCATCTTTGTTAAGGGCTTTTTCCCCTATAATCGCCATTATTTTTGGGTTTACCCATTCACCCCCCAATGATACTCACACACACATCCACACTTCTCGCTCCTTTTCGATTGCGCGCGTTCATCGCATCCTGTTCGTCGAGATTTTTCCTTGCTCTGTGCACTGTGTGCACGGGTTATTTCCGTGCACGGGTTATTTATAGAACACTGAAGAACTAAAAACAATTGTAGTAAGGAAACTAACAAGAACATGAATACGTGGAAGATGAGACTATAATATTATTCATGTAGAGAACACTCTTAATATAAGATGAGATATGATATGTTCACAAGTGATGTAGAGAACCTCTATTTATACTACAACCTCATATGCGAGGGTAGACAAAAACATTTCATCTCTCTGTAACATATACATTAAACAATGGTCTCTTCATCTTCTTGTAACATTACGAGGGTAAACAAAAACTCTGCATCTCTCTGTACAATATACATTAAACAATGGTCTCTTCATTTTTCTTGTAACATTTCTATTAAATCAATGGTTTAATGGATATAAGTATGAGTGTCTCTACAAATTCCTTTCCATTAAATGCATGAATGTGGACATGGTGTACAAGCCCATTCATTTGTAACATACAAGTGGGAAAGTCTTTACGCAATCCTCTTCGCATAACCAACATGATGGTATGATTGTCCATTGTTCTATAACACTTCCCCTTGGACGAAACACCATGCAGATGGTCAAATTTTGGACATTCCAGTATCGCCTTATTAAAAACTTAAGTTGGAAAACCCTAGTGTGACAAAAACCAACCAGAAGGGAAAAAGAGTACATTACATATAAGTCCATAACTGCTCCTCTGAAATAAATAAAACTACCACTTCCGATGCATTCAAACACTTCCACTGGAAAATTCAATCTTACATCTTATTAGCTCGCCGCATACCAATGCCATAAAGTAGTTTCTCAGGTGTTGATGTTGGCAGAGACTTGGTGAATAGATCTACAAGGTAGTTTGAGGAGCGAATGTGTTTAACATCAACTTGTCGACTTACCTCGAGTTCTTGAGTACGGAAAAAAATTTGGCGATATATATTTAGTCTTACACCCTTAATATATCATCCCCTGACCTGTGCAATGCAAGCATCATTGTTCTCGTAAATTAGTGGAAGAATCATCAACCAGTTTCAATCCACAAGAATTTTGGATATGTAGATCTTAACCAAACACATCTCTTCCGGCCTCATAAAAGAAATAATTTTTGAATGGTTGGAAGATGTGGCTACCAGCGTTTGCTTGGTAGAACGCTAAGAAATGATTGCATCATTATAGCAAAATAGATAACCAGTTTGAGAACGAGCTTTGTGCGGATCAGGTTTATATCCTACATCAACATTGTTGATACATTGGTACGGCCCACGAAGCGAGGGTAAGGTGGTCAAGCTCAATTAAGGACTTAAACCTCGGCCCAATAACCTAGGAGCCCGCCAGTGAAGGGATGTTATTATTCGGTCAATGAGACAACTCATCGAACCGTTCAAGCCTCGCTAGTTATGTGGGAGTGGTTAATGGAGACCGAGTAAATGGGCAGCCGCTATCAACGTTCCCGGGGAAGATCTTGCCACAATCAAAGAAGATCCATTATGCACTATTGATAGACGCTCTCAACTATAAAGAGACGAAAAGACGACGTAAGTGTAAGGATCGCCTTACCCTTGCAATACTAACAACAACACACTAGAGGGGGGGGGGGGGGGGGGGGGGGGGAATAGTGTAATGACAATAAATTGTCCAATTAAAATTAAACTTGCAAATGCGGAATAATAAATACAAGAGGAAATAATTGACACAATCAATCCAAACACAAACACAAGAATATACCCTGGTTCCCCAAACTTGGGTACGTCCAGCCACACCAATATTCACTATATTCCCACAAAGAGAAGTGAATACAAATCCCACAAAGAGATACCTCACCAAGAGGATTTTGCCCTACACAAGGACCCAACCAACCCTACACAGGGGTCAACCTCACACCTAGAGAATTACTAACTCCCACTCAGAGAATTAGGGTTAGCCCTACACTAGGACACCAAACTCCCACAAAGAGAGTTACTCCCACAAAGAGAGTTATTCCCACTAAGAGAATATCCTATTCCCACAAAGAGAAATTCTCCCACAAAGAGGGAGACTAATTCCCACAAAGAGAATTAGTGTTACAAAGAAACACCAAGTAAAATAAATACTCTTACCTATGCCTTGAGATGCTTACTCATAAATGAATGCAAGGCATGGAAGAGGATCTCCAAGTGATGAGATTTGCTTGAGAGCACTTGGATGATTTTCCTTGAGCTTGACTTCAATGCATGAAGAGGAAAGAGAGCTCAAAGAGGGAAATGAGAGTTTGAGAGTGGCTTAATCAATCTCTAATGATTTGCAATAGCATCAAGAAGTTCCTATGAACTCAGCCCTCTCATATATATAGGAACCCTATACCAACCATCAAAACCCAAGGAAACAGCAAAAAACAAAAAGCTGCAACAGCTAGTTTCTGGGCAGAAACGTCACTGACAGTCGACTGTCCAACGGCTAGAAAATATCCAACGACTATAATCTGAGCCTCGACAGTCGACTGATGAAGTCATTACATTCGACTGTAAACAGGACAGGTGCCAGTAAAACCTTCAGCATGCGACTGCTGCAGGGGATGGAATAAAACAGAGAGTTGCACTCTTTCTCCCAATAAGCATACATGCGACTGATGACAAGATTACAGTCGACTGTAAAATAAATAGGCAACTGTAAATCCTTCATCAGTCGACTGCTGCATGAGATGGAGAAAAACAGAAAGAGGCAATATTTGCACTTACGCTTCTCAGGCGACTGTTGACCAATTCACAGGCGACTGTAAATATACAGGTGACTGTAAACTGATCATCATTCGACTGATGCGAAAAGCTTAAGTAGAGTCAATAGAAATGTTGACTTGAGCAGTGCATCACAGTCGACTGTAGAGGGCTTGACAGGCGACTGTAATCACCCAGTCGACTGTGAATCCTTCAGCAGGTGACTGTTGGAAAGCCAGAGACTCCAAATGAGTCTTTTGACAAGATGAACCTATTAGGTTGGATTCTATGGTAATCCTAAGGCTCGCTAAGATGGTTAAATGCATATGCATGAATGAGTAGACCATCTATCAAGTCATTACATTTACCTAGACTCAAATGAGAGAGAAAGCAATAAAGGAAATATTACATGGATTACATTGCTTTCCTTAGAGTCTATGTCTTCAATCTTGATGCCTTGATGCTCCCCATCATCTCCAAGCTTTGGCACCCCTTGAGTCCAAGCTTTGGCCCTTCTCCACTTGATGTCCATCCTTGCACCAAGTGTTTAGTCTCCAAAATGATATTCTTGAAATGTAACTTATGAGACTAAAACAAGAGAGTTATTAGCAACAACATAATGTTGTGATCATCATCAAACTAACATTGGTATGAAACACCAATATGCAACAATCTCCCCCTTTTTGATGATGACACACATTATGTAAAACATAAAGAAATAAAGCACAATGCTAATGAGCTCCCCCTATTTATATGCACCAAGTGTAAAATGAGATACACAATAGAAAATACTCATTATACCAAATGAAATAATGAGACAACATGGTGACATATAATAGACATGGATTACATAAACCAATTGCAATAGAAAATATCATGCAAACATAATGGTTTATACAATCCCATATATCTCTCCCCAAAATGCATATGTATGAAATACAAGAATTATATTTACATAATGCAATGCATATCTCTCTCTCCCTTGACATCATCAAAAAGGTGGACATCATAAATATCCCCTTTGTCATCTTAATCAAAGATGTGACGATATACAAGATATAAGAAGATGTATGATACCAAATGTAAAATTTAGTGTGTATCAATCACTATCCCATGCTCCTAGATCATAGAAAAGGTCAAATTTTGACTTCTAGGATCTAATATCAATTGTAAAGTAGGAGATTAACAATCTCTAACAATTGATGTAATACCAATTGTAGACAAAGAATCTTGAAAGATAATCCTCTTTACCAATTGAAAACATTAATTGGAGCCATGGGCCTAAAGTGTATCAAAGCAATAGATATGGAAAAATCAAGCTTTAATGATGCATAATGATATTGCCAAAAGAAAATATAACATGGAACATGTTGGCAATATCCAATGGGTTTAGTTTGAGACCAAAAATAACCAATTGTAAACAATGAGCTCAAACACACCCCGAAATGAAAGTCAAAATATGTTTTAAAATATTTTAAACATACAATATATTAACTCCCCCATTGACATACATATGGATCAACAAATGCATGTATGTCAATGTATTTCCCAAGGTCCCCATTTTCATGAAAAATAAATTTGAAAACATTTTCAAAATCATGAAACACACACAAACAATGGGTATGCTAAAATAAACAATTAAGCACAATACCCATGCAATATGCATATGTGTGAGGAACCTAAACATTAGGGAACCAAAGCCAAGAGGAGTTTGATTTCCTAATGTAATCACATGAGGTGATCACATCCCTAACTAGAGAGTTGATGTAACTATCCCTCTCTTGCACACTAACCTTAGTGGGAATCCATAAACTCAAGGATTTCCTAGGCAAGGGTTTTGCCTTTGCAATAGGGGTGGATGTGGCATGCTTAGGTGTAGAAAAGAATTTCTTGGCATGCATAGAATGAGGATTTTACTTCTTAGCAAAAAATGAAGAGTTTTCATTCTTCCTCATCACCTTGTGATTTACATGCTTCTTGTTGATGTTATTGTTATACAAGAGAGCATGTGATTCTTCTTAGGTGCTTTAGCAATATTTCTTGTGTTAGCATCATAAGAGGAATTAGAGGTGGGTTTGGGCACCATATTTTGAATATATCCCATGCCTCCTCTATGATTTGCCGGATGTTGTTTTTCAAGCAAATCGTGGAGTGAATCCCTAGAATACACAAAGCTTTTGAGCTTACGGGATTCCTCTTCACATTTCAACGTAAGTTGTTGAATGCGAGTTTCTAAGCTAAGGTTTTGAGTAACAAGGTTATCACTAGACAAACTCAATTCCTTAACTTGAGAGAGAAGTGTGTCTCTCTCACTAGTGTCACAATCATGCATTTCATCATGGATTACACTAGCAATTTCTAGTTCGTGCAATCTACTCTTAGCAATCTTATATTTTGCTTTTAATTTATTGTAAGAATTGATGCACTTATTAGAGTTTTCGGAAACCATACCAAAACGATATTCAAGCTCCTCGTATGAGATCTTCTCCTCAATCTCATTATCGTTTTCTTCCTCGCTAGAGCTTGATGATGACTTCTCCCCGATTTCCATGAGGCAAGATTCCTCATAGGAGTTGAGCCATGCTTCCAACTCATCTTCATTTGAGCCAAAGGGGATTGGTGTAGGAACATCAATTGCTACAAAGCAAGCGTGAGCTTCCTCCTTATCATCCTCTTCATCGTTGCTTGATGTATCCTCACTCGAATCATCAAATGTCCCGACAAACCCCTTCTTGTGGTTTTTGGACTAGGACTTCCCTTTACCCTTGTAAGTCTCTTTGTTGGGTTTGGAGGGGCATTCAGTGGATAGATGACCTTTTCCACTACAACTGTAACAAGTAGGAACCTTGTTAGAATTGGAGGCAAACTTTGACAAAGATTTACCTTACTTGCACTTGAGGAATGCCTTGAATTGCTCGGCAAGATCCTCAATTTCTTCTCCACTAGCTTTTTCTAGCTCATCTTCTTCACTAGGAGCTTCTCAATGGAATTTCTTCCTCCATTTGATTGGCTCCTCCTTGGTATGGAATGCAACCCCCTTTTTCTTCTCGGGCTTCTCGGTCTTCGATGGTTGAATCTCCTTCTTCTGTTGAAGCTTCACTTCGTACGCCATGAGATTTTCGATGCACTCCTCAACGGTGTATTTGGACATGTCATATGACTCCAAAATTCCGTTGGCCTTTGACTCCCAATGAGGTGTGAGAGAGTCAAGGATCTTCTCTACATGATCCTCTTGGGAAATCATCTTCCCAAGTCCCTCCAAAGCGTTCACGATATCTGTGAACCTTGTGAACATCTCTGAAATGCTTTCTCCTTCTTGCATCTTAAACATTTCATATTTAGATCTAAACACAGTTTGTTTAGATTTATTTACCTTTGTAGTCCCTTCATGACATATCTCCAAAGTATGCCAAATTTCGTTGGCCGTTTTGCACATGGAGATGCGGTTGAACTCATTTGCTGAGAGGGCGCAATGGAATGCATTCATAGCCCTTGCATTGAATTTGATCGATTCCTTCTCCGCCTTTGTCCTTGAAGCCGCAGGTGTAGTGGGCTTCTCAAATGGAACCTCTGTGATGTCCCATAGGTCTTGACCCTCCATGTAGATCATCATCCTGATCTTCCAACGTGGGTAGTTGGTTTCGTTGAAGAGCGGGGGTCGAACGGTAGAATGACCTTCTTCATGAGATGCGGATGTAGCGTTGAATGCCATCGTTGTAGTATGCTATAACCTCGCTCTGATACCAATTGTAAGGATCACATTACCCTTGCAATACTAACAAAAACACACTAGAGGGGGGTGAATAGTGTAATGGCAATAAATTGTCCAATTAAAATTAAACTTGCAAATGCGGAATAATAAATGCAAGAGGAAATAATTGACACAATCAATCCAACCCTGGTTCCCCAAACTTGGGTACGTCCAGCCACACCAATATTCACTATATTTCCATAAAGAGAAGTGAATACAAATCCTACAAAGAGATACCTCGCCAAGAGGATTTTGCCCTACACAAGGACCCAACCAACCCTACACAGGGGCAAACTCACACCTAGAGAATTACTAACTCCCACTCAGAGAATTAGGGTTAGCCCTACACTAGGACACCAAACTCCCACAAAGAGAGTTACTCCCACAAAGAGAGTTATTCCCACTAAGAGAATATCATATTCCCACAAAGAGAAATTCTCCCACAAAGAGATAGACTAATTCCCACAAAGAGAATTAGTGTTACAAAGAAACACCAAGTAAAATAAATACTCTTATCTATGCCTTGAGATGCTTACTCATAGATGAATGCAAGGCATGGAAGAGGATCTCAAAGTGATGAGATTTGCTTGAGAGCACTTGGATGATTTTCCTTGAGCTTGACTTCAATGCATGAAGAGGAATGAGAGCTCAAAGAAGGAAATGAGAGAGTTTGAGAGTGGCTTAATCAATCTCTAATGATTTGCAATAGCATCAAGAAGTTCCTATGAACTCAGCCCTCTCATATATATAGGAACCATATACCAACCATCAAAACCCAAGGAAACAACAAAAAACAAAAAGCTGCAACAGCTAGTTTCTGGGCAGAAACGTCATTGGCAGTCGACTGATGAACAAATGACAGTCGACTGTCCAACGGCTATACTCTGAGCCTCGACAGTCGACTGATGAAGTCAGTACAGCAGACTGTAAACAGGACAGGCGCCGGTAAAACCTTCAGCAGGCGACTGCTGCAGGGGATGTAATAAAACAGAGAGTTGCGCTCTTTCTCCCAATAAGCATACATGCGACTGATGACAAGATTACAGTCGACTGTAAAATAGACAGGCGACTGTAAATCCTTCATCAATCGACTGCTGCATGAGATGGAGAAAAACAGAAAGAGGCAGTATTTGCACTTACGCTTCTCAGGCGACTGTTAACCAATTTACAGGCGACTGTAAATATACAGGCGATTGTAAACTGATCATCAGTCGACTGATGCGAAAAGCTCAAGTAGAGTCAATAGAAATGTTGACTTGAGCAGTGCATCACAGTCGACTGTAGAGGGCTCGATAGGCGACTGTAATCACCCAGTCGACTGTGAATCCTTCAGCAGGCGACTGTTGGAAAGCCAGAGACTCCAAATGAGTCTTTTGACAAGATGAACCTATTAGGTTGGATTCTATGATAATCCTAAGGCTCACTAAGATGGTTAAATGCATATGCATGAATGAGTAGACCATCTATCAAGGCATTACATTAACCTAGACTCAAATGAGAGAGAAAGCAATAAAGGAAATATTACATGGATTACATTGCTTTCCTTAGAGTCTATGTCTTCAATCTTGATGCCTTGATGCTCCCGATCATCTCCAAGCTTTGGCACCCCTTGAGTCCAAGCTTTGGCCCTTCTCCACTTGATGTCCATCCTTGCACCAAGTGTTTAGTCTCCAAAATGATATTCTTGAAATGTAACTTATGAGACTAAAACAAGAGAGTCATTAGCAACAACATAATGTTGTGATCATCATCAAAATAACATTGGTATGAAACACCGATACTCAACAGTAAGAAGGGTTCGGATCCCCAAGGTATAAGAGACTAATATTCTGAATTACTCTTTCACTTTTTATATTTCTTCCTCAAAATAGCTTGCGGTGACTGAATCGATGCGAACCTCTGTGGGTCGATCTCGACAGCCCCAAGTCTTTCCTTAAGTTTCTGTTCTAACTTAAGCATCGGAGGATATTTTGGTTGGAACCCAGATCCGACCCCACTGACGCTCCTTTGTGGTGCAGGAAAACCGTGATACGACCCAACAGGAGGGTCAAACGACCACTCCCACGAACCTAATCAAGGTTCGACCTTACTAAAAGGTCAAAGGGTCGTAACACTCTGCTACATGACTATTCGGGCTTCAGCGCTGCATTCACATCCCAACCACCATCGGCCCTGGTTCTACCAATCGAGGGTCCAATTTCCACCGCTGACGAGGATCCATCTCTGCAAGGGAGTCCACGTCAGCCCAAATACTTTTGACGCCAATTTTGGCCTTAACAGTTGGCACCGTCTGTTGGAAAACTAAGTCGGCATCCCAGTCATCCAACTATTTTGACCATGTCGACTCGCCCAACAACACTCGGTGGTAACACCATGTCATCTCCCGGCTTCAATGTCCTTACATGATAATGTGAGGTCCACCATACCCAGAGTTTCAACCTGACTCCACAGTTCTTACGCTGATGACTAACTCGGTGGGATAGAAGCGCATGAGAGAATCTACACCCCCAATATCTTTTTCAGTTGAAGCTTTGGAGGGTGTGGAGCTGCCACATGATGATGTCATTGTCATCAGTACCACCATTGGTGCAGTGATGGTGAAGAGACTACTCATCGACACCGGGAGTTCGTGTGATGTGATGTTCTTCACCACTTTGGAGAAGATGAAATTGGCTTCGTCGAAGTTGAGAGAATGTCCCAGACCTCTCATAGGCTTCACATGACATTCCGCACCGATAGCGGGCATCATCATGCCACATATGACCCTTGGAACGTACCCACGACAGGTCCCCCGTTTGACCAACTTTATCGTGGTAAAGATCAACTCAGTATACAACGGAATCATCAGCAGACCGCTACTTAATGCAGTGGAAGCGGTGGTCTCGATGTTCCACCAGATGATCAAATTCTAGACTCCTGAGGGAGTTGGAAGGGAGTTGGAAAGGCGAAAGGGAATCAGATGCAAACTCGATCATGTTACCTTTTGTCCACCTCCTTGAGAAGGGAGGAGCAAGCAGACCCAGATAACCTCAGTAACAAGGTTAAACATGAGGAGCGACGACCCATAGCGGTCGAAGAGATAGAGAACATCCAGATATCTGAAGGAGAAGGAAAAACTACTTCTATTGGGTCGATGCTCCCTTTCAACCTAAAAGAACAGTTAATTACACTCCTAAGAGAGAACCCCGACGTTTTCGCCTGGTCTCCAGAGGATATGCCTGGCATCGACCCTCTGGTGATATCCCACAAGCTGGTGGTTGACTCGACTTCCAAGTCCATGAAGCAGAAAAAGAGGAACATATGAGGCGACAAGATGAAAGCTGGCATCAAAGAAGTGGATCGACTTCTAGTAGCTGGGTTAATTCGGGCGGTCCAGTATCCCGAGTGGCTCTCCAATGTCATGATGGTGAAGAATGCGAATGGCAAATGGAGGATGTGTGTCGACTTCACCGATCTCAATAAAGCCAGTCTAAAGGACAGTTACCCACTGCCTCGAATCGACCATCTCGTCGAAAGTGCCTCGGGCTATGAATTCTTAAGCTTCACAGATGCTTTTTCAGGCTACAGCCAAATCCAAATGGCACCTGAGGATGAAGAAAAGACTTCCTTCATCACGGATCGAGGCATTTTTGTTATAAAAAGATGACATTTGGTCTAAAGAATGCAGGAGCGACATATCAGCGTATGATGAAAGGCTTTAAAGCTCAAATTGGGCGAAACTTGGAGGTCTACGTTGATGATATGCTGGTCAAGTCGAAGAAGCCGATGGACCACATCGCAGATCTCCGGTAGACATTTGCATAGATTCGTCGCTATAATTTTTGGTTGAACCCCGCAAAATGTACATTTGGTGTTTGATCTGGAGAGTTCCTCGGATTCATGCTAACGAGTCAAGGAATCGAAGCTAATCCTGACAAAATCACGGCAGTTGTCGCGATGAAGGAGCCCTCTAGCATCAGAGAGTTTCAGAGGTTGAATGGCAGAATAGCATCTCTGGGTCAATTCCATTCCAAATCGGCTGAGAGGTTGCTACCTTTCTTTAAAGTGTTGAGGAATGCAATAACATCCACCACAAAGGATGAGAAGATCATTGAGTGGGATGCAGATTGCAAGGAGACTTTCTCTGAGCTGAAGGAGTATCTCCGCACCCCACCATTCTTGACTAAGCCTGACAAAGGTGACTAGCTCATCATCTATTTAGCTGCTACCATGGAGGTTGTAAGCTCGGCTCTTGTCGAGTAGGAATCAGGAGTGCAACTGCCTATTTACTATGTCAGCCAGGTCCTCCGAGGAGCTGAAATCAACTATTTTAGAATAGAGAAATTGGCATTCCCTCTGGTCCAGTCAGCAAGGAGGCTACGACTCTACTTTCAAGCACATACTATTCTAGTCCTCACCCACCCCCCTTTGGAGCAAACTCTAAAGAGGCTTGATCGAACAGGAAGGATAACTAAGTGGGGGGGAGGGTCGAATTGAGTGAGTTCGATATTCAATACAACCCGAGGATTGCCATCAAGGGACAAGCCTTAGCTGACTTCATTATCTAACTCACCTATAACGACGACCCACAAAAAGAGGTACACGTTGCTAATTTACAACTCCACCCTCCCGCTTCTTCCTCGACAGGTATCAACTCTTCAATAGTCACCCGTGAAAGAGAAGGGACATAGATCGTACAAGTTGATGGCTGAGCAAATCGACCGAAAGCGGAATGGGTATAATTGTCCAAACACCAGAGGGCAATATACTCGAATACGCTCTTCGGTTCAACTTCCAAACCACGAACAATGGGGTAGAATATGAAGCTGCCATCAATGGGCTCAGGTTGGCTCGAGCGCTGGGGGCAAAGGTCGTCCACCTCCACTGCGACTCCAACTTGATAGTCCGCCAGCTGAATGGAGATTAAGAAGCTCGAGAAGAAGCAATGTAGAACTACATGCAGATTGCCAAAGCTGAGCTGACCAAATTCAAACGTATGGAGATCCATCATATACCGTGATCAAAGAACCACCGAGCTGACACCCTGTCATAGCTCGCCTCGTCCTCACCAGCAAGGCTAGGTCGAATAGTGTACGTATAGCATCTTCAAACCCTGAGTGTGCCCAAAGTAGAATTGCTAAGCATCGACCGAGGAGTCAATTGGATAGACCCCATTATTAATTATCTCAACATTGGGGAAAAGTCAACCGACCCTGCAGAGGCACGAAAGCTAGAGCAAGGAGCCTACCAGTCTGTTTTGCTCGATGGTTCATTGTACAAGCAATGATGGACCGGGTACGATGCATTTCCTTACCTTAAATGCTTAACTCTGCAGGAAGCACTCTGTGTGATTCAGGAAATTCACGAAGAAGACTGTAGAAATCATTGCAGGGGAAAGGCTTTAGCCTTGAAAGCCTTGAGACAAGGTTACTTCTGGTCATCCATGTTCAAGGAGGCGATCGAGTCTGTGCGTAAGTGCCCTACCTGCCAGAAGTTCACAAAGCATAGCTCAACCCCTTCGACAGATCTAATCCCCATTATTAGTCACATTCCATTTGTAAAATGGGGTTAGATATCCTTGGTACGTTCACACCATCGAGCGGGCAACATAAGTTTTTGGTCATAGCGATCGACTACTTCACCAAATGGGTCGAGGTAGAGCCCCCGGCCCGCATCACTTGGAAGAAAGTCTAGAGATTCATGCGAAAATCGATCATATGTTGATTTGGCATCCCTCAATCCATCGTAACAGATAATGGTAACAATGCTGATTTCAAGGATTTCTGTTCCGAACTGAAGATCAAGTTGCACTTCGCTTCTGTGGCTTATCCCCAGTCCAATGGTCTAGTGGAGGCAGCTAATAAGTGCATCTTTGAGCCCTTGCAGAAAAGGGTAGGAGAGGCCAAAGGAGCCTGGCAAGAGGAACTCCCAGGCATCCTATGGTCATACAGAACGACTTACAAATCCTCAACAGGAGAGACTCCTTTCATGCTCGCCTACGGCTGTGAAGCTGTCGTTCCAGTTGAAGTCAACGAGCAACCTCTCCATCTCTGATACTTTGATGAAAAAAAGAAACTCGGAAGAACTTGAGCACAATTTGCAGTTGCTCGAAGAGGTTTGAGAATGCACTCTGACCAACCTTATCGAGCAGAATGGACGTATGGACCGCTACTTCAACTCAAAAGTTCGAGCGCACAGCTTTCGCATAGGCGATCTTGTGTTGCAAAAGGCCATTTTCTCCCCCCGAGATTGTTAAGCAAGGAGAGCTTGCTGCAAAGTAGGAGGGTCCTTACAAAGTAATCGATGTCCTCAGTCTAGTCACCTATCGACTCTCCATGATGGAGGATAGGGAACTTCCTCATCCTTGGAATGCCGAGCATTTGTGAAAGTACTATCAATGACCGTACTGGCAAAAAATAACATATTTTATTAGTCATAATTTGCCTTTGTATTTTTTAAGCCAATGAATACTTCATAATTACGAGGTTGACCATCTTTTGTCTAAATAGACCCATTATCGTCGTCAGCCGTAAGCCAAGCGGCTAACTCCTTGCCACTGAATGACGAACGATTGTCGTCGGCCATAAGCTAAAGGGGCCATGCCCCTCGCAACCGAATGACCCTCGTCGTCGGCCATACGCTGAAGGAGCCACGCCACTCGCCACTGAACGATCCTTGTCGTCAGCTGTAAGCCAAGGGATAACTCATTGCCATCAAATGACCAACTATTTATCATCGGTCATAAGCCGAAGGGTCCATGCCCCTCGCAATCGATCGACCCTCGGTGGTGGCCATAAGATGAAGGGGCCACGCCCCTCGCAATTAAACGACCCTCGTCGTCGGCCATAAGCCAAAGGAGCCCTGCCCCTCACAACCGAACGATCCCTATCATCAGCCGTAAGCCAAGGGGATAACCCCTTGCAACTGAATGACCTGCGTCATTGGCCATAAGCTGATGTAGCCACACCCCTCGCAATCGAACGACCCTTGTCGTCAGCCATAAGCCAAGGAGCCAACCCTTTACCATTGAACAACCCAAGATTTATCGTCAGCCATAAGCCGAAGGGGCGATGCCCCTCGCAACCGAACGACCTTCGTCATCGGTCATAAGCCGAAGGGGCCACGCCCCTCACAACCAAACGACCCTTGTCTTCAGCCGTAAGCCAATGAGCCAACCATTTGCCTCTAAACAACTTACCTTAGTTGTCGACTATAAGGCAAAGGATCAGTCCCCTCGCAATCGAATGACCCTCACCACATGGTCCGCGACCTTATGGTCATTCCTACAAGGCAAAAAGGTCCGATACTCCAAAGATCCAAGTTCAGTTGATTTGGAAGATAAATCTTGAGTCGTTGAGGAGCCATATTCGTGCATAAATGTACATAAATGATGATAAGACATTCATAAACTCTTTGTCTTCATTTATTAGTCGAAAACTTACATGTTGTTTGCTGTGAAGCAGTCTTACAGAAAACAGTAACAAAAAGACTAATACTCTACGAAGAAGGGCCACAGCTCGACATAAAAAAATTCTGCTTGCATCGCCACAGTGAACTTAGTCGTAAGCTCAGCCTTGGAAGCATAGGTTGAAGCTGCTAATCTTTCCAAATCAGTGACTTTGGCTCGAAGCTCGATTGTCTCTTTCTTCGAGGCTTCCAAGTCAGCCTGAGCTGGGATCTTTCCTTCGCTCATTGAGTCTCAGCCGCTTGCTTGACAGCAGACAAGGATGCGAGGCTCTCATTGGCCTCCACGGCTGCCCACTCGGCTTCAGCTTTGGCCATAAGCACTTTTTCCAAGTTCTCATCCATCTTCTTCATCTGGGCCTCGAGCTCGGAAGCTTTCCGATCTGTGGCTTCCGCCCGATGATGTCCGTCAACCATAGCGATGACCCGACGCTGCAAGCTCATGCCAAAGATTGGCATCTGTAAAATACGTCGATTAGCTGGGTCAATAGCTTAAGCCAAGGGTAAAGGTACGAAAAACTAACCTGGTAGCCGCAACCCACAAAGAAGTTGGCCATCCTCTCGACGTCCAACCCCTGAAGGGACTCACAATTGTAGGGGAGATTGGAATTCTCCACCAATCGAGGGGTCCAAGATGGCCGACTCCTCCTTCTCGATGATATATTGAGGTTGATGAGGTTCGCCTCGAACATCTTCCGAAGAGGTAGTCGGGTGCGGATTCAACATCAGAGCTCGGTCGAATTCCGAAGGGATATGACCCACCAAGGGAGTCGGAGGGTCATTACTACCCCCACGACAATTTGTCTTGGGAGTGGCTTACGGGTGGCTTGACTGTTCCCTGAGTCTTAGGGGGAACCACCATATGACCTACAAAAGCTTAGGACAAAAAGCCACTACCTTTCGCCATAGGCGAGAGGAGAGGAGCCTGCTCCACGACCCTCCCCTTCCTTTCGAAGTCTCCCTTTCGCGGGAGGGAAGACTCCTCTTATTGATTTCGGGCTCGGTAGGCCCTGAAATTGTAACAGGTTTACCAACTCCTGCTACATGGGTAGCTGAGGCGGTACTTGAAGCAGAGGGTGTGATTGTACGAGAGACAGCCAGACTCAAAATCTCCCTTGACAAAGATCGGGACGATGACTGACACACCCGAAACCTACACCTAGATTCCACCTGGCGGTGTCACGATCGCCAGGCATGTTATGGCCACTAGGTTTCATTTCCGGGCTCAATCCGCAAGCGGAGGGTATCAAGTTGTAGTATAAATGATATCGAATCCCACAGGGACAGTGATAGTGTATATGTATTCTCAGTTTACTTCTAAATCTCAAAGTGAGATAGCTATCGGGTTGAAGTAGTTGGTTGGGGGTGTTGTTGTTGTTTTACTAATAAAAAGGACTAAGGCATCAGGGATCACCGCTAAGATCATCGGGGATCGGAGTTGGAATACAATCCTTACGTTGCATTAGGATTAGGGGTTAATCTCCCAATTCGTACCACTCTTGTAGGTTAGAATTGTGAGGTATTTTGGTAGCTCTTGTTGACGCAATGGCGGTTGCCGTCAACGTAGCAGTATAGTTCGTCGAGTGATCCCCTCAAGGCGCGATCCGAGCATGGTCACGAGCCTTGAGTAGATCCACCGATTTCCCTATTCGAATCCCAAAGATACTAAGCACATCAATTCCACAGACCGTGGGCATGATCTAAGTACGGGTTATCTAGGGATTCGGTAAGATCGACCGAAATACTTCCATAAATCCCTAATTCAACATAGAGATCCAGATCTACATCTTTCCCCTAGGATCTTAGGGCTAACCCGTCAACCCTAGAAAGATCTACTCACACATGGTAAAATTAACGAATAAAAACTTCATTTTTATAGAAGAGAACGTCATAGCAATTGGTAGAATAAAGATC
Organism: Scilla litardierei; assembly: GCA_030789695.1. Taxonomy (NCBI): domain Eukaryota; kingdom Viridiplantae; phylum Streptophyta; class Magnoliopsida; order Asparagales; family Asparagaceae; genus Scilla; species Scilla litardierei. Next base: position 411,640 of record JAULAV010000092.1, read on the forward strand.
GGAAACTTACAGCGAGAGATGCAGAAAATAGACGAGAAATAGATCCAACAAAAATCCAGATTCCAATATGCAATCATAATAGAAAACCAAATTGAATATCCAAGAGTTCGATCCAATAATCTCTGGCAAAAATTAATCTAAAAGAAACTAACAAGAATCCCTAAGCTCGGCTCTCCCAAAACTCTCCAAAAAAACTCTCTAATGAGTCGTCCCCCCAAATGCCTCCCGAGCTCCAGCCTTTGGTCCAAAAATCGCGCCCAAACCGTATAACAAAAACGTTTCCAAAAATGGCCCTAGCTCGTCGACGTGGATGACTCGGTCGAGCATTTCGTTGCTCGTTCAGTCACTCGGTCCGAGTAGCTAAACTGCTCGACCGAGTACGACCTGGAATTGAAAATCTTCAAAATCCTCACTCTGCCTGCACGGGCCGAGTCAGCTCAGCTCGGTACGAGCAGAGACTGACTCGATCACTGAAGAAATACTCGGGCCGTGCGCTGGAATTGCTTCAGCTCTGAAATCTGACGCTACTCGACCGAGCAGGTGAACTACTTGGTCCGAGCGATCCCTGTATCTGCCCACTTTTCCTTCTTTGCGTCTACTCGACCGAGCAGCTCCTCTGCTCCGTCGAGTCATCTGGGAAATCTTCTGCTGCTGCTCCTGAAGCAGCTCCTCCTCTCCTGCTCTCTTCTCTTCTCCTCCTGCTCTCTCTCTTTTCCTCCCATGGCTCTAAAAGTATGGCAGACTACTGGGGAACTTCGCCAATGAGCTCATAGATGTGTCGGATGTGTCCATACCCACGTGGGATCCCAAATCGCTCCAAAATCCCCTGAAAACTCATAAAACACTACGAAACTCGAGTGTAGCATCAGAAATGCAATATCGTAGTAAAATGTGGGATTTGGATGCGAAAATGGCGTGGAATGAAATGAAATGATGATATGAAAATAGTGGAAAATATGGACACTTCAAAATCCCCCAAGCTTACCTCTTACTCGTCCTCGAGGAAGATGAATAATCGGTATGCCGGGAGGAAAACAAAAAGAAATAGGAAATACAAAAAATAAAAAAAATGAAAAGAGAAGAAAAGCAAAAAGAGAAGAGAATAGAAGAGAAATGTAGGGTGCTAAGGACGTTCGGTCAGATCTCAAGCCTAAATAGTATATCACGATGCTCTGACTAATAAACATACCTGCTACTGGCAATTTCTAGTTTTACAAATCATACGACTAGCATGCAATGCAGGCAAATGATATGGATCTACTGAAATAACGCCATCAATTCATATCAATCTCATGCAATCCCTAGAGTCTAGTATAAAGAAGTTGGCAATGCCCTTTTCAATTACAGATACACAAGGAGCATAAAGAAATCATACAACATGCAATAGAGAATAGAAAAAGTCATGTCATTCAGTTATTCATTTCGATTCATGAAAAATCTCCAAAAACTAAAGCACTTCGTAAAGTTTAAGCATTATTAAATCTCCCCGTTATGCACCGTCTCCACTCTACTATCATGCTCACTCATGTGATCAGTTGGTTTATCCCCCAAGCTTAGCTTGAGGCGTCGCATCTAGGAATATGATATGAAATTTTTCTTTTTCTTCCCAGTATAAGTGATAGCTTCTAATGAAAAGATACAAAACAGTATTTATTCATTTTCTTTCTTTTTTTCCTTTTCTTTTTCACATATGAATATATACACATTTTTTTCTTTTTTCTTTTTTTTTCATTTAGAAGCTATACTTTTTTCTTTTTGGGTTTGGGAAGTGAGATGCGGTAAAGATAGCTGTGGGGGTGTAACCAACTGATATGTAGAGATATATATAGACATATGGAGAAGAAAAATAGTATAACTCTCGGTTCACTCATAAGAGGTGCACAACGGTTTGATAAAATAATACCCTAACTAAACTCATAGATAGCATGGATAATTTCATTCCTCTAAACGAATACTGAGAAGGCATGCCGTAATAAGCACAATAGCAGCATGCATGCAAACAGAAGTGACTGAGACAAAAACAGATATTCCAAGCGTTCTAGTGATGCGTGAACCTAGGTGCATTACCCAACACAGTGCATACTAGATACTAATTCATGCATTCGATTTTCAATTCATTTCAAGCATTAAATCAGATAGATCAGCAAAAGAAACGCACGCATATACATAGTAAAACTGAAATTTACCATAATAGCATGTCGACGAAAGTGAGCATCGTAAAAGACTAATAAGGTTATGAGGGGGATCATCATGCGGAATATCCTTAGCAAATAAAGAGAAAAAGGCGGAAAAAAAGTAAAATAAAGAAAAGGGGATGCATGCATGGTGAAAATAGAAAAATATGATGCAAAATGAGAAAAAATAAAAGGGCGTGGAAAAGTGGTGAAAAAGTAAAATAAAAACTGAAATAAGGGAAGAAAATATAAAAATAAAACGTGAAATAAAGCGGTAGTGCTCATCCCCCAAGGTAAACCTAACAGTGTCCTCACTGCTAAGAAAATGCTAGTAGGCGGGAGATGATGCTAAATGGGTCGGGTGGGTGGGGGAATGAAATAAAAACTGTGCAAAAAGAAAAAAATAAGAAACATGACATGATGTAATGCTGAATGAAATATGATGCATGGGTGGCTCCTCCCCCAAGCTATGTAAGTGCAAGGCCCCAAACAGACAGATGGGCTCAATTAAGTAGGGGGAGGTAAGAACGAGTAAGGACGACATCAAGCAGAGGCACCACCCTCTGGGGGTGATGGGTCCCTCTGTTGTGGACCAGGAGCGGTGGGTGGATCTGGTTGGAACTCGTGAGGTGGGTCGGTGCGCCAGTGACGAACGGGGCTCCGAAGAAAAGGTAAGTCGCGCTCGACTGACTGCTGAGTCATTGCGCCACCATAACCTAATAGTAGGAGCATGTCGACGAACTGGTCGCCTTGGTCAGCGTCACAGAATGTAACCTCGTATTCTGCATCGCCGATATAAAGAGGTTCAGGGGGGAGTGGGGCGGTGGGTGGCACATGAGAGATGGTGGATGATTCGCCAACAGTGTTGGTGCGAGTGGGTGAGCGTGTACGACGCGTACGCCGAGTAGGCCTAGGGTTTGATGTGCCGGTGTTGGTGGGTCTAGCACGGCGTGGAGGCATTGTGCAAGTGGAGGAGAATAGTGCGGTATTATGTAAAGTAAATAGGGGAATGAATTTACCAACTAGAATGAGATGGCGTTGCGGTTGGTGTCGTGAGTGCCGCTGATCCGGAGTATCCCCCAAGCTGGTTATAGAAGTGTCTTCTGACGTTGGTAAATTGTACCTAAAATAGGGATAGGGAGAACTTCAGTGTATTTAAACATAAATAAGTGAATTTTAGGCGTTAGGTGCTCGGTGGGGATTTATGGTCGCTGAGAGGGAGATGTGGGGCTCGGTTGAAAATTTTTCGTGAGGTGGGCGGCTGTGTGGAGAGAAGATGGGGGAAAGAGAGGTTAGAAAGGAGAGAGAGAGAGAGAGAGAGAGAGAGAGAGAGAGAGAGAGAGAGAGAGAGAGAGAGAGAGAGAGAGAGAGAGAGAGAGAGAGAGAGAGAGAGAGAGAGAGAGAGGCTTTGGGGGGCTGGCGATGGCCGTGGGGAGGAGACGGGCGGGTGTGGGGAAGAGATGGCTCGGGATGATTAGGTTACGACATTAAAGGGAAAGGGCGGGCCTGGGTTAAACGAGCAGCTCGAAACTGTCCGAAATAATACGGCCCGATAGCGAAGAGAGATGACTCGGACCGAGTAATACGATTGCTCGGTCGAGTAAGTTGCGATATGGATGAGATAAAATTCCAAGAATACTCCCTTTAGCTTGCTCGGTCGAGCATGTAGATGCTCGGTCGGGTCGGTGACTGCCCGGACCGAGCTGCTATCGCTCGGACCGTGTAGACAGAACGACGTTTTTTCGAATTTTCCAAAAGCCTGTAGTACTCGACCGAGCAGTAGGTTGCTCGGTCGAGTCGCCTACTGCTCGGGCCGAGCCAATAACACCCGGACCGTGTAGGCAGAGTAATGATTTCTCCATTTTTCCAAAAGCCTGTACAGTCCGATCGAGCAGCTGACTGCTCGGTCAAGTCTATGCCAACTCGGACCGAGCTGTCGATGCTAGCTCGGAACGAGCTGATGACGATTTTTCTTCCGTTTCCCGTATCTGCACTGCTCGACCGAGCAAGGTGGCTGCTCGATCGAGTCAGCTGTCTTTTTTCTGCTTCTCTTTCCTTTGGCTTTTCTCTCCAAATCTGTTGTTCTCCTCCAACTTTCTTCCGTTTAGAATGTCGATCTGCATGCACCCACATGCCCAACTTGAAAAAAAGAGGAACTCATCGAATTTTTGTGATTTTATAATTTTATCTCTAAAATATGAAATAAAAATAAGAAATTGAAAAGAGAAAATCCGAAATCTAAGAAATTGGGTTGCCTCCCAATAAGCGCTCGTTTTTAGTCGTGAGCTCGACTCCCCTTTGATTTATCAGTTGTTGTCGGGGAATCCCTCGAGGAAGTACGTCTCCTCCTGTCCCATGGGTTCTCCAGCTCTGTAAGGTTTAATCCTCTGACCATTTACCTTGAAGTTTCTGTTCTTTCCTTCGAGCTCAACGGCACCTCCCGGGGATAAGCTTACTATCTTGTAGGGGCCGGACCACATTGACTTTAACTTCCTGGAGAAGAGGCGTAATCTTGAATTATATAGGAGTACCTGGTCGCTGACATCATGGCAAACAACTGTGATGTTTCTATCATGATAGGCCTTGGTTCTCTCTTTATATATCTTCGCATTTTCATAAGCATGACGCCGAATTTCGTCCAACTCATTGCTGTGTAAGGCTCGTCTCGTGGTAGCACTTTGGTAGTCAAAGTTCATTTTCTTTATTGCCTAATATTCTCTGTGCTCCAATTCTACCGGAAGGTGGAAATCTTTTCCATACACTAGTCTGTAGGGGGTTGTGCCGATGAGAGTTTTGAAGGCAGTGCGATATGCCCAAAGGGCATCGCCCAACTTGTGCGACCAATCCTTCCTTAAGGCGCTAACTGTCTTTTCCAGGATGCTTTTGATTTTCCTGTTAGATACCTCCACTTGGCCGCTAGTCTGGGGGTGATAGGCAAGGACAACCTTGTGATGAACTCCATATTTCTTCAGCATCGTCTCAAACTTCCTCTCGATGAAATGGCTCCCTCCATCACTTATGATTGTCCGGGAGACTCCAAAATGAGGAAAGATGGTATTCTTGAAAAACTTGGCTACTATCCTCGCGTCGTTTGTCAGGGTGGCCATGGCTTCCACCCACTTCGAGACATAATCAACGGTGACCAAGATGTACTTATTGCCGTTACTCGATGGGAAAGGTCCAGTGAAGTCAACGCCCCAACAGTCGAATAGTTCTATCTCCAAGATGCCGTGGAGGGGAGTTTCATTCTTCTTCGTGATATTCCCCGTCTTGTGGCATCTGTCGCACTTCCTTATGTATTCATTTGCATCTCTGAATATAGTGTGCCAGTAGAAACCACTTTGGAGGATTTTTGCCGTGGTTTTGGTGACAGCTGCGTGTCCACCACATGGTGATCGTGGCAATGCGATATGATGGAGGTTGCGTCTTCCTTTGGGATACATCGCCTGATGATCCCATCGGTGCATGTCCTGAACAGGTACTGGTCGTCCCAGAAGTAACTCTTGGCATCGTGTAGGAACTTCCTCCTCGAATAGGTCGCCAACCCGTGTGGGACTATGCCGCTCACCGGGTAATTCACTATATCAGCGTACCAGGGGGCTTCAGAGGAATTTACCGCAAATAACTGTTCACCGGTGAAAGAATCATCAATTGGCAAGCTGTCATCCCCGTGCCTTTGGATTAGCAGCGACAAATGGTCTGCTACCACATTCTCTGCTCCCTTCTTGTCCTTGATCTCAATATCAAATTCTTGGAGCAGGAGGATCCACCGTATAGGCGTGGTTTAGCATCCTTCTCGCTTAGTAGGTATTTCAACGCCGCGTGATCCGTGTGGATGATCACCTTGGACCCCAAGAGGTAGGATCTAAACTTCTCGATAGAATAGACCACGGCTAGCAGCTCTTTCTCTGTAGTGGTGTAGTTCTTTTGAGCGCCGTCCAAGGTCTTGCTAGCGTAGTATATAGCATGAAGATTTTCCTCCTTCCTTTGACCAAGAACAACTCCTACTGTCTGGTCACTAGCATCACACATAAGCTCAAATGGCAGATTCCAGTCTGGCGGCTGTATAATCGGGGCCGAGATGAGAGCTTCCTTTAACCTGTTAAAAGCTAGCCAACAGGCGTCAGTAAACACAAAAGGAGCGTCCTTGGCTAGGAGCTCCGTGAGGGGGCGAGCAATATTAGAAAAATCTTTTATGAAGCAACGATAGAAACCTGCATGCCCAAGAAAACCACGGATGCCCTTAATGTTAGTGGGAGGCGGTAGGCTCTTAATAACTTCAACCTGGGTTTTATCGACCTCAATTCCCTTGGAGGTGATAACGTGGCCAAGCACAACCCCTTCTGTTACCATGAAATGACACTTTTTCCAATTCAGGGTTAGATTGTTGTCATGGCACCATTCCAGGACCTTGGATAAATTAGCTAAGCAATCATCAAACTCGGTGCCATAAACAGAAAAATCGTCCATGAAGACTTCCATGATATTCTCGATGAAATCTGAGAAAATAGACATCATGCACACTTGAAATGTGGCCGATGCGTTACATAGCCCAAACGACATTCTTCGATAGGCGAATGTGCCGTATGGACATGTGAATGTCGTCTTTTCTTGATCTTCCCGATGTAGCGGGATTTGGAGGAATCCAGAGTATCTGTCTAAGTAACAGAAGTATTTGTGCTTAGCTAAGCGCTCAAGCATTTGGTCAATGAAGGGTAGATGATAATGGTCCTTTCGGGTGGCTTTATTCAGTTTTCTATAATCGATACACATACGCCACCCGGTGACAGTCCTAATAGAGATTAGCTCGTTTTTTTCATTTTTAACGACTGTCATGCCCCCTTTCTTAGGGACAACCTGCACATGACTAACCCATTTACTATCAGAAATGGAATAAATGATGTCGGCCTCTAAAATCTTCAGGACCTCCTTTTTCACCACCTCCTTCATGTTGGGATTCAATCGCCTTTGAGACTCAATGGAGGTGGCGTCCTTATCCTCTAGGTGAATCCTATGGGTACATATGGTCTCGCTGATACCCTTCAAGTCAGCGATGGTGTACCCTATTACTTTTTTGTGGGATCTAAGGATTTTTAGGAGACTCTCTAGCTGGGGCTCGGTGAGGGCCGCATTCACAATAACAGGGTAAGTGGAATTTTTCCCCAAGAAAGCATATTTCAAATTGGCAGGGATGGGTTTTAGTTCTACCTGAGGGGGCGCTGTACCCCCGCCATCTCTCACCTGTGAGAAAGATGCATCCTCAATTTATGGTTCAGAAGGTGGAAACTCTTCGTTGGCGGAATCATAGGAAGAGCAGGGAGATGATGGTGCGTCAAGGCGGACGTCTGCAGATTCCGTTTCCGTAGCGCACCTGTTAACAGAGGCGAGGTGTTCAGGTATGTATCCACTATCAAACATAGAATCTGAAATACTTCCCTGGTCAATGTAGTTTCGCGATGGTGAGGGATCTGTGTACTCTTCATAGGCATATTCTTCACATGATGAAATTTTTGGGAGGCTATCATTGTAGAAGCGTAGCATGTCTCCCTCGTACCGCACATAGATTCCATCAGCGACAGGGACACCATCCAGGGCGTCTGCATTATAGAAAGCATTTGCGATAAAAACTGAGAGCTCTTGTGTAGCCAGGTCGTCTGTAGGGAATTCCAATGGGCCATGGGCCCATACATCAGCTACAACGCTCTCTATTATACCCAACAGCTGAGAGTCGTTCAATGGCTCCAATTGACGAGTCTCTCTCCAGCCTGCATCGACAGGCATGGCCTCAATGGTCTGGAGGTACATCACGTCCTCTTCGAAGCTTACACTAATATCACCCTCAATAGTACCTGCATCAGAAACCTTGTTCATTATATGATCCATAACTGATTGCTGATTTGCGTTACCTGCAACATAGGTCCCTGAGCCTATAAACCGAACTGCATCAATCAGTTCTTTGGCTATGCATTCGATCATGGTTTCGTCCATGCGCGAATCTTGAAGACTTGTAAGTGATAAGGAGAGAAACTGAACTCATCCGAGTCGCTGTCAGACTCACAGGTCCACTGTACTTGCATCACCATCTCCATTATGCCTGAATAGGCAGGATATAATCGCTAGCTAAAGGGAGATGTTAGTAGCAAGGTCGACAAAAAGTAAGAGAATAAAAGGGTGGTAAGGTGAGAAATGGTTAGAGTGCTAGCAGACTTCAAGAATAAAAATAAACTGAGATAAACACTATTGCCGTCCTCGGCAACGGTGCCAAAAACTTGATGCACCCGAAAGCTACACCTAGATTCCACCTGGCGGTGTCACGATCGCCAGGCGTGGTATGGCCCCTAGGTTTCAATTCCGGGCTCAATCCGCAAGCGGACGATGTCAAGTTTGATGGGTTTCATCTGATCCAAGGTCTCTCTTTCGACTAGTGCATTGTCCGTCCTTCGCCCTACTTGAGAGCGAAGGCCGGACAACCTTGCACAAAATTTAACGCAGCGGAAGCGGAAAAATAAAGAAAAAAAACTTATATAAACACCTTATATAAACTAGCCCTATCTTCATAAAACCCGAGCCAAGAAAACGCTACTATCCCGGGGTTGGGTCCAGACCAACCCCCAAGGATACTACTATCTAATTAACTACATTAGCTACTGCAATTAAAATAATGCACATAAATTAAAACTAAGGTTGAGAAAACTCAACATACCCGTAACTCTTGCCTTGCAGCAAAAGTGTTACCGAAGGCAATCAATTGCCCTTCCCGCATAAGCCGCTCCGATCCCAGCAACTGCTTGCGCCGATCCCAACAACTTCTGGTCGCCGAGCCAACCACTTGCTCCAGAAAGTTTCACTTGAATGGATCCAACGCCTAGACTTCAGATCCGATCTGAGTTCCTCCGATGCCTTGCCAGGGCTCGACCGGAACAAAGAATGAGAACGAGAACTTTTAATTTAGCTTCCAGATCAATGCTTGTTCTTAATTTGAACTGCCTTGATCATCGGCTGGTGCAAGTTTCAATGAGGAGACCACCCTACTATTTATAGGGGGGTAAGGAGCTCCTCAATTGAAACAGTCGATGTGGGACTAAAATTGGGAATGGAATCTTATAGTTCAAAACTATAAAGAGCCATAGATAATTCGTTTCTCAAGCAAAACGTACACATCATATATGTAAATCGGAGTGCTCGACGAGACGAACACATAGGAAGAAACGACACCTCATTTGGACTTCGTTTGACCCTTCAAACTTGAGTTTTAAAATCCGATGTTCAAAACAATTCGAATAACGCAATCAATCGCGTTCTCCCGAGAGAAATCCCCCCACAGGCGCCACGTGGCACGCCCGGAGCGCGCCACGTGGCGCGCTCCATTATGCCCCGCCGCCCGCACAAATTTGCGGGCGGCATGCGCGAGTGTGGGTGGGGCCCGCACCCGCGTCGCTGACGCATTGCGGGCCCCGCCCGCACTGACGCGCGCGCTGACGCGGGTCAGCGCGCTGACGTCAGTGCGCTGACGTCAGCGGGCCCCGCGTCTGCGCCAGAAAAGGGGTAGGGGGGTTTTTTTTGCTTTGTTCTTTTACGAAAAGAACCATGTAATTCCACTAATTACAAAAAAACTCTTTTGAGCATAACTTGCTCATTTGATCTCCGATTCAGGTGCGGTTTCTTCCTATGCTCTTTTTAGAATGTCCACAACATTCCTAAGCATATAATATCCCGTTTATTTATTGTATCGTATACAAATGATCTGAGGGCACCATCCCTTAACATCTCCCACTTGCACTCAGGATCATCTATCCCGAGTACAAACTATCTGCAACTTCCTTACAGTATCAGTTCTCATGCATCTTAATGCATTATTCTCTTTTCTTTTACTAGACGTAAGACCACACTCTTTGTGAGACCCTACAGCCTGACCCTACTACAGGTTTGGGTTCGTGACCCTAGACGGCAGTGACCACGAGCAGTAGTTGTCGTCCCTGTTTCGGCATCATAATTATGTGGTTTAACCCATTGACAAAATCGTCGGGACTACCAAGACTGTATCCGTGATGAATACCGCAGTTTTAATCCTTTTGTCAAGACTATGTTGTTTATTCAAGTTTAGGGTATGGTAACATGTCAACCCCACCAACTTGAAACTGGCCAGTTACATCGGTCTTTAGTTAAATACATGTTGAACTTCTTTCAACATACTTTGATCAAAGATTTTCACTAAAGCACCGAACCAACACATACAACACTAACTCTCCTTAATGAGAGAGACGAATCCTTTCTTAGACACAACTCCCCTCACACGCTTCAAATGCTACCCAACCAAGATCCTTTCGACAAGAAAAGTCTTGAAGCTAGGAAAATGATCTAAGTGACACCATTCACATGCAGGTTTGTTCAATGTCCTCAAGTCATAGGACCAGCTTGCCTATCATCACTAAAAGTTATCATTGACATTTTAAATTAAGTTTAACCAAATGATAACCTTTTATGAGTCGTTCAGTGAACTCATTCTCTAATGAGCACCTGCGTCTTGTTTCTGACTTCACCAAGTCAAACGATTACGAGTTCATCGTTACTAATCCATAGTGAATACAAAGACACAATGGTCTTATCGATGTGTCGATATCCTCTTCTCGACATATCTATGACCATGAACCTGTTTAAGACTTTAAGCTCCAATCGGTAAAAACACTTTCTCATAATCGTGATCATCATCAAGATAAGTGTATACCTTGCTAAAAGTCTAAGGAAATTATCTAAGTATATAAGATGTCACAAATGCACAAAGATAATTTGATACCAATAAATTTATTTTATTCATGAATAAGATGTTTTTCATGACAATGTGCCTCATAGGCATACAACACTCAAAACATCTACCACTCACTACAAGGCCCACTCTTTGTGGTATCTCATACCGCTTTTACACATTAGTTTCTCCAAACGATCACATGCAAGGGCCTTTGTAAATGGATCAGCTAAATTCTCTTCAGACGAGACTCTGAGGATTTCTATGTCATTCCTTTTCTCAATATCACGTATCAAGTGATATTTTCGAAGAATGTGTCTGGATCTCTTGTGGAATCTGGGTTCTTTGACCAAGCTCAATGTGGCATTGTTATCACAATACAACGGTATTGGATCTATAACAGTAGGCACCACTCCTAGCTGGCTCACAAATTTCCTAATCCAGACAGCTTCCTTTGCTGCATCATTGGCCGCTATATATTCGGCCTCCATAGTTGAATCAGCAACGGTGTCTTGCTTTGAACTCCTCCAGCTCACTGCACATCCGTTGAGAGTGAAAATGTATCCTGAAATTGACTTGCTGTCATCCACGTCACTCTGAAAGCTGGAATCCGTGAAGCCCTCAATTTTGAGTTCTTCACTTCCATAAATCAAAACTAGATCTCTTGTTCTTCGTAAGTACTTGAGAATCGTCTTGACTGCTTTCCAGTGTTCTTCTCCATAGTTAGACTGATATCGACTTACTGCACCTAGTGCAAAAGCGACATCAGGTCTGGTACATATCATGGAATACATGATCGATCCAACTGCCGAAGCATATGGAATATTGCTCATGCGATCTCTTTCCAAGTCAGTCTTTGGAGACATCTTCTTGGAAAGACTTATTCCGTGATTTGCGGGTATAAACCCACCTTTACTGTTTTCCATGTTAAACCGTTTTAACACAGTATCAATGTACCTAGATTGGGAGAGTCCTAGCATCCTTTTAGATCTATCTCTATAGATCTTCACACCTATTATGTAGGATGCTTCTCCCAAATCTTTCATGGAGAAGTTAGTTGATAACCAATCCTTAACAGACTTCAACATCGGTATGTTGTTACCTATTAAGAGAATGTCATCAACATAAAGTACGAGGATGATTAAATTGTTTCCACTGGTTTTCTTATAAACGCATGGCTCATCTTCATTTTTAATAAAATCAAACTCTTTGACCGTATTATCAAATCGGATGTTCCAGCTCCTGGATGCCTGCTTCAATCCATAAATGGATCTATGCAGTCTACACGCTTTCCCTTTGCTCCCACTGACTTCGAAACCTTCCGGCTGAGACATGTAAATATGCTCTTCTAAATCACCATTTAGAAATGCAGTTTTTACATCCATCTGCCAGATTTCGTAGTTGTGATAGGCAGCAATAGCGAGTACAATCCGGATGGATTTGTGCATGGCTACGGGCGAGAAATTTTCGTCATAATCTACACCTAGAATCTGAGGATAACCTTTCGCAACAAGTCTAGCCTTGTACGTTTCTATTTTTCCATCTGCACCGATCTTCCTTTTGAAGATCCATTTGCAGCCAATAGGAACACTTCCCTTGGGCACATTCTCTAAAGTCCAAACTTTATTAATGTGCATGGAATCCATCTCAGATTTCATTGCATCCAGCCATTTCTTAGAGTCTCTACTCTGAATTGCTTCTTGGAAGCTAATAGGATCATCTTCAACTAAGATGCTATCCTCAACTCCTCCATCTACGAGAAATCCGTAGTATCTTTCTGGAGCTCGAGGAATCCTATTTGACTTCCTAATAATTGCTTCAGGAGCATTAGGCTCTGCCTCTCCCACTGGTTCCGCGATTTGTTCATGTGTTAATTTAGTCTCTAGACTTTCGTCCAGTTCTATTACCTCGCCATTAGACTCCTTCACAAGGAATTCCTTTTCAAGAAAGGTGGCGTGTTTGGACACAACAATCTTTTGTTGTTCCTGGTGATAGAAAATGTGTCCCGTCGAGTGACTAGGATACCCAATGAATCTACGCATAACAGACCTATCCTCCAGTTTATCTGGATTAAGCTTCTTGACATACGCAGGACAACCCCATACCTTAATATGCTTAAGGTTTGGTTTCTTCCCGTTCCATATCTCATATGGTGTCATTGGCACAGATCTAGATGGAACTCTATTAAGGATATGTGTGGCAGTTTCTAGGGCATAGCCCCAAAGGGAGATAGGTAACCCAGAGTCACTCATCATTGATCGAACCATGTCTAACAAGGTACGATTCCTTCTCTCTGACACACCATTATGTTGAGGTGTGTAAGTAGGAGTGATCTGAGAGAGAATCCCATTCTCTTTTAAATGCGCAAGGAATTCATGGCTCAAGTATTCTCCTCCTCGATCAGATCGAAGAATTTTAATACTTTTACCCGTCTGTTTTTCAACTTCGTTACGATACTCTTTGAATCGCTCAAATGTATCAGACTTGTGCTTCATCAAGAACACATGTCCGAACCTAGAGTGATCATCAGTAAAAGTAACAAAGTATGAATATCCTCCTTTCGCTAAAGTAGACATTGGTCCACATACATCAGAATGTACTAGACCCAAGAGTTCACTAACTCTTTCCCCTTTACCCGTAAAGGGAGTTTTAGCCATTTTACCTTTGAGACAAGACTCTCAAGTGTCGTACGACTCATAATTCGAGAGGTCAAGAGACCCCTCTTTATGCAACTTGCTAAGTTTTTTCTCTCCGATATGGCCTAGTCTACAGTGCCAAAGGAAAGTTTCATTAAAACTAGATTCCTTACGTTTTCGTGTGTTAACACTTAACACAACGTCATTAGACAGAGTGTATACACCATTATTCATTGTTCCAAATCCCAGCAATTTATCATTAAAGAAAATGTTCATAATAGATTCATTAATGGTAAATTTATATCCGTCTTTGGCCAAAGCCGAAATGGAAATAACGTTGCATAGAAAATTTGGTATATAATAACATTGTTTCAAAAACAATGTGGCACCGTTTGCCAAGGTGTGCTTTAGGTCTCCTACGGCTTTAGCAGCTACATTAGCTCCATTACCAACTTGAAGAACTATTTCGTCCTTTCTTAAGTTTCTAAATTTGCTCATACCTTGTAACGAATTACAAATGTGAGTACCCGCACCAGTATCCAATACCCATGCGTTAGAAGTTACAGAAAGGACTATACTCTGTATAACTAATACCTTAGAAGTCGAGACATCAATATGTCCTTTCTTCTCTCCGTTAAGCACAAAGTTTTCTAAGCAATCAATATTTAAACCAGTCAATTTATTATTCAGGATAAGATTCATATTCGTTTTCATGCTGCAAAAGACATAGAATGAATTTAGTGTAATTCATGATAAAATAATATAGTTAATATGGTTTTTAATTAACAATGGTCTCCCACTATTTTACGATCATTCTCGGAAATGAACGAATTTTAATATCTTAAACTATAGTGAAAGAGGGACCCAATCATCATGAACCTCACAACCTTGAGGAGACTCAACAAGTTGATTGGTTCCATGATTGGTAGACTAACTCTTAGTCAATCACATCACATGTGACTCCCTATCGATTCTTACCCACAGTTACTTATGATCTTGAGGAGACTCAACTAATCATAATGACTGGTCTAGTCAGACCCTTGATTTCGTGTTCAGATTTGACTTAGATCGATGCTCGAGGAGACCCGACGCATCGATTTGGGTCAAGTCCAGACTACATCACATGTATGTTGGAGTTTGTTCCTTAAAGAAAAACATGTCATAGCTTGAGGAGACTCAACAACTATAAATGTTTTCTTTGAGTTACAAAGCTCCAAAATCAAGGAGGGATACGAATTAATCTTTAACAAGATTTATAACGCATTGACTAGATATAACCAAAGCTAACACATTTTATTATCAGCAACTTTGCGGTACAAGCGGGCATGACCAGGGTTAGGGCCGGGCAGGATCACTTGCGCCCAGCAAAGCTGAGTCGATCCACAACACCTTCCCTAACTACCTACCCATACCATTCTCCATTGAAAGTGCTAATGATAAAAAGTGTTATATTGATTTAATCTGGTTGTTATGATTTATTTAACTAGTTAATCCTATCAACTAGTCATAACCTATAATTCAAAATTATTAGGATGTGTTTCATAACTTTTATTAGAAACCTATCAACTATAGGATTTTAATAAATCACATCAGAATTGTTTCAACAAACAAGGGACAATCCTAATCATTCATTAGGATGTGTTATTTAAAATATTGTGAACAACATTTTAAAACATAGCCAAAGCTAGTCATTTAAATTTAATCAGATTAAAGATTTAAATGAATTTTAATGGCTAACCCTACAAGTCTTTCTTTTAGCAATTATCAAATAAAAGCAAAAAAAACATAAAGACATTAATTATCACATAATTAAAAAGATCTAATCTTGGTTTTCAAAACAATTTTCGAAAAATTTGAAAACCAACATATAGTTAGTTCTAGACTAACTACAAGTTTTAATAACATGCATTTCATAAAAGCAGTATTTAGATAGTCTATGTAACCTGGCTCTGATACCAATGATGGGTTTCATCTGATCCAAGGGCTCTCTTTCGACTAGTGCATTGTCCGTCCTTCGCCCTACTTGAGAGCGAAGGCCGGACAACCTTGCACAAAATTTAACGCAGCGGAAGCGGAAAAATAAAGAAAAAAACTTATATAAACACTTTATATAAACTAGCCCTATCTTCATAAAACCCGAGCCAAGAAAACGCTACTATCCCGGGGTTGGGTCCAGACCAACCCCCAAGGATACTACTATCTAATTAACTACATTAGCTACTGCAATTAAAATAATGCACATAAATTAAAACTAAGGTTGAGAAAACTCAACATACCCGTAACTCTTGCCTTGCAGCAAAAGTGTTACCGAAGGCAATCAATTGCCCTTTCTGCATAAGCCGCTCCGATCCCAGCAACTGCTTGCGCCGATCCCAGCAACTTCTGGTCGCCGAGCCAACCACTTGCTCCAGAAAGTTTCACTTGAATGGATCCAACGCCTAGACTTCAGATCCGATCTGAGTTCCTCCGATGCCTTGCCAGGGCTCGACCGGAACAAAGAATGAGAACGAGAACTTTTAATTTAGCTTCCAGATCAATGCTTGTTCTTAATTTGAACTACCTTGATCATCGGCTGGTGCAAGTTTCAATGAGGAGACCACCCTACTATTTATAGGGGGGGTGAGGAGCTCCTCAATTGAAACAGTCGATGTGGGACTAAAATTGGGAATGGAATCTTATAGTTCAAAACTATAAAGAGCCATAGATAATTCGTTTCTCAAGCAAAACGTACACATCATATATGTAAATCGGAGTGCTCGACGAGACGAACACATAGGAAGAAACGACACCTCATTTGGACTTCGTTTGACCCTTCAAACTTGAGTTTTAAAATCCGATGTTCAAAACAATTCGAATAACGCAATCAATCGCGTTCTCCCGAGAGAAATCCCCCACAGGCGCCACGTGGTGCGCCCGGAGCGCGCCACATGGCGCGCTCCATTATGCCCCGCCGCCCGCACAAATTTGTGGGCGACATGCGCGAGTGCGGGCGGGGCCCGCACCCGCGTCGTTGACGCAGTGCGGGCCCCGCCCGCACTGACGCGCGCGCTGACGCGGGTCAGCGCGCTGACGTCAGCGGGCCCCGCGTCAGCGCCAGAAAAGGGGTAGGGGGGTTTTTTTTGCTTTGTTCTTTTACGAAAAGAACCATGTAATTCCACTAATTACAAAAAAACTCTTTTGAGCATAACTTGCTCATTTGATCTCCGATTCAGGTGCGGTTTCTTCCTATGCTCTTCTTAGAATGTCCACAACATTCCTAAGCATATAATATCCCGTTTATTTATTGTATCGTATACAAATGATCTGAGGGCACCATCCCTTAACAAAGTTGTAGTATAAATGATATCGAATCCCACAGGGACGGTGATAGTGTATATGGATTCTTAGTTTACTTCTAAATCTCGAAGTGAGATAGCTATCGGGTTGAAGTAGTTGGTTAGGGTGTTGTTGTTGTTTTACTAATAAAAAGGACTAGTGCATCAGGGATCACCGCTAAGGTCGTCGGGGATCGGCATTGGAATACAATCCTTACGTTGCATTAGGATTAGGGGGTTAATCTCCCAATTCGTACCACTCTCGTAGGTTAGAATTGTGAGGTATTTCTGTATCTCTTGTTGACGCAATGGCAATAGCCAGAAACGTAGCAATATAGTTCATTGAGGGATCCCCTCAAGGCGCGAGCCGGGCATGGTCACGAGCCTTGATTGGATCCACCTATTTTCCTATTCGAATCCCAAAGATACCCCTTAAGCACATCAATTCCACAGACCGTGGGCATGATCTAAGTACGGGTTATCTAGAGATTTTGTAAGATCGACCGAAATACTTCCCTAAATCCCTAATTCAACATAGAGATCCAGATCTACGTCTTTCCCCTAGGATCTTAGGGCTAACCTGTCAACCCTAGAAAGATCTACTAACACATGGTAAAATTAACGAATAAAAACTTCCTTTTTATAGAAGAGAACGTCATAGCAATTGGTAGAATAAAGATCGGAAACTTACAGCGAGCGATGCAGAAAATAGACGAGAAATAGATCCAACAAAAATCCAGATTCCAATACGCAATCACAATAGAAAACCAAATTGAATATCCAAGAGTTTGATCCAATAATCTCTGGCAAAAATTAATCTAAAAGAAACTAACAAGAATCCCTAAGCTCGGCTCTCCAAAAACTCTCCAAAAAAACTCTCTAATGAGTCGTCCCCCAGATGCCTCTCGAGCTCCAGCCTTCTGTCCCAAAAATCGCGCCCAAACCGCATCACAAAAACGTTTCCAAAAATGGCCCTGGCTTCGTCGACCGAGTGGGTGACTCGGTCGAGCAGTTCGTTGCTCGTTCAGTCACTCGGTCCGAGCAGCTGAACTGCTCGACCGAGTACGACAGGGAATCGAAAATTTTCAAGATCATCACTCTGCCTGCACGGGCCGAGTCAGCTCAGCTCGGTATGAGCAGAGACTGACTCGGTCACTGAAGAGCTACTCGGGCCGTGCGCTGGAATTGCTTCAGCTCTGAAATCTGACGCTACTCGACCGAGCAGGTGAACTAATCGGTTCGAGCGATCCCCGTATCTGCCCACTTTTCCTTCTTTGCGTCTGCTCGACCGAGCAGCTCCTCTGCTCGGTTGAGTCATCTGGGAAATCTTCTGCTGCTGCTCCTGAAGCAGCTCCTCCTCTCTTGCTCTCTTCTCTTCTCCTCCTGCTCTCTCTCTTTTCCTCCCATGGTTCTAAAAGTATGGCAGACTACTGGTGAACTTCGCCAATGAGCTCATAGACGTGTCAGATGTGTCCATACCCAAGTGGGGTCCCAAATCGCTCCTAAATCCCTGAAAACTCATAAAACACTACGAAACTCGAGTATAGCATCAGAATTGCAATATCGTAGTAAAATGTGGGATTTGGATGCAAAAATGGCGTGGAATGAAATGAAATGATGATATGAAAATAGTATAAAATATGGACACATCAATGACCCAGAGGTTCCCCTGACTTCCCCTCCTTCAGAGGAGGAGATTTGACTGAGGGGAAGAGGGAACAAAGCACTTGAGCCCCCAGCACTCTTCTTCTTCTTTCGCTGCTCCATCCAAATCCGGCCCAGCTCGGGGTTCAAACTTCTGTGAGATCCTCTAGCAATATCTGCAAATGAATAATATAATTACTGTTAGTGGTCGTAATGAGAGCACAGAAGTAGTGTGTATTACCCCGACTCCGCAAAACGGTCTTCATCCAATGTTTGTCCAACAAATATGAGGTTGACCTCTCTTGCCACTGTCGGCTCAAAATAAGTTTAGTCATTTCGGTCTCACCATGTAATAGCCCAAATTCTTTGGAAATATCAGGGCTAGGGGTACACCAATCAGTGAGGATCAGCCCCATGTTTGGGAGGAAAATGAACACAAAAGTGTCCTCCCAATTAGGATCGGAGATATGGAGATCGTAGATAAGCTTCCTTTCTGTGCGAGCCACAATGTGGTACCACACTTTACTAGGGTCGACCATCACTCGAAAAAAATGTTTAAACAACTGAATAGATGGTCGAACTCTACAAAGCTCGTAAAGCATGGTAAAGCAAACCATGGGGAAAATGGCCTGAGGCGCAAGCTGACTAAGGGAAAGTTCCAGAAAACTTAAAATCTCCGTTATAAAGGGATGGAGAAGAAAACAAAGGCCAAAGAGGAAAGATTTCATATACACTCCAATCTAATCCCTCCGAGGGAAACAAATTCTTTCATTGAATTCTGGAAACCAAACACTATACGGTGGATATAGGCAATCTGGCCAGATCTTGGCAGTCAAATTATAAGAGAGCTCTGGCACCTTCTCCAGAATCTCTCGAGGAGCTCTTGAAGTCAGCTCATGCCGAAGAACAGGAGTTCTAGGCTCCATATGGAGTCCTTTCCCTTTTCCAGGAACCACGACATATTGAGAAAGTCGAAGGCGCTGCTTGATCTACTCATAAGATGGCTCCTGAATCCTCATAGGCTGCAACATAGCCATAAGAGCTAAAGAAGATCCTAGATGAGAAAAGGAAGCTACCTTATCGAAATCAAACGAGCTCCAAAGAAAGCATAGGAAAAGTCGAGCTTTCGAAAATCTGGGGACGAAGCAGGACGGCTTCTTGTCTTTCTTCTTCCCCTTCTTATACTGGGGAACCCAAGGCAATCGTTCGATAAGCGGTACACGTCAAAGTCTAATCTAAGGAGACGACGAGGATCAAAAGTGAAGGTGAAGGGTTTTGGCGGCATAAATCAAATAGGTCCACTTCGACTGACATGCCCATTTAATGTGACTTCACATCATTCGTTCTCAATCAACGCTATTTCTTGAGCACGAATGATGGGGGTCATTGTTGATACATGGGTACGGCCCACGAAGCGATGGTAAGGTGATCAGGCCCAATTAAGGACTTAAACCTCTGCCCAATAACCTAAGAGCCCTCCAGAGAAGGGATGTTATAACTCGGTCAATGAGACAGCTCAGCAGACCGTTTAAGCTTCAGTGGTTATGTGTGAGTGGTTAATGGAGACTGAGTAAATGGGCAGCCGTTATCAACGATCCCAGAGAACATCTCGCCACAATCAAAGAAGAGCCATCAACTATAAATAGACGAAAATACAACGTAAGAAGGGTTCAGATCCCCAAGGTATGAAAGACCTAATACTCTGAATTACTCTTCAACTTTTTATATTTCTTCCTCAAAATAGCTTGCTGTGACTGACTCGAGGTGAACCTTTGTGGGTCGATCTCGACAGCCCCAAGGCTTTTCTTAAGTTCCCGTTCTAACTTATGCATCGGATGGGATTTGGGTCGGAACCCAAATCCGACCCCCCGACGCTTCTTTATGGTGCATGAAGACTGTGATATGACCCAACAGGAGGGTCGAACGACCACTCTCGCGAACCGCTAATCAAGGTTTGACCTTACCAAAAGGTCAAAGGGTTGTAATACTCTGCTACAAGACTGTTCGGGCTTCAGCGCTGCATCCGCACCCCAACCACCATCGACCCTGATTCTACCAACCGAGGGTCCCATTTCCATGGCAAGCGAGAACCCATCTCTGCAAGGGAGTTCACGTCAGCCCAAATACTATTGATGCCAATTTTGACCTTAATGAGCATATACTATTAAGCCAGTGTTAATAGTTGTCTTAGAGTAGAATAGCCCCAACTCTATGGTTCCTCAAATATGTTTAATTCCATTCCAATGTCTACGAGTTGGCTCAGAACTAAACGTGCCAATAGATTTACTGCGAATGCTATATCAGGTCTTGTGCACTGTGCCAAGCACATCAGTCCTAGATAGCATTAAGGTATGGTACTTCCGGTCTAAGTATATCCTCATTAGTCTCCTTAGGACGAAATGGGTCCTTTTGGGGATCAAGAGACCTTACAACCATAGTGGTGCTCAAAGGATGAGCCTTGTCTATATTAAAGTGTTTAAGCAGTCTTCTACAATATGCTGACTTATGGACAAGTATTCCATTTAATATGTGTTCAAGTTATAGACCAAAACATAATTTGGTTTTACCCAAATCTTTAACCTCAGACTCCCTTTTCAAATATTCAGTAGTTTTAGATGACACTTCAAGAGTTCTAATCAAATTTATATCGTCGACATAAACAGCTAGCATAGCAAACCAGTTTCAGATTTTTTTAATAAACATGCATGGGCAGATGTGATCATTCATGTAACCTTCCTTAATTAGATAATCACTTAAGTATTGATACCACTTGCGGCCGGATTGCTTTAACAATTATAATGCTCTTTGCAACTGTATTGAGTATACGTTGCAGGGCGTGTATGCTTCAGGCAACTTGAATCACTCAGAAATTTTCATATAGATATCGGAATCTAATGAACCATATACGTACGCCATCACAATATCCTTAATGCACATTTCTAAATTTTCTTGGACCACCTACCTTATGAGAAAACGAAACGTAAATATATCCATCATAAGTGAATACGTTTCATCATATTCAATCCTAGGTCGTTGAGAGAAACCTTGAGATACGAGTTTGGCTTTATCCCTCGTGATCTCTTTTTTCTTATTTCATTTTCAGATAAAGATCCATTTGAAACCAACATGTTTTACTTAGTCTGGGGTTTTATTTATAGGTCCAAAAACTTCATGTTTGGCAAGGAAAGTTAATTCAGCCTGAATTGCTTCCTTCCATTTGGGTCACTCTTGTCTTTGACGGCATTTTGTTATAAATCAAGATTCATAATCATCATTCATAATCTCATGAGCCACTGTGAAAACAAATGCATCATCGATGATCATCTCATTATGATCCCATATCACATTACAATAATTTATGAAATTTTCATAATTCACAGAGGTAATGATCATTTCATGGGTTTGTGCCACTTCAGAGGTAGTATGTTCTCCTTGAATAGGATTTGGTGCCACTTCAGGGGCGATTTTTTACCTCAATAAAGATCAATGAGCTCTTCTAGAGTAGATTTTTCATTCATGCCCCTTATTTTTTAAGAAACAAAGTCATTAGATCCCATCGATCGACCACGCTTTAGGCCATTGACATTGACCAAAACTTGGTTGATATTAATGCCACTACTGTTAAGAATGATTCACCTGCTGTTGATATGCTGAAATCTTTTGAAGCCTCTGAGTTTCTTGAAGATCTTGATGGAATTGCATTTCCACGAGACTTTATGCTCTAATATGTATTTACCTTTGGGCGGGTATCTCCTGAAAAGATGATTTGCACTAAATAAATTTATGAATAAAGTCTTGAATCTCATTTCATATTTTTTGTACTAATATTTTGATTGATTACTAATTTGATTATTTTGTATTTGACACCTGAAGTTGTCAACATAAGTGCAAATGGGAAATGTTGAGAAAAATATAGATGTATGTTTGTTAGATAGTGGTTTAACAAAAAAAATTTCTCAAGTATGACATTGTGCAATGCAAATGTCCATACAATTTCTGGTCCTATTAAACTCATTGATGGTTATGGTGATGGCACTGTTGTTTTGCCTAATGGCAATGTCTTGCAACTTGAAGATGCATTATTAAGTGGCAAATCAATGAGAAATCTACTTAGTTATAAAGATGTACGCAGCAATGGGTTTCACCTTAAGACCATAAATGAACTAAATAAGGAATATCTTTGTATCACATCTTATAAGATGGGCCAAAAGACCATACATGAGAACCTGGAAGCTTCTAGCATGGGATTATATTCTTTTCTTAAACGAGCTATTGAATCTTATGCTACTATACACTGTAAATTAGTAATCCCTGATGAGTTTGAACTTTGGCATGATTGCCTTGGTCTTCTCGGTGCCACTATGATTCGAAGAATCATCATGAATATTAGAGGACGTCCTTTAAAAGACTGAAAGATCTTGTTGTCCAAGAAGTACATTTATGAATCTTGTTCACAAGGAAGCTCATTACTAAACCTTTATGACAAAGGTTAATTTTGAATCCATATCATTCTTACAGAGAATGCAAGATGATATATGTGGGCCAATACATCCTGCAAATATACCATTTGATATTTTATGGTACTAGTGGACACATCCTGCAGATGGTCCCATGCCTTATTATTATCTACGCGCAACGTCGCATTTGCATATTTGCTTACGCAAATAATAAAGCTCCGATCTCATATTCTTGACTATCAAATTAAGAGCATATGGATGGATAATGCTGGAGAATTCACATCAAAGAGCTTCGATGCATATCGCTCTTATTTGGGAATCAAAGTTGAACATCTAGTTTTCCATGTTTATACTTAAAATGGATTGACAAAATCCTTGATTAAGCGCATTCAAATAATTGCACGAACTTTGTTAATGAGGACAAAGCTCACATCCTCAGTATGGGGCCATGCTGTATTGCAAGCTGCATCACTTGTTAGATTGCGTTCCGCTACTTCTCATCAATATTCCCCCCTTCAATTAGTCTTAGACTATGAGCCAGACATTTTACATCTTCGCACCTTTGGTTGCACGGTGCATGTGCCTGTAGCACCACCACAAAGGACTAAAATGGGTCCCAATGCTGTTCCGGTATTTATGTTGGATTTGATTCACCATCCATTATTAAGTTCCTTCAACCGTTGACGGGACATCTTTTTACCGTAAGATTCACATATTGTCATTTTGATTAAACAATTTTCCCTTTTCTTGGGACACCAAAAGCTTCCACGAATGGAAAGCAAAAAATTATTGAGATTTTCTTATAGAATGAGAAAATTTTATCACATTTAGAACCGAGAACCACTAAATGTGAAAATAAAGTACAACATTTGATTCATTTGCAAGCTATTGCAAATAACATTCCTGATGCATTTAATGGGACTGTCAAAATCACAAAGTCTCGTATATCTTGATTAATGTAGCATTCGTTTATTTCATTGTTATAGATATCTTCATGTTGTCTTGCTTTGACTTGTCACTCTATCACATTAATATGCCAAGCTTGTTTTGTCATCTTGCTTTGTCATCCACGCTTGAGGTATTGATCTTTACTAATGTTTTCCTAACTACAATATTAACACATTATTCCAAAGCATTATGTTTGCTCATCATCAAAATATATATTGGGGGATTCCAATATCTAACATTCTGCTCTTTTTTTTGATGATGATAAACATTTATAAATCAAAATAATAAGACTTAAATATTTCACCACTTTAGGATCCAACACTTTAAATTTTTATATACTCCACCTGACTTTGTGCATACTCCCCCTAAATTGATGCTCGTCCTTTTGATTTTGATGCATGATTCTAGGATTTCTCTCCCCCCTTTAGCATCACCAAAAAGATGGGAGTCTTGATACCAAGTGTAGAGTAATCGTAGTACCATTTAAGAGCTCACATCAAATGTAGTTATTAAGATCATTTCTTGAAAATCACATCAAATAATATGATTATATGTATGTGAAAAAATAAACATACAACTCGGTACCCTTTTCACTTTTGGGTCCTAAAGATTAGTCATTAGAAACTCAAATATAGTGATTTGAACACATATAATTGATACAAGTGATAATCGTGTTTTTAAACTTCATTAATCGCATAGGTCATATTCATTCATTGACTAAACTATCCGTTAGTTGACTAGTAAATAATCATTGGTCGACTAAAGTTGATACAAATCAGAATTGAAACTTAGATAAGAAAAAATGAAACCAAGACTGTCAAGATTTTTCTACAAGTTAGTCGACTAGAACATATTCACTCGTTGACTAGATGAATGGTAGTCGACTAATGAATGTATATCCACTACAGGAAAAATGATTATTACGGATGGCAAAAGCCGTCGGTAAAAGTCAAATTGCCGTCAACGAAAATATTTGCCGACGACATATTCCCATCAGCACTCCTGTCAGCGAGCAATGGTAAGTAATACAATTACTACCGGCCGTAGTCAGTGAAAACACCCTGACGATGAAAAACCATCGTTAGGGATAGTTGTCTTAACTCTGACGGTGGCCATCATCATATATTGTAATATCGCTCATGGAAACCGTCAGAGAAATACGCCTTATCACTGACTGTATTGCTGACAGTGACCATCAGAGATAGTCTGATATCACTGACGGATACCATCAGTGTTGTAACAATGTATCACTAACGGCATCTATCAGAGATAGTTGCTGACGGAGCTGTCAGTGATATTCTTGAATCGTTGACGATAGCCATCAGGAATAGTCTTGTCGTCAGGGATATGCATTATCACTGATAGGGCCCCGAAAGTGATACTACCTTTTTTTAAAATAATTTTTTAAGAAATTGCAAAATACAAAAAGAAAAGTCACCAACAAAAGGAGGAGAATCAGATCTGCCCATTGTAATCAGTTGACAAAAAATGACTACAAGATGGTTGTCTGCACTATTACATGCCATCCAACCTCATCTCGCCATTTTGACAAAAAAATAAGATGTAAACTTTTTTGGCACATCATTAGCAACGGCTCTAATTTGAGTATTTTTGGGTTAATTTGTTCTTGGAAATATGTAGAAGTCTATCATGGATGGTCAATATCTTATTTTTGTGGTAATGTATCCAAAATATGAGCATGTCTATATAATGATGATGCATCTATTATAAATAGGCTACCGGTTGTAATTCTCTTTATACATGCTACATTGTTTCCATCTCTTCAGTGCTTCTTTGTTCATCATCTTCCACATCCATGTCATGCGATTGGCTATCCTGATGTCTGGTCATATGAATATAAAGGAGGAGACTCAGATCTATCCATTGTAATCAATTGGTAAAGAATGGCAGCAAGATGGTTGTCTACATTATTGCTTGCCATCATACCTTGCTTCACCATTTTTCTTAAAAATAAGAGGTAAACATTATTGGCAGATCATTATAAACATCGCCTCTAAAATGATGTTGCCAAACTAAGCCAAAACATACAGATGCAGAAATTATATTCACATGACCAGATATCATAATAGCCAATCACATGACATGTATGTAGAAGAGGATGAAGGCTGAACAGAGAAGCACTGAAGAGATGTAAACAATGTTACATGTATAAAGAGCATTACAATCTGTAGCCTGGACATGCTCATATACATGACCACCAAAATAAGATATTCACAATCCATGATAATATGATACTTCTTTCCAAAAGAATAGATTAACCCCAAAAAAGTCAAATCATAGAACTCAGGAGTAACATAGAAATCATAAAACAAAAATCATAGAACACAAAATCATAGAAGTGTTAGTTCTTGTGTTCAAGACCAATGTTATTTTTTATGATGATCAACAGTAAGTTATGTGCTAATTATCTTAGGTTTTAGTCTTAGGTTAATTTCATGTTTTATCTTGATGGAGACAAAGCATATTAGTGATGGGATGATGGTTTCAAGGCTTGGTGAGAAGATTGCTTAAGAAATATTGGACTTCAATGTAATTCATTTGTATTTCTTCATTTCTTTTCATAGTTTTTATGTATCCTTGAATAAATGCACACATGCACTCACTCATTTGCATCATTTTCTAGCTTAGAGTTTCATAGAATTAGTCTAGAACACATCCTATTTGGTTCTTTGGCCAAAACACTCTTCATTGTGTTTTTGGACCAGGACCAGCCGTCTGGTGAATGACTCCCAGACGTCTGGTGAAGGACTCCCAGATGTCTAGTGTGTCTATTTTTATGTTATCGACACATCATTCTGTCAGCCGTCTAAAGTGCATTGGTCAGACGTCTGAACAGTTGATCAGACGTTTGACTGGTGAACTCCAGCCGTATGATTTTAGCGGGTTTATTTTTCGAGAGCTGTCTCTCTCCTCACCCACGTATGATCAGCCGTCTGATGAAGGATTATCAGATGTCTGAACAGTGTTCCAGCTGTCTAAATGTTCTTCTTCAGACGTCTGGTTGCTGTGAGTTTCATCAAGCTTTTTCTTCAGACCACGTCTTCTGTCAGATGTCTGATGTTGTGTTCCCAGGCGTCTGAATAGTTAATGAGCTATTTGGGAACCCTTCTTCAGATGTCTGATGCCTCAGCTTTTCTGCCTATTTATAACCATTAGGCTGTGATATGTTTCTTTTTTTGGTTTTCGTGCCAATTTGAGAGAGTATTTAACCCAAGTTGAGAGGTAGATTTGAGCACCACTCTAGCTATATTGATATCATATGAGAGTGCAAATTTGAGGGTTTTACTTGAAGAAGATTTCTTTTGCATCATTATTTCTTTCATTCATTCTCTTGATAAAGTGTTAGGGTCTAAATCTTAGATCAATAGAGAAGTTTCCAAGTCCATCTAGCTCATCATCAAGCATTTGGTTTCCACACTTACATGCCTTCATCTTCACATAAGTTACATCTATTCAATGCATAGGTAAGTGAGTATTTCATTTTGTTTCTTTGTGAAACCTAGTACTCGGGTAGTGAGTACATATTGGAGGGTTACTCTAATTGGATTGTTACTCCATCCTGGAGTGTTACTCCCCTTGTGGCTTAGGATGGTTACTCCCTTTGTGGCTTAGGATGGTTACTCATTTGCACTCTTGTAGTGGGAGAATTACAACCAAGCACCGGGTTATTGTGTTGGTTGATTATGCCCGGGTAGTGATAATGGAATCCACAAAGTGCGATTACAACGTGTGGCTAGAGTAGGATCGCCTGTGTAAGGGATCTGAACCAGGATACGCCTCTTGTGTTTGCGTTTGCATTGATGTATATCTCTTTGTGGTGGTGGTTATTGAGCGTATTATTTTTATTTCCGTTGCGTTGTGCGTTTAATTATTATAACTTTTTAATTACGCATATTTTCTTGCCAATACACTATTTACACCCCATCCAGTGTATGTTGTATAGCCATATGTCTAAATAAGTGGTATCTGAGCCTTGGTTTGGTGGCTTTTGCAAGCATGACGTTTTCATATCAACAACCTCCACCTTACTTTGATGGGGAGAACTATGCTTAATGAAGGGCAAAGACGATTGATCACCTTAAGAGCAATAATCTTTAGGAAGCGGTGTCAAAGGCTACTTCAAATCCCAAGTTAGAAGCTCAAGCTCGGAGGGTTTTTTCATCACCATATTCGATCATGAGTTCGACAACATTTCATGGATAGAGACGTCGCATCAGGTTTGGGGATATATTGAAGCCAAGTACATCGATGGAAAAGTTTTTGCAAATTAGGATGTCTCTAAGTCAAGCGATAATGATGTATCTCAGACTTAATCTTCTTATAGGCATAATATTGTTTGTAATAAAAATTTGTTGAATGCTCATAAGTGTAGTGCACAATTACATCATGATGATACACATGATTGCAGTTCTTTGCATGCTTCTCACATTCCTTTGATTGAATCTTTGCTTGCCGAGAAAGAAGGATTTCTTTCTCAAATTCGTGAGTTGTGAAAAGAAAATTCTTATCTTAATCGTCTTTTGGACGGTGCTCACATCCCAAGTTGGAAGCTCAAGCTCGGAGGATTTTGTGCATCACCATCTTCGATCATGAGTTCGACAACATTCATGGATAAAGACGTCACATGAGGTTTGGAGATATCTTGAAGCCAAGTACATCGATGGAAATTTTTTTGCGAATGAGGATGTCTTTGAGTCAAGCGATAATGAGGTATCTCAGACTTAATCTTCTTATATGGATAATCTTGCTTGTAATAAAAATTTGTTGGATGCTCATAAGTGTAGTGCACAATTACATCATGATGATACACATGATTGCAGTTCTTTGCATGCTTCTCACATTCCTTTGATTGAATCTTTGCTTGCCGAGAAAGAAGGATTTGTTTCTCAAATTTGTGAGTTGTAAAAAGAAAATTCTTATCTCAATCGTCTTTTGGACGGTGCTCACATTTTGGATAGTGACTCCATCATTCTGGAGAGAGATTCTCAAATTGACGTTTTGAGAAATGAGACGTTGGTTCTCAAATCTCAATGTCTTAAGCTTAGCTCATGTCTATCTGCTATGGATGACGACATTTATTCACTTTTGAAGAAGTGTGAGACGCTTCTCATTTTAATGCTATGAATGATGTTTCTACACATATGAATAATTTACATTGTTTGCATGCTAGAATTGATCCCGATCATTCTTTGCATGAATCACATGTTTCTATGCATGGTAGAAATTTATCTCGTGTGAATGAATTGAATGCTCACTCACATGTTTCACACATTGGGCATGCTAATGCGTATGTTCCACCTCCCAAGCGTGCACCCCCACCTCTTATTCATGCCCATACACGACCTTTCCTTAGGAAACCCAAAACACTTTCGTTGTGGATTCCTAAGAATGTTTCTCGGCATGATAGGAACACATATATAGATTCATATGTTTGGAAAGTTATTTTTTCATGCGACTAAATAGAAACCAAACTCCATGTTTGTTTGGTTTTCCCCTTCTAGCACTCACACATTTTATTCATTGCTTAGGTACCATACTATGTATGCTTATGGGCTTAACTTCGGAAAACTACCTCATACTTTAGCTGAATTCCAAAAAAATACCTCTCATTTTGATATAATCGCAAAGCTACCTCATACTTTTCAGGTTTCGATAAACTCCCTCATCCCCATATCCCCCTCCCCCACCGCTGTCCTTCGCCCTCTATCCATCACCGCCCATCCCCATTCCACCCACCGCCGCCCTCCTCCCACTCCCCCCACTGTCCTCCCCCCTCCTCCACCGCCACCCTTCGCCCTCCATCCACCGCTGCCCATCCCCCTTCCATCCACCACCACCCTCCTCACCTACCCCCCCCACCGCCGCCCCCCTGCCCCCTCCCTCCACCGCAGCCCCCCTTCCCCCCACCGCTGCACTTGTCCATCACTTTCGCCCACCGCCACCCTCCCCACTCCTCCAACATCCCACATATATCAAAGTATGAGGTAGTTCTACGAAATTAAACCAAAATATGAGGTAGTTCTATGAAAATAAGCAAAGTATGAGGTAGTTCTATGAAACCAAAGTATGAGGGACTTTATCTAAACCTGAAAAGTATGAGATAGCTTTGCGATTATATCAAAATAAGAGGTTTTTTTTGGAATTCAGTGAAAGTATAAGGTAGCTTTTCAAAATTAAGCCTATGCTTATTTTTGTACCCAATTTTAGTGTGAGACTGTGTATAGCTCCAAACTTTGCATGTTTTATATGATTTAGGGGGAGTATGGAACTTTTGCCTGCTAGCATGTTCATTTCCTTT
Source organism: Scilla litardierei (assembly GCA_030789695.1). Classification (NCBI taxonomy): domain Eukaryota; kingdom Viridiplantae; phylum Streptophyta; class Magnoliopsida; order Asparagales; family Asparagaceae; genus Scilla; species Scilla litardierei. The sequence continues at coordinate 441,875 of JAULAV010000092.1, forward strand.
TATATGCTATATTTCATGTCATCTACATTATATTTGTGCAAATGAGTTGGTTATTTCTCTAACTCTTGGACTTTATCAATTTGGCACCTTTCCATCTTTTTGATATTCCAAAGAGGGGGAAATAGTTGTTATGTAAAAATATATACCATATGCCTTTATGCATACTCGTTGTTGGTATTGTTTTTACATAAACACTCTTCAATATGCCTTATGCTTTGATTGGTTATTTTGTGCACATATGCATATTGATAGGGGAGTTTGTTAGCACACACATTGTATTTCAATGTTTATTTTATATTTTTACATAATGTTTTGTTATCATCAAAAGGGAGAGAATGTTGGTTCTTTGGTTCAAGACCAATGTTGTTTTTTTGATGATTACCATTATGCTATGTGCTAATCATCTTATGTTTTAGTCTCAGATTAATTTCATGTTTTATCTTGATGGAGACAAAGCATATTGGTGATGGGATGATGGTTTCAAGGCTTGGTGAGAAGATTGCTTGAAGAAATATTGGAATTCAATGTATTTCATTTGTATTTCTTCATTTCTTTTCATAGATTTGATGTAGCCTTGAATAGATGCACGCGCACGCACACACACACACACACACACACACACACACACTCATTTGCCTCATTTTCCATCTTAATGTTTCATAGAATTACTCTAGAACCCATCACATTTGGTTCATTGGCCAAAACACTCCTCATTGTGTTTTTGGACCAGGACCTGACATCTGGTGAAGGGCTCCCAAACATATGGTGTGTCTATTTTTATGTTATTAGACACAGCCTTCTGTCAGCTGTTTGAAGTGTGTTGGTCAGATGTCTGAATAGTTGATCTAACGTTGAACTCCAGCCGTCAGATTTCAGGGGGTTTATTTTCCGAGCAATGTCTCTATCCTCATCCACGCTTAATCATTCGTCTAATGACAGATTATCAGACATCTGAATAGTGTTCCAACCGTCTAATTGTTCTTTTTCAAACGTCTGGTTGATGTGAGTTTGGTCAAGCTTTTTCTTCAGACAAACTCTTCTGTAAACCATCTAATGTTGTGTTCCCAGACATCTGAACAGTTAATCAGCTGTCTGGGAACCCTTCTTCAAATTTCTGATGACTCAGCTTTTCGGCCCGTTTATAGTAGTTAGGCTGCGTTTTTTGGGTTTCTTTTCTTGGTTTAATGCCGATTTGATAGAGTATATAACCCAGTTTGAGAGGCAGAATTGAGCACCATTCAACCATATTGAGATCACATGTGAGTGCAAATTTGAGGGTTTTACTTGAAGAATATTTCGTTTCACTCACTATCTCTTTCATTCATTCACTTAATAAAGTGTTAGTGTCTAAATCCTAGATCAAGAGAGAAGTTTCAAAGTGCATCAAGCTCATCATCAAGCACTTGGTTTCCACAGTTCCATGCCTTCATCTTCACATATTTAATATCTATTCAAGGCATAGATAAGTAGGTATTTTGTTTTGTTTCTTGTGAAACCTAGGATTATTCCTTTGCACTCAGGTAGTAGGAGAATTGTAACCAAGCACCGGGTTGTGATGTTGGTTGATTGTGCATGGGTAGGGCTAATGGAATCCACGGAGTGCGATTGCAACATGGGAATGGAGTAGGATCGCCTGGGTAAGTGATCCGAAGTAGGCTATGCCTCTTGTGTTTGCATTTGTATTGGCTTATTTCTTTTTTGTGGTTGTTGTTGTTGGGCGTCTTATTTTTGTTTCTGCTGCGTTGTGTTTTTAATTATTAATAACTTTTTAATTATGCGTATTTTGCTTCCCAGTACACTATTTATGCCATATTAAGTGTATTTTGTGTAGTCACAGGTCCCAACAAGAAGCACTGAAGAGATGGAAATATTGTTGCATGTATAAAGAGCATTACAATATGCAGCCTGTTTATAATAGTGATGCGTCATCATAAAATAGACATCATCATATTTTTGGACTAATGACCACCAAAATAAGATATTCACTATTCATGATAATCTGCTATTTCTTTCCAAAGAATAGAGTAACCCAAAAAAAACTCAAAATCATAAAACTCAGGATGAACACAGAAATTGTAGAACATAAATTATATAACACAAAATCATAGAAGCACTGAAGAGATGGAAACAGTGTTGCCTGTATAAAGAGCATTACAATCTGCAACCTGTTTATACTAGTGATGCATGATCATTAAATAGACATGCTCATATTTTGGACTCATGGCCACCAAAATAAGATATTCATTTTCCAAGATAATTTGCTACGTTTTTTTTCCAAAGAACAGATTAACACACAAAAAAATCAAAATCATAGAACTAATGATGAACACAGAAATCATAGAACAGAAATTATTTAACACAAAATCATAAAATCACCGAAGAGATAGAAACATTGTTGCATATATAAAGAGCAATAAAATCTGCAGCAGGTTTATAATAGTGATGCATCATTATTAAATAGACATGCTCATATTTTTGACTCATGACCACCAAAATAAGATATTCATCAACTGTGATAGTCTGCTACTTCTTTCCAAAGAACAGATTAACCCAAAAAAAACTCAATATGCCTTTATTTTTTCGATGCTTTGATTGCTACCAAGCAAGTCCGAGGTTCATATAATAAATAAATGCGTAGTAGAACTCCAGTTGAACACAGAAATCATAGAACAGAAATCATAGAACACAAAATCATAGAAAGTGATAATGATATCATGCTAAAGAAAAAATTATTTGGAACAGACGGATTTGCCAAACAACTGATTTATACAAAGATCTTAAACTACGTGTACCACGAACCTAGAACTGATATATATATAAATATTTGAAGTTCTAATTAGCTTGGAAAAATATTCTAAAGTATGTATGGTGAGCGGTTAAAATGAATCTCTTAGTTTTAGAGAAGATGGTATATCGAATTTTCAAAATAGTAATAAAGTTTTTAAAACGAAATGCAAAAGTATATGTTGAAAATAGTTACGAGATAGTAATTAAAATTACAACCAATAGACTTCAAAATCTACGAAGGAAATTTAAATCAATCGAATAGTGAGGAATTAAATACATAAGAAGAGGGTTTTAAAACAACAATTAAACTGAGCGAAAACTTTAATAAGGGAAAAAAATCGAAATTGACTTTGGAGGATTCAAGATTTACAACGGAGAAAATTCGAAAGATTAACGATAATAGCCATGAAGCGATCACGTGAAACGAGGGCAAGAATAAGATCGCGTGGTCTTATATAAAATACGCCTAGGATATGACTCATGAAGCTCTACGGGGAACTCCTACAGTCGACCAACTAAAGATTAGGAAACTTAGCGCTAAGACTTTCTAAGGAACTAGACTGTAGTGAACTGCGTTCAGCTTGGCCCGAAATCGACGAACCCAAGCGAACAACTAAAGGAATTCTGGAAGCCTATTATGGTCGGAGCTAGACATGAACCACTAAGGTAACTCCTAAGACGATTATATCAATCTCTAGCATGGAGTCTAGCTAACAATCAGGGACCTCTAACTAGCAAGCACAGACGTCTAACGAATTCTTACTATAGTCCTGATCTAATGGATTCCCTACTAAGCTGAGACAGATGTTCGGGCAACACGTCTATCAGCCACCTAAGACATATGAAACGATAAAAAGTTAGACTCAGGGCTTATGATTGGGATGTTTTAATTTATTTAATGGACATTCTATTTTTATTATCGTTGTTCCGTTAATTCGCAGTTGCAAGAGGACCTGCATGGGCCACCAATAAAACCTGTCATGACCCGCTTCTCTAAAATGGAGGCGAGGCGTGAAAAGTCCGCTCAGATTTGGAGCTGTGAGGCTCCAGTCTGTAAAGCGTCTGGAATAACCAAGTATAGGTCCTTGCAAATGCGATACAGAACAAAAATAATAATAAAAGAAAAGAGACCGATAATATAATTATTCAAATCTCATAATGTCCACCAACAAAGTCCAACATCACAGAAAAGCCACCAGGCTAAAAGAGAGTCTAAAAGGCCCAAGCATGGCCAACAGAAATAACAACGTACAGAAGGAAAGGGCACTACGCACCGACAACCTAACAAGAACTAAGCTGAAAGCAACAGAAAAAAGTCTCTGCGACTGATCGTCGGTGTCCTCACACTCCACGTCAATAGTGGACTCAAACTTAGCATCGACAAACACCTCGTCCTCAGCAACGGGCTCTGGCTCAGCAACTAACATGCGACACCCAAAAGAGACGAGGGCACATGTCAGCAAGTCTACAAGAGACTTGTGCAAGAAAACTAAAAAGAAAGGAACAACCTAGCAGTTCTAAAATATGCGATGACATGGCAGTTTAGTTCATGGATGCAATAAGTGAGAAAGTGCAACAAGTACATGGCAACAAGTATGACATGGCAACAAGTATGACATGACAAGGGTAGCAAAGCTACTAACATTCACATGGATTTTACAAGTCAAGTAAACACGTCGTGCTCAGAGTTTACGCCTTTTGGTTGGAGTAGCTGTACGGCCAACTCTTAAGCTCAAGTGATCGCTTAACCCTACCCCTCCACGTGTAATCGGGCATTAGCTTTTGACCAACACATGTGGCCTGCTTCTGGATCACGAGCCAGGAAGTGTATTTGGCATAGGGTTGTGCCTGCAACGCAGGTGCCTAGCCTGAACAAGGAAGTACAAGTAGCGTGTGCTACAAATGCAACATTCAAGCCTGGATGACATGTAGGATGCATGGCATGGAAAGTATAATTTAAGTGTGTACAGGTAAGGAAATTAAACGTGACAGGCATGGCAGAGCAAAAGTAATGAGCATACAGATATGGAAATTAAACGTGACAGGCAATAATGCATGCATGACATGGCAGGGTGACAGATCTAGCTTCGTTGTCAAGCTAGATCTTAAAGTTGCGTCTAGGCGAGTATCATTTCGTCGCCTAGTCTCTTTTACGCAAAAAACGGGGAATGGCCTAAGACATGGCCTAAAGCACAAATTGGCAAGTTTCACTTGCCTGTAATCAGTCGTTCTGAATACACCGTCCAATCAGTCCAGTCTACTTATGTGCTCGGATCACCAGCCTACAGTCCCAATTAAATTATCTTTATTAGTGATTTACCAGACAATTAAAATACCGATTTTTATCTTCATTAGCAGGCATTGGTTGGGGGTCCTAAGTGTTCAGAAAGTTACCCTTACACGACGCGAGAGCTACACTGGTGTCGGGTAGCGACGCCAGGGGTTGGAATAATAGAACGCGCTCCTAATCCAGATTCCAAAATAGATTCCTATGATCGTCAATCCTCGGACAGCGACCAGATCAGCGAGTAAGATTCCAATCAGCGAGCAAGATATCGGTAGACATTTTTACGGCTCTGGGAAGCCGTAACAACGAACCGAGACGAACGGGTCGACGTACACAAAGTCTACGATGTTGAGCATCGTAGGGGACGATTGTGACATCGAGAGACACCCCTAGGAGAGGTAGAGGGCTGCCGCAGAGATCCCACAACGAGGGGTAACGACGAGAGGCGATACGACGTGCCGGTACGCCGTTAAAAACGCAAAACAGCGAGAGAGTTCGCTGTTTCAGAACAATGAGGGCCTGCGGGGGCTGCCATGGCCACAGGGCCCAAGGGGGGTGTCGACGGGGGTCAGGGGATGCGAGCGGCGGCGGCAGCGACGGCGGAGGCGGAGGCTGCCTGGCAGCGGCTACTGCGGCAAAAACGACGGCTGGGCAAGGACCCACAGCGACAGGGGTGACGGAGGGAGGTCAGGGATGAGAGAGGGGGCCATCGGCGGTGGGCTAGGGGCAGAGAGCGCAAGAAACAAGTCGGGCTCTCGGGGTTTTGTGTGTTGCGTGCGATAGGGTTAGGGCCGGCGCTTCTTTTGTGATGCTGTGAAAATAAAAGTGACCTAGGTTGCTTTATAGATTAGGTATGGCTGATATCACGTGGGGAGAGGCTGGAACGTGGCCTAGGCTATAGGTTAGGGTAGTTAGGGTTAATTTTATTAGCTTTAATGTTTATTATTATCAATATAAAAGTATATCTCACACCCTCTCTCTCTCTCTCCTACCTGTCTGTGCGGCCAAGGCATGGGCTAAGTCTGGGTTGGGTTCAATTCTTGGATGTTTTTAATAATAAGTAATTATTAGGGACCAAAAACTATAGGAACCTAGGGTTAACCAATAATAAACTGGGGAGAAACGTGAAAGTGGGTCAAACGGTGCTCAAAAATTGTAAGATAAATATTGGGGTGACCGCACGGACGAGAGAAATGCAACTAAAAAGACGGATCACAATTTCGACGACGAGAAACGAAACTAAAAATAAAAAGGCCTCACGACAAAAGTGAAAATTGCGACGTCTCATCAAACAAGGTCAAATCGTGGGGGAACGACCCGTGAAATGACGTTCCAAATTAATTCCACAATTTAATATTCTTCGAAAGGGTCACAATGGCATATCACACTATAGGGTTCGGATACAGACAAAGTCTAAAATAAATACGTGCACGAACAAGACTACGTGCACGAAAAGCGTACAAAGGAAACGGGGTCCAAAAGCGATAGTAATTCCAAGTTGGGCACACGTCGGGGGTTGGCTTGCTAAAGATGCAACCAAGGTGCTACGGCCCTATCGACTCAACGGCACGGCTCACATACAGAGCAACAAAACTAATCAGATACCCGAAATTGCTATACGCACAGCCGTATTACGAATAGTGAGTATCGGCCGTTACAGTTAATCTGAGACTAAAAAATGAGATGATTAGCACACAATATAATGTTGATCATCATCAAAACAACATTGGTCATGAACCCATGAACCAACAGTGACTGCATGTATAAAGTCCTTGGGGTTATGTGATGACATTAGGATCGCGACAAGATCACGATAATGATGCCCAATGGATCCGCTTAAGCGCAACTCCTAAATGTTCCTGATCATAGGAATATCAAGATGTGACATTGACATTCTGAATAAACCAATGTGCATTGATCTATATCATATGGTGGTAGTGTCTGGTTTTATAGACATTCGATATGGGGACATTATGAGACAGTGCACATATGCTTGTTAGAGAACAAGTTTACAAAAATGACTTGCCAAGAAGCTTTTATATGGTAATCATACTTCGAATGTCAATAGAAGGTCTCAGGTGGCAGTTAGTGCAACTTATCCTTTGACTTGATACATGCTAATGGATCTTACACGTGGAAAGCTATTCTTTGGATTTTACTGACCAATGGCAAATGTGACCGTTAAGTATGTACTCGTTGGGTATAGTCCAAAGCATGCAAAGAGAGTGGCCGTCAAGTCATGATTCATCTCTTTCGGTATTGAAGTTTAGTGTCACAAGAGTCAATGGTTCCAAAGTAAATTCAAGGCCAATGTGGAATGTAAAAAAGTTATTAAGCGTACTAAGTTTCACCCTACAAACTATGTGATCGCATATATGACTTGCACTTAAAGGTGCTAATGGAGTCTGACATTTTTCATACCATATGCACATTAGCAATGCAGTTTTGACAAAGGGATCAGACTGCATGGTAGCTGTCACTGACATGCCCAAATTTGGTCAGATGACATTCTACTCTCACACCAACCAGATAATGACGATTCCAAAATGGGTGGGTTTCTCACGCAGCTATTGCCACTATTGTACCCGTGACACGATCATAGAGTATGACCGAGTCACTGCCAAAGTAGGAATCGAGCTTTTAAATCTCACACTGACAATGACTCGTTACAAAAATCGATGGAAAAACCTTAAAACTTAATGTAGACATGATATACGGGACCAGTCACACAGAGTTGTGATCAACTTATTCGAGAGTGAATAGCACGTAGGAAAGCGTTGCGAATACACATGAGAGATGTTTGTAAAGAGTTACGAATATTTAAGCTAAATAAGAAATGCAAAAACTCCTAAACAAACCCTTATAACAGATTAGTCGACTAATGAATGTGCATTAGGCGACTAATGTAGGTTAGTCAACTGATGGTTATGCATTGGTCGACTAACCTGACATAATAAACCGATTTATTCTCTTTCGTCCATTAGTCGACTAAAAGGGTTAGTCGACTAGTGGCCAACATATACAGATTAGGTTTTGTTTTTTTGGGCGTAGGTTTAATCCAAGAGTTGGATCTAAAACCATCCCAAATTCATAGAGTTTGACTCTGACATGAAATCCTAAGAGATAAAAGATTTCTATGAGTTGAAGTTTAACAATCCTACCTTATTTTAGGATAAGAATTGGATTCAGAATCTAATTGGGATTCCTTCATATAATTACGTGTTTAGGGATAGTGTTGGGTTTTAACTTGAATTCCAAATGTGGTTTGGATTTGGATGATCCATAACACTATATGAAGGGATCCACTTCTCTCCACTCAATGCACCAATCAATTCCTACAAATGAGAGATCAAAGATATAGTATCCAAGATCTATTGAGAGAAAATTCAAATCTCTTTAAGGGAGAAATATTCGCTCTAAATAAAAGTTTTTCATTCTCATCTTCCCTTGCACTACTAGGAAAGTGTATGGGGCCGGGTTCAAGTTTTTGGAGTGCCCCAGGATCATGAAGGGGTCTTATCATCAAGACGAAACAACGTGCCTAGTTGGTGAATGAGCTTGGGATCTTCACCGAAAGAGTTTGATCCGAGGGTATCGCTAAAGCATATCTGTGCAAAGGTACGTTTCTATTTTCAGTATTAAATTCATGTTTTTGCAATCGTTCCTGGCCTATCTATGCTCGGTTAGAAAAGTTTGGATTTTTCAATCTTTCACATGTTTTTAAATTGTTTAGAACTCTAACAGTTTTCCTCACAACAAATGAATAGTTAAGATATGAGACCTAGGGGGTTTGTTATAAATTATCTATATTAATTCTTAGTTATTTTCTAGGGTTTCATGTGTGTGACATCTTTAAGGCTTAAACAAGTAATCTAAGACAAGAAATGAAAATTACATCAATTACGTAGTATGTTTTTAGTATCTTGATTGATGTAGTTTTTGTTCATCTCCTTGCCATAGATATCTTCAAGTCGTCTTGCTTTGACTTGTCACACCATCACATAAATATGTTAATTAAGCTTGGTTTGTCATCGTGGTTTGTCAAATATGTTTTTAATATCTTGATTGATGTAGTTTTTGTTCATCTCCTTGTCATAGATATCTCCAAGTCGTCTTGCTTTGACTTGTCACACCAACTTCTCCATAGAGAGAGCAAGAGTTTATTTGGTGACAGAATTGTAGATTTCAGATCGTGAGAGAACTGCATTGCGAGTTTTTATGTAGCTGTATAATTTACATCAGTGTATTTATTTCTTGGCCAGCAACAGTGTGTGTTCCATTTGGAGACAGTCCTGCAGTATTGCTAGGGAATACATATACTGACTATTTGAGATCATAGACAACAATGAAGGGCATCAGAACTGAGCCGAGCCAGAGCTTGCCATCATGCTCTTCCACTTCGCTCACAGTGCGAGCCACCCTCCCTTCTCGATCCTCCAGCACCTGCAGCAGCTCCCCGCCCGGGCTATACTTGAGGATCATGCCATGATGCCTCCCTCCGACGATCCTCGCATATATACACGACGCCTTGATAGGGAGCTTGAGCAAGAACTTCCTCAGCCGCGGCCTCATAGAGTAGAAGGCATGCGTGAAAAGTGTCCGTCGGCAGTGAATCGCCACCCAGAACTCGCCCTCCGCATTCGTCCTCACGTTATCCGGATGCCCGGGCATTACCACAAACACCTCCGAAGTTCCGGCCTTCTCGCCTTTCAGCCAATATCGGCTCAACCTACACATCATGCTGAGAATCATAAACTTGGATGACATAGATGAAGGGGGGGCCAAGCCAATCAACCTGCCGCGTATTCCTTCGGCGAACACGACGAACGACTGGTCTTTGCTCAGGGAGACGCCGTTGGGGTTCTTAGACCTGCACCCCATAGAAGCACACTGATGTCTCACGATTCCAAATAGATTTTGGGAGGATGACAGACATGGACCTGTTGGGAGAGGTGTAGGCGAAGTCAGTCCAGGAGGTGCCGTTCCAGAAGACAATCCTGCCGTCCGCAATGCCGGTGTAGGGCCCGCGGCCGTGCCGGTCGAACACGACGCTCTCGGGACCCTGGACTTGGTTGAGGAACCTCACCTCCGCTCTCTGGAGGCGGTTTTCGGGATCCCTTGCGGTTGGGAGCCCTCTCCATGGGGGCATGTCCACGGGGTACACCTCGAAGCCCGGGAACCGAGCCATCGGGCGGTGGCCGAAGGGATCGTCGCCGCAGTAGAGAGCCACGATGAGGGACAACGCAGCGATGATCTTGCTTGCCCGTGACATTGCCGGTGGCTTGTTCAACTGTTGCTGTCCTTGCTCCAAAAATATATAATCCTTGGAATCTGAAACTCGATCTCATATGTGAAGAATCCCATGGCACTGTCTTTCCTTCAATTGCGAGCATAAAGATTAAATACAACAGAAAAAAAACTTAGTTTTAGATGAATTCACGATAATATCCACACTTTTGAATGCTTAACTGATAGCTTGAGGGAACTTATAGCTAGCCTTCGGCAGAAGGATGATCACAATGAATTCTCGGTTGGCTTGTTTCTTATCCAAATGTAACAAACTATATTATATACAAAAACTGCTCAAATAAAACTTCCTACTTTTCTGCTTGTCCAAATACACACAAAGGGGACGCGAAGTGGATGTAGATATTACAACTTTTGTGTGTTTAGTATTTTTTTCCCTTTTTCAAAGCATATATGGACACACAGCATATGAGGACCAACTGTTATGTTCAACTCAAAATTTAGTGACACCTTGTTCTTCCAAGTCAAAGGGCTAACCTCTATGTCTATCTATGAAGCTAGTAATGCACTATCTTTCTAAGTCAAAAGCCTAACTAATATACCTAATTACAATGCCAGTGATACAATATCCTTCCAGGTCATGACTAACCGCTCTGCAAATTTTCCATCGATCGACACCGTGTCCTTCAAAGTTGAAGAAATAGCTGCCACCCAAACTCAAAAGGATTCAATGCACAATCCTTTTAAGTAAGAGGACTTGCTTCTCTTAGAATATGAAGGCCACCACCTATTGGGATATGTATGCCCTTAAGACAATTATTGTAATTTATACATCTTATTCAAAATAATAGTATAATATTTGGTAATCTTTATCTGTGTAAATTCTCGATGCATTTTGAGTACATGTGTGCATAGTTATGTGATTGCAAGAATAAAGTCATTGGATCGTGTGAGGATATTAGTTAGGATCATGATGAGATCATGATAAAGAGACATAGTCAATCCTCTTAAGTACAAATCCAAAATGTTCATGGTCGTATGAATATCAAGACGGATAGACTAGTGTGCACTGATCTTTACCATTGTGATGATAGTGGCTGGTCTCATAGCCATTCGATGTGAAGAGATAGTGAGACAGTGTGCAGGTGCTTGCTAGAGAATAAGTACACAGAATGACTCGTCGAGAATCTTCTGTATGGTAAACATACTCTATCAATAGAATCTCTCAAGTGGCAGTTTTGTGCAATTTAGTCCCTTGAGTTGAGACACGCTAAAGAATCTTACACGTGGGAGGCTATGCTTTAGTTTTATCGACCAACGACAAATGTGATCATTGCTGGGTACTTACTAGGTATAGTACTCTAAAGTGTGTGAAGGGAGGTGGCGGTCAATACATGATTTGTCTCCTTTGATATGTGTGGTTAGTGTCGTAGGTAGTTAGTATGGATCCTTGGTAAGTCCTTGGCCAATGCATAATGGATAAAATTATTAGTGTAATAAGTGTGTACCATCTTTGACAACGGTATCACATACATAACTCACGACATTAAGGTGTTATTAGGATTTGACATATTTTCATACCTTAGACACCTTGATGACATTGTTATGACGAATAGACCAAACTGCATGTTAGCTGTCACTGACAGGCCCAGATTGTTGGTTATTGCATCACCCATGACTTAGTTTTGATGATATGCAAACAATTTATGTTACAAATAAGTTTTATGAGATTTGTGAGTGTATGAAAAAAAGTCAACGTGCTCAACCAATCCACTCAAGCTTGCAAAAGATGATGACATGAAGTCAAAACTTGAAAGTGAAAAGTCAATGGATATGGAGCTCAACATGTATCCAAAGACTCATTAATGTGCACAAGCTTCACAAGACAAGTCAAGAGATAATGAAGATACCAAGACTCTAAGATTTGTGTGAGTGGTGTCTTATTTTTGTAAACTTGTCTTAGAATTATAAAGCTAATAGTTTGAAGCTTGCACTCACATACAAAAATATTTGTATCACTTTGAAAAATGTTTTGAACTCATAAAAATACTTTGAACATGTTTTAAAATCATTTAGATAAGGTATCATGTACTTTTCTGATAAAAATAAATGTATTAGAAAAGCAGTCAACTCCATGGTATACATGAGTCGACTACATAGCTTTCAGAAGCTCTTAGGACTTACTAGAATGGCCAATAGTCGACTCCTATTGTCAGGATAGTCGACTCCCAGCCCAGTAGTCGATTTTCTAAAATACAGGAGTCAACTTCCTGGCATACATGAGTCAACTCACCAGCCCCCAACAGTTAGATTTGACTTTTTCCTATATTGATGCAAGAGTGTCGATTTCGACCTGTTGGAGAGCGATTTTTGGGATCTTATTAGTGCAGAAATTCTCTTTATTTTTAGGGAGATTGCACATGACTTCCATAAGAATTCTTGAAGAATTTTGAGAATTTTAAAAATCAATTTCTTGTGTTTCAAATCTCTCTAAGTCTCTTTATTGTTTTCTCTATAGGCCAATTAGTTTCAATTTTTCAAAAGCTTTTAATCATTCAAATTTCTTGATCATTGTATTGTGAATCTCAATCAAGCTTCATCTTCATCATTCTTGAGATCACAATATCACAATCAAAATTTTTCTTTTGATCTATATTGATTTACTTTTATATCTTTATTGAAATCTAAAAGATTTTTTCTTAGCCACATTTCGCAATCACAGAGTGCTTCATTATTGGCTATATGAAAGGGTATAACATGTTCATTCTCAAAAGCAAAGTGAAAGTTGATCACACCTCATTTTACACTTTTTTTTCCGCATGTTTGCATGCCATTTAGATCGCCCAAATCATGTTTTTCACGATATATCGACGATATTGCGATGCTTTTCACGATTTGTTGTTTTTGTCGCATTTCAGGTGATTTGGCGCGATTCGGAGTGATCTCGAGATGCGCCTACTCCAGAGGGTCACCAACGACCTCCCCAAGGGGTATTTTGCTGTTGGAGAGGAGCGGAAGAAGAACGGACGTCGCATGAGCGACGAGGAGGCCAAAACAAGCTGTTTGGGCACTCTTGGTGTCCCACTCGGCCGAGTGAAGGAGTCACTCGGCCGACCAGCGAGACACCGCTCGGCCGACCAGATCAGACACGATTCATATGTGCACTCGGCCGAGCGACGGAGACCACATCGGCCGAGTGACGAGATCCCGTCCGTCCGAGTGGCGCCCAGACGAAGCCATTCAAAAATCGCCAACTTACTGTTTTTCGGCTGCCTGAGCTTCAGAAGAGCCACTCGGCCGAGTGGATAATCCCGACCGCCCGAGTACCAAGAAGCCATCGGCCGAGTGACGACAACTCACTCGGCCGAGCCGCCCCCGAAGTGAAGACCCCTGAAGATCAAGACTTACTGGAAAATTACAGGGTTTCTCACTAGGCCGAGCGACTTTTGTCACTCGGCCGAGTGCGACGCGCTGCCTGTAGCGAAAATTGCGGATTTCAGGCTGCGCAGGGGTATTTTGGTCACAGTTTTTGGACGATTGGGGGGGGGGGGTATTTAACCCCTGTTTTTACCCTAGTTTTGGAGAGCTTTTCTCTTAGATTTTTGCAGCTTTTTAGGTTTACTTTTTAGCTTTATTCTTGTGATTAGAGAGAGGACAAACGTTGATTTTTGTTGGATTAATTGAAGAACTCCATTGGTTTGTCTCTCTCTTCTCCAAAAATTCTATTTTTATTGCTTATCTCAATATTGTGATGAATTCTATTGCTTATTTCATTGATTATTCTTGTGTTTGTGCTATGAATTGCGAGTAGTCTCCACGTCTTGGGGCGTGGGGATGAACCCTACAAGCCCAATTTCATATTTGTGATGAATTGGTAGAAATTTTGCTAGAATCGTTGTTAGGGATTAGTTTGGGATCGATTTACTACGAATAGCTAGGAGTTCATACCGATTGGGATTTGCAAGAGATTGGATCCCAATTCGATAGGAAACCCTAGAAATCCGAATTGGGTTGGAATCGAATTTCCGAAGTATCGGTTTGCAAGAGATTGGACCGATACTAGGGTTTCCGGTTACAATTCCGTGCAGATACCCGTTTGCAAGAGATTGGACGGGTAGGAACTATCCCAACCTAGGTCGCGGGCCGAGTTTGCAAGAGATTGGGCTCGGTGCGCGATTGAACGATGATGTTGATCCTAATGCTAGCTTCCCTAGGCTAGGGTTTGCAAGAGATTGGACCCAAACCTAGGATAGCTATAGACCGGCAACAGCGCGAGAGCGTGAGCTTGGTTCTACATTCAGTTGCAACTAGTTCATCCAAAATCTTATTCTAGCAATTTTGATACCGACGAACCACATTTACGAAACACGGTGAGTAGCGGGAATTCCCCATTCCCTAGACGTTCTTTATTTGATTTGATATTTCCGTACTTTGTCTGACGATTGTGACAGGATCGCCAAAGGCAAATTTCTCTCTTCTTAAATAGCCAGGTTGATTGGAACAAGCACGGTCATTCGTCCTCCCTGTGTTCGATAACCCGCTCGCTGCTATACCGTGCACTTGCGGTAAAACTACAACCGTTCTCTGGGTGTATATCCGGGCTCGATCAAAAGTAAAACCACAAGGGTGGTTGGTGTCACGCCCCACTCCCCAAGATACACGAGAAGCACGAGTCCGTCTTAGGTATTCTCGAAGAGGCAAGGGTGATGGGAAAAGAAGGAAAAGAGAGTACAATGAAAAGACACAGGTCACTGGGTACGTGCTGGGAAGTACGAACAATGCTCCAAATCAGAAACAACATCACAGAAGTACACATCTCAAAGATCACATTACATATAAAACATCATTCATATTATTACATCTACATGATACAACAACATATACAAGATACTATCCACTCTCATGTACAACATTACACCCAAATCCCAAGGTACAACCACACAACTCCAACCCAAACATCCTAACTCTATGCCATTCCCAAAGGAATCCATTTCTACCTCGAAACTCGGAGTAAGATCCTGAGCTAAGTCCTGCTCTGTCTGCACTACTTCTAATCCTGGAAAAATGTAAACGGGACACGTTAACGCGTGACCCAGTAGGAAGATCTAACTACGCTAGGTAGGGTCCAGTCTCAGAACTACTCTACCTAACAAAGGTCCGTCTACTGATGATAATAATGGCAACAATTTAATGCATAAAGTAAAGCAGAACATCACATGCATGCATTGAAAAGAAAGTATTGCAGAACTGATACGCACAAAGGAAAGAAAGCCAAACATCAATTTCATGAATACCCATAGATGATATCACAAAGAAATTATAATGGATTAAACTTCAATTTTACAATTATAATTTAATATTTGGAAAATCTCGGGTAAAACGTAGCACGTAAGGAGCCAGACTTCACCCATAGTGGGTGAAAAGGTGGTACCCCGCCAGTGGAATACGAGCACTGATCAGTGTAACATGGACTCTCACTCCCCCTACCGAGAGTGAGAATAGTGTTACTCAACTACCTTATGGTGCATCACGAGTACACCAGGGGCATCTCCAACTCTGCCAACTCCCCCTAACGGGAGTGATGAGAGTGAGATACATATATCGTCTAGTCCTTAAGCCTATATTTTACATGTGTTTTCTTCTAAACCCCATGCCTGTAATCTAACCCATCTCCAGATGGACCGAGAATTCCGGTTTGTTATTAACACTTATTTGTTATGAATCAACTACTGGGGGAGGAACCCCCAGCCCTTTATTTATAGGCATGGTAGGAGAGTATATTAATCGAATACATAGATTTGGGCGTATCTCTAAGATACCTGCAATCCTAACCGACTCTGGTTATTTCCATTCACAACACTCCCCCTTATCCAGCCATAGGTGTGGACTCCGCTCAAGAGTACTTCGGGATTCTGAGCGTAATAAGAGTCTCACATGGGGTGGATACTTCAGGATCCTGAGTTGGTGAGGTTTGCCTCGTTAAAACCTTTAGCTATGGAAAACCCAGTGGGAAAAACCATAGTTAAGGAAAAAGAGTGCAAACGCTCTTTAACTCCCCCTGATTTGTACAAGTGACTCTGCTCATGAATACTTCTGGATTCTGAGCGTCACAGAGGGGTGGATACTTCGGGATCCAGAGTTGATTTGATTTGCCTCGTTAAAACCTTTGGCTATGGAAAACCCAGTGGGAAAAACCATAGCTAAGGGAAAAGAGTACAAATTCCCTCAACTCCCCCTGATCTGTAAAAGCTCTTAGGCTTTCAGATCTCGTAGGCTTATATCATCACTCCTATTTACAATATTCCGAAAATGTACACAGATTACAAATTTTATCATCATCAAGCAGCTGCTGAGTCCAGAAACTCTGGAGAGGTGAGCTAAGTTTCGTCGCCTCTGATGTGGTCTTCAGACTATATGGTCAGCTCCACAGAACCAGCCTCTATCCCAGTCGTCACCGGGATGTGATGTACCACCAGGCGCCCTCAAATACACCATTGGTGTGATTCTGGAATGGTGAGGATCTCGGAATTGATAGGATGATGTTGCCTTCATAAGTTGCTTTGCATATTTGCAGTAGATGGCCATCCCACTGTGGGTACCCATTCTGTGATTTATCAGTATATGGACCGGACCTGTAACCTGCATTTGCACAAACATTGGAGGATGCTACTATAATTTGTAAGTCCAAATCTTTCGACCCTTGGAGGAAGCGCAGAAGGCTTGACTCCGGTCTAATGGCCCTAGTGAGCTGCCAACTATCTCTGGCTAATGAGTTAACTGCAACTGCTATATCGGGACGCGTGCAGTTTAGCCAGGAGTGCATGATTGCACTTAGATAAGGGACTTTAGGACCAGTTATATCCTCCCCCTCTTCCAGCGATCGGAAGGGTTCTTTTTTGTACATCCATTAAGTATACCACTGTAGGTGTACTTTGGATGACAATGGTCCTTTTAATTTTTCCAATGCGCATCTGGGCGTTTATAAAAGGATTCTATCAGCCATGACTTTATATTTGCCTAGGTCTTTTTATTTCATGTTTAAAAGTCAGGCTTGTACATTTATTTCGGTTTTCTCTTCAGGAGATCCGATGAGGTGTTAGTTGTCTCCAACTATGATCTCTAATCCTGTTCTTTGCACAGATGCAAAGACAACCTTCAGTAGGAATCATTGACTTGTCAAGTGATTCTCTTGGTTGTACATTTATTTGTTATACTTATATTTCTTCATTTGAATAGACGTCCCGAAGTCTATTCAGGCATTTTAAGGAAATGTGGAAATTATCTTTACAAGATATCCACGAAGGTATGCCGTCACAACATCCAATAACGGCATATCCAAAATTTTCCTTCGCCAAATCGTAAGGTATTCGCTTTTGATAACTTAGGGAGACTGATGCATCATTTATGAGACATGCTCATTTGAATTTGTTCGATCCCTAGTTTCAGCGAAATTTTCCTTGGGCTATAGGTTGTACCGTATAGCATACGATTTTGTATTTATTTTTCTTATGTTTGCAATACTTTGTTTTATCCACAGGTTTGACACCTTTTGGTGTCTGGACTTCAGGTCCGAACATTTCACGTTTCATAAGTGAGTCCAGCTCATCTTTTATTGCCATGTTCCACGTTTGGCCAATCTCTACGTTTGCCTTCTAGCAACGGAGTGTGGAACGATAATTTATAAACATCATCGCCATTGTGATGTATATGGCAATATGATACGTGAATACATTGTCGACAATTTATGTTCTATTTGTCCAGCACCTCCCCAGTACGTACAACGTTTACTTAATTTCACTTTTTCCCGGCAATTCCTCTGTGTGGATTCCGGGAAGGGTGATGGTGTGGACAGGAGCTCATTGTCCTGTGGTAGTATTGTCTTAAGGTCTCCAGGAGTTTCTTGTCCTAGGAGCCTGGTGGTCTGCCTCTTTTCTATTGAGGATCAGCCACTTCTGCTGCTGGTGGATTGCATCCATTCTCGGGGATGTCAATCCTAGCTGGAGTTTTTGTAGCAGGGATGTGTGATCTGACAATCTTCTGGTTGTCAATAAATGATTCCGGTAATTGGTAGACAGTGTTCTGTATGTGGAGGATCTTCGGGATCTCTTCTACACATTGTATTGTTACCGGATCATAGTGGGTCAAACTTTTTGTATCCCACGTTATAATTTTCTTCGCGCCAGATTTTCTAGTATCTGGGCATATTTTTGGGAAACTCGTCTCATCGAAATCACAGTCTTCAAGATGTGCCTTAAATGCGTCCCCCGTTTGGGGTTCTAGGTATCTTATAAGTGAGGGTGAGTCAAACCCTGCATGGATACCTAGGCGACGTTGAGTACCGTTTTGGTCCTCTTTGGTGGTGCAATGGGGATTTAAGACTGCGCGACTGAAGATTCTCAGATGAGAAATGTTCGGTGGCATTCCATATGCAAATTGCATTGGAGACTCTGACCTCCAGAGGGTCTTATTTTCATTTACGATGCAGCATGCAGAGTTTGCATGTCCCCATGCATCCATAGGCAATCGGGATTTAATGGACGTTCAGTCCATTGGAGTCTACTTTTCAGTGACTCTGCCGACCCATTTTGGGTATGAACATGTGGCACTTGAATGTTCATTTTCAATTTCCGTTGATTGGCAGTACTCTTGAAAAGACTGGGAGGTATATTTCCCAACATTAACCAGACTTATTTACAACATTTTATTGTCTGGGAAATGTGCCCGCAACATTTTTATTTTTGTGCCAATAGCTTTGGAAAAGCTAAGTTGCGGGTCTGTAGTAGACACACGTACGAATATTCTGAGGATGCATTTATCAGTACAGTGAAGTACTGAAATAGCCCATTAGGGGTGGTGGATTTTATCCACATCTATCTCCTTGTATTCTTTTTGAGGAAGCGTGGAGATTCTTTTTCAACTTATCGTGTAGATGTCCTTGCAATTAGTTTTCCCTTATAGTAAGGGATGCGAGGGATTTTTTTCCCTTCTGAAGAATCTTCTGGTTCTTCAAGTCATACCCGTAGGATAAGATGCGATGCATCATCACAAATCCAGGGTGGCCAAGTCCATCATGCCGGAGTAAAAACTCGGCTGATGTCGGGCACTTCAGGTGCTCCGTTTAATTCTGCTTCCTTTCTCCGAATCTTCGTATGGTGGAGGCCTATAAGGCTCTCAAAACGTTCAAGTCTGGATTTTACTCCTTTTTCTTGAGACGTTGCATACGGTATTTTTTTTTCATTTACATTTGTTGTTTCCAAGTGGAATCCGTTGAACCGGATGTCCTTGAAACTTAGAAAGTCTCTTTTGGAATTCGGAGGGATTAGTGCATCCTTTATTTTTGTGTCGTTTTTGGGGGCAACTGTGTTGCAGTCCCTAGATCTTCAATATAGCCCTGATATTGGGCTTTGTATTGAAAGAGATCGTACGTGTTTATTGTCTACTAATTATTTATGAGAGAAGTTTCATCTATTGAAAGATGAATCGTTAGACACATGAATAAACATTTTCATTTATTGTCTACTAAACATTTTCATTCAGAACAAATTTCATAATTAAAATGCTCTCATAAATTATTCTCAAAACAAATTGCTAAGATAAAAATAAAGGCTAATCAAGCAAGGCATCATTTTCGAAATTGTCAGCTGAAAACTTGACTGGAGCATCAGAGGTCATCAGGTTTGTTTCAGCTTTATTTTTCTTGTTCTCTTTATACAAATCCTGGAGATGCTGCGGAGTTCGGCATACTCTGGACCAGTGGCTTTTTATGCCACAATTATGGCACTGGTCTTCCCATTCCCTCTTGGGTGGGGGTGCATAATTTTTGTCATTTTTATGCCACGTGAACTTCCGCTTACTTTCATTATTTCACTGCTGCTGTACATGGCCCTTGGCATTTTTCTGTTGACCCCCCTTCTGTGGTCTTTCTTTTCTTTTATTATCTCTCTTCTTTTTGAAGGAAGAGGAATGGTGAGCTTCTGGTGGGGGGCAGTGCCGGGGAGCGTATATTGTGAGTGGAGAGAAGAAGCTATCTGTTTTGCTCGGCCATGAGTAAACATGACAGCAGCTCGGAATACTTGGTGAACTTGCGTTCACGGTATTGCTGCATGAGTATCGCATCTTTTTCATGGAAGGACGTATACGTCTTTTCCAGCATGCGATTTTCTGAGACTTTCTCACCACACAACTTCAGGCGTGAGGTGATGCTAAAAAGTGCTGAGTTGTACTCAGCAATGGACTTTAAGTCCTGCAGTCTCAGGTTCTCCCACTCGTATCGTGCCCTTGGTAGTATACCATCTTTCTGATGTTTATACCTGTCCTCAAGGGCAGTCCATAGCTCAAGTGGATCTTCGACCGTAAGGTATTCAGCCTTTAAGGTCTTGTCCACATGGCGGCGAATATAGATGATGGCTTGCGCCTTCTCTATATCGCTAACATTTTCTTTTTCAGTCACAGCAGCGATGAGGGACTTTGCCCGCAGGTGAAACTTTACATCTAGCTGCCAGCTTAGATAGTTTCTACCTGATGCTTCCAGTACTTCGAAATTAATGCTTGCAATATTAGCCATTTATCTAGCAGAGCACAAACATGCATGAATTAATAATTAATCAGGGAAAACATTTTCATGCGGAGGCAATATTTAACGAAAAACTAAATGTGTGGATTGGCCAGTCCCACAAGAAAGAGTCCAAAAGTCCACAGTCCAAATTATACAAATTTGCAGCTTTAAAAATGAAAATACAACTTTGGAAACCCTGTGGGTCCCATATGATATCTCCATCTTCAAGCGTGGCCTCCGTCTTCATGGAAGTTGGTCTTCTTTCTTTAACATTTACATAAATTCCTCACTACAATTTCTCTCAAAAATAAAAGAAAAGTGCGGGAAATAAACTGTGGGACTAAACGGCCGATCCAAAAACCACATTTAGCAATTCATGCAGAAATATTGTGCTCATCAACATTTTCATCAGACATTTTCATCACAGGCATCACATGCATTTAATATTCGCAGAGATGGATAAATAATTTAAACACTTAATAATTATTGGACCACTGGGCAACGTCATACACCGTTAGGTTAGGTTACTAACGGCAGAGCGGTCGCAGGATCTTCCTAATTATTAAGTTTTAAATACAATGCACAACCATGCAAATAATATCCAATAGAATATACCAGAGATGCAAAGCATGTAAATATGATTTTTGCAGAAAAAATCATTACAATGCAAAGGTTGTAAATTGAATGGGTTTAATCAATTAAATTGATTAAGAGCCCAAAATAAACATTTTCTTTGTCAGAGGAAAAAGTTTTCCTCATCATCCCAAAAGCCCCCCCCCAAGAATCCCCAAAAAGTCCTCGCCTCCCCGGTATTTGTCCCGTAATTTACCGTGATTTTTCACGAATATTTTGCCCTTAAATCCCCCTTTTAAATTAATTTTTAGGCTAGCAAGTTGCCTTTTAAGGCTTGTTAATAGCCTTTGCTTCCCCCATTATTTTTTTTTCAGATAAAACAGCATGCGGGTCTGAAACCCCGCAGTCGGCCTATGGGCTTCAGGCCCATAGACTCTTTTTTTAAGGAAAAATCAGGCTGTGGGCTTCAGGCCCACAGTTTTTTTTGAAGAAATAATTGGCCTGTGGGCCTGAAGCCCACAGCCGGCCTGTGGGCTTCAGGCCCACAGGCTATATCAGTTTTTTTCTCATGTTAGGGTTTCATTGGGGGGGCCGGCGCCGCCGCCGCCCCCTGCAGGGGGGCGCGGCCGCCGGGGCCGCCGCCCCCTGCAGGGGTGCGGCGGGGGTCGCCCCCCTGCAGGGGGGAGCGGCCGGGGCCGCCCCCCTGCAGGGGGGCGCGGCCTCGGGGGCCGCCGCCCCCTGCAGGAGGGGCGGCGGGGGCCGCCCCCCCTGCAGGGGGAGGCGGCCACGGGGGTCACCGCCCCCTGCAGGGGCGACGGCGGGGGCTGCCCCCCTGCAGGGGGAGGCGGCCACGGGGGCCGCCCCCTGCAGGGGGAGGCGGCCACGGGGGCCGCCTCCCCCTGCAGGGGCGGCGGCGGCGGGGGCCGCCCCCCCTGCAGGGGGAGGCGGCCAAGGTGGGGGGGAGAGGATTCCGACGAGGTGGGGTGGGGGGGTTTCCGGCGACGGCTAGCCGCTGGAGGGTTCAAAATTAGGGTTTTTACCCTAAAAATTGAGTTTTTGGGATGAAAAATCCGTCGTTTTCAAGGCGACGATGAATCCCCATGACGATCTTGCGAGATCTAGGGGAGGGGCAATCATACATATGATTAAAAATATCGTTTTTAGTATTTTTACCTCTATATCCGTCCTCCGGATATAGCGACGGTTGCTCGAAGCCCTACGCGGATGACGACCTTCGATGGAGGAAGCCTTGCACCGTGCTCGTGGATCTCCCGTCTCGCCTTCGCCTTCGCCTTCGCAACGAACGGAAAAAAAAATTTGTGGAAAGGGAAAAAATTTAGAGGCTCGTGCTGATAACGTGTTATGAATCAACTACTGGGGGAGGAACCCCCAGCCCTTTATTTATAGGCATGGTAGGAGAGTAGATACATCGAATACATAGATATGGGCGTATCTCTAAGATACCCGCAATCCTAACCGACTCTGGTTATTTCCATTCACAACATTATTCTCATTCTCAGTTTATAGAACACATCATATCTTTCATTTCAATGGTCTCAGTTACCGCACCCACATTTCTCATCATTTCATCGATATCGGGATTTAACCACGACCATCTCATAACATGGAACATCTCAGTATGTCCAATTAACATTTCGGATGCACATTGCTTTCGTGATAGAATTTCCAGATTTTTCATACTATGAAAGATAGTACTACCATGACACATAATTCATCACATCAGAACACTCACATAACCTATGTACACAGCCATAAACATGAAAATTGAGAATAGACTTAAAGAATCAGGAAATATCAGTTCCTTACAGTTATAATCTGATCTAATGCCAACATAAAGGTTGTAGATGAATTAATTAGCTTTTCAAATTGTCTAAGAATGCATAATTTGGACAACTATGGAGACAGTTATAACATATACCCCACATGGTGACAGAATTGCCAAAATGGACATATAGTTGAATATCTGCAGTTATATGTCCTTTACAGAGGTCCAACATAAAAGTTGGAGATAAATTAATAATCTTTCTTATTATATTAGAACATGATTTATGGAGCATTATACAAAAATTTATGCACATTTGAATTCATTACAGGAACTGAAAACAACAAAGTCTGTCCAGAATTGACAACCAGTTAAAAATTGTATATTGTAGTCCAATTATAGACATAAAATAGACAGAAGAGGTGGAGGAGGTGGTAGGCTTAAATGGGGAGGGGAGAGGATGAGAGCTTTTGGTTATTCTTTTAATTTTTGGATTTTCTTCTTTCTTTTCTTTTTCCCTCAAATTATCCAAATCATCATCATCTTCATCTATCTCCCTAATAGCATGCCAAGTGCTTGCTTAGGTGTCATGGTTAGGGCTAAGATTAATATGCTCATGACACCTAAGAGAGCTAGGTGTCATTAGGAGAGATTTTTGGATTTTAGGAAAATAACTAATTATCATGACACATATGAAAAGACGCTAATGCCCCTTACCAACTCAAGAAGCCTAATGACCATTCTACCCTCAATCCTTCTAGCTATTAACAAGAATACCATTCTATGAAACAACCACTCAACTTAGAAAGATAATTACAATCATGCCACTATTCATATATATAACTACATGTGTATACAAAAATACACACATTTATACATACACATATATTTATCTTCATGTACACATACTATACACCCATATATCCACATATACACTAGACAAGGGATACATATACACATACATACACTAGTGTAGGTATACACTACCAATATACATACTTACCAATACACATATTTACATACACCAATATCTTTAACATAACTTACAACCATATATACCCTAACATAGTCCAATTAATATATCACTTCATAAATATGTAAACACACTACATACATGTATTACTATACATCTTAGGATAGAAACATACAAACACATACATTCACATATAACACACATTATATCCATATCTACTTCCATACACACAAAGATAAAATACATATAAGGTAGACATACATACAAGTATATAAGTATAGAACCATGCACAATTATAGTATTTCACACACATGGTATTACATTCTACCCACCTTAAAAACAAAATCTGTCCTCGGACTTTCTAAAGGTAAGGGCCTAGGCTAATGGTGGTTCAGTCTAGACTCTGAGGTCACTACCTACCTTAGGACATAACTACCTCTATGGAGCATTACCCGCACTGTCCTTATACACGCCGTAGTGCGGAGACCTACATGGGCCACCACCTATCACGCCCTACTCCCCCAGGAAGTACGAATTCATCCACGGTATTCAGAGGTGAGGGTGATGAGAAAAGAAAGGAAAAGAGAGAGTACAAAGAAAAGACACAGGTCACCACGCACGTGCTGGGAATTACAGACAACGCTCCAACTAGAAACGCCATCACAAAAGTACATATCTCAAAGAACATAGCACATCTAAAACATCATTCAAATTATTGCATATACATGGTATAGAAACTTATACAAGATACAATCCACTCTCATGTACAACACTACACCCAAATCCCAAGGTACAACCACACAACTCCAACCCAAACATCCTAACTCTATGCCACTCCCAAGGGACTCCACTTCTACCTCAAAACCGAGGGTAAGCTCCTAAGCCAAGTCATGCTCTGTCTGCACTGCTTTTAATCCTGGAAAAATGTAAATGGGACACGTCAATGCGTGACCCAGTAGGAAGATCTAACTACGCTAGGTAGGGTCCAGTCTCAGAACTACTCTATCTAATTAAGGTCAGTCTAGTGATAATAATTATGGCAACAATTTAATGCATGAAGTAAAGCAGAACAGTGCAGGCATGCAATGAAAAGAAAGTACTGCAGAACTGATAAGCACAAAGGAAAGAAATGCAAACAACAATTTCATGAATACCCTCAGATGATATCACAAAGAAATTATAATGCATTAATCTTCAAGTTTACAATTATATTTAATATTTGGAAAAAAAAACCTGGGTAAAACGTTGGACGTAAGGAGCTGGACTTCACCCAGGGTGGGTGAAAAGGTGGTACCCCACCAATGGAACACGTGCACTGATCAGTGTAATGAGGCCTCTCGTAACTCCCCTTATCGGAAGTTAGAATAGTGTTACTCAACTACCTCATGGAGCATCACGAGTACACCAAGGGCATCTCCAACTCTGCCAACTCCCCCTAACAGGAGTGATGAGAGTGAGATACATATATTGTCCAGTCCTTAAGCCTATATTTTACACGTGTTTTCCCCTATATCCCATGCCTGGAATCTCACCCATCTCCAGCTGGACCGAGAATTCCATGTTGTTATTAACACTCGTCCCCATTCTCAGTTTATAGAACACATCATATCTTAGCGGTATCAATTACCGCATTCACATTTCTCATCATTTCATCATTTCATCGATGTTGGGATTTAACCACGACCATCTCATAACATGGAACAACTCAGAATGTCCAATTCACATTTTGGATGCCCATTTTCTTCATGATAGAATTTCCAGATTTTTCATACTATTAAACATAGTACTACCATGACACATAATTCATCGCATCAGCACACTCTCGTAACCCATGTACACAGCAATAAACATGAAAACTGAGAACAACATCAAAGAATCAAGCAATATCAGTCCCTTATAGTTAGAATCTGACCTAATGTTCAACATAAAGGTTTTAGATGAATTAATTAGCTTTCCAATTGTCTAAGAATGTATAATTTGGACAACTATAAAGACGTTATGACATGTACCCCACTGGGTGACAGAATCTGCCCAAAATGGACATATAGTTGAATATCAGCAGTTATATGCCCTTTACCGTCGAAACCAAAGGTTAGTCCCAACTTAAAAGTTGGAGATAAATTAATAAGATTTCCAGATTATATTAGAACATGATTTATGGAGCATTATACAAAAATTTATGCACAGTTGAATTCACTGCAAGAACTTAAAACAACAAAGTCTGTCCAGAATTGACACCCAGTTGAAGTTTATCTAATGTAGTCCAATTATAGACATAATATGGGTTCAGTCTTTAAATGAAAGTTGTAGATGACTTCAAAGCTTTCCAAATTATCTTAAATCATCCTTTTTGGAGTACTAGGTTAAAAGTTATGCCTATATGAATTCACAGGACATGACTGGCATATGAAACAGAACATCATCCTCACAACACCGCAATCACGCAACACCACACACATGTCCACAACAAGAATAATGACACTACAACAACACCAATTATAATCACTACAACATTCATAACACTATAGACATCCCCAATCCCAAACATACTATTCCAAAGGAGTAGCTAGAGTTATGAACTTCTACAGATTATGTGGTGCTCAAACTGTCCTGACACTGAAATTATTAGTAGTATAGATCAATTAATATAGTCATGTTATAATCAGAATCTGATTAAGGACACAACATGACATTTGTAGTTAATTTAATCAAAATTCCTGATTATCAAGAATCATGGCATTTGGATATCTGATGTAAAAGTTATGCTCTGTTTAACAACATGGTGCAGAATCTGCCAGAATTTGACACTACGACAGAGAAAAGTAATTCAGTCTAAATACAGGTAGAATCTAAAGTTATTTTCTACATAAAAGTTGTAGACAACTTGAATCGCTTTCCAAATTATATTTAATCATAATTTTGAATAACTACATTAAAAGTTATGCCAAATTAACTTGGCAGCAGAAACTGGACTAGCAACAGAAACTGCAATTAGCATGTAGAGATGACATGGACATAATACACCATAAGGAATTAGATTCCTACAAGAAGATGAAATTGAGCCCTAACTGATATGGTTAGAAATCCTATCTTAAGAGTCTTCCTCACTTCTAGCTCTAGCTTTGGCCCTTCTTCTCCTTCTCATTCGTCTTCGCTACAGCTCCTTCTTCTTCCAAACTACTCCTTTTTCTTCACTTTATTGGATGATGGTGAAGGATTTTTCTAGGTCTTGGTGGTTGGGGGGGGGGTTGTGTAAGAGGTGGAGGGAGGTGTTAGGCTTTAATGGGGAGGGGAGAGGATGAAGCTTTTAGTTATTCTTTTCATTTTTGGATTTTC
The DNA here is from genome assembly GCA_030789695.1 of Scilla litardierei. NCBI lineage: Eukaryota > Viridiplantae > Streptophyta > Magnoliopsida > Asparagales > Asparagaceae > Scilla > Scilla litardierei. Next base: position 469,416 of record JAULAV010000092.1, read on the forward strand.
TTCTCTCTTTTCTTTTTTTCCTTTAAAATTATTCAAATTATCTTCTTCTTCATCTATCTCCCTAATAGCATGCCAAGTGCTTGCTTAGATGTCATGGTTAGGGCTAGGATTAATATGCTTAATGACACCTAAGAGAGCTAGGTGTCATTAAGAGAGATTTTAGGATTTTGGGAAAATAACTAATTATCATGACATATATGAAAAGACGCTAATGCCCCTTACCAACTTAAGAAGCATAATGACCATTCTATCCTCACTCCTTCTAGCTATTAACAAGAATACCATTCTATGAAACAACCCCTCACCGTTGATAGATAATTACAATCATGCCACTATTCATACATACAACTACATGTATATACAAAAATACGCACATTTATATATACACATATATCTATCTTCATGTACACCTACTATACACCCACATATCCACATATACACTAGACAAGGCATACATATACACATAAATACACTAGTCTAGGTTACACTACTAATATACATACTTATCAATACACATACTTACAAACACCAATCTCTTTAACATAACTTACAACCATATATACCCAAACATAGTCCAATTAATATATCACTATATAAATATGTAAACACACTACATACATGTATTACTATACATCTAAGACACATACACAGACATAAATTCACATATAACACACCTTATATCCATATATACTTCCATACATACAAAGATAAATACATACATGGTAGACATACATACACGTATATAAGTATAGAAGCATGTTGAGTATTGGACTTCTCCCTACTTGGTTTTGATGATGAGCAAACATAACTACTTGTGACTAATCTCTTACTTGCAGCTAATCCATTGCTTAAGCCTTTCATGAAGATCAATTAGCAATGGATGTCACTTACGGATCAATCAAAGCTCGTAAAGTCGATTGGATGATCAAAGATGAAGATAGAATCTTCAAGACGATTTTAAGATCATTCTAAAGAAAGAAGAGAAGCAAAAACAATTGTAATCTTTTTATTCTTTTTTTCTTTCTCATTAGTATGTAGCTTAGAAGTAGAATTATTTTAAACCCACACACACACATTCCATTCTATCCTAGGAAAGCATTAGAACTCATTTCCTAAGCCTCCATTTCATAATTCTCAAGCATGTGTATTTTGGACTTTCAACAAGCGACTGATGAACGAAATACAAGTGCATGTCCCCTTACAGGTGCATGAGATTTGTTCTCCAGTCGTCTGTTATGTACATATTTCTTAACTTGATTTTTGGGCTTTCTGTTCTTATCTTTCATCAGGCAACTGCTGTAAAAGTACATGCGCATATCCAGTTACAGGAGCTTGTGACTTGTTAGTTAGTCGCATGTCTCCCCTTGCCCAGAATTCCCAAGGTTTGACATCTTTCGCAGTTGCGCCTGTAGGCAATGTAAGATGGATTTATAGGCGTAGGCTTATGGCACAGTCGCCTGTATATGCCTCTACAGTTGCTTGTCCCAACTTGTCAAACTTCCCAAGTTTTGACAACTTTTGCACTTGTATCTACAGGCGATGTAAGAAGGATTTACAGGTGCAATGTCCATGGCGCATTCGCCTGTATATGCTTCTACAGTCGCATGTCCTGTCTTCCCTGAACTCTTGAGTTTTTACTACTTATGCACTTAGGAATTCAGTCGCATGTAGAAGGTTTCTCAGTCACCTGTTAGTTTACAGGCGCCTGTCCGAACTTCATCAGTCGACTGTCCTACGTGGTAAGTTACCGTTTGAATTCTCACCTACCCTCTGACACAGTGCAGCATGCGCCTGTGTTTTCTTTACCAGTCGACTGTCTGGCGCATATTTTCTATCCATTGGCTTTTTCCACACTGATTTCAAAGGGGGTTTTGGGTATTTTGCTTGAGGGTTTTAGAGAACCTATAAGAGGGTCTCTTACTGTTCCATTGAGGATCTCTTACTGTTCCATTTAGGATCTCTTAGACAATCTTGCATTCATTCCTAAGCTTAATCTCTCAAGCTCTCTCTTCCTCAACTCTCAAGCCCTAGAAATCTCAACTCTAATCTTGTCTTCCCACTTAAACCAAATCTGAGCTTCATGCTTTGTTGAAGACAAGTGCAAGGGCTTTCCCTCATCTTGGAAGAGACATCAACACACACACACACACACACACACACACACACACACACACACACACACACACACACACACACACACACACACACACATGCTTCTTCACGTTCTACTTAAAGGCATAGGTGTTTGTAAGTGTTTACATTTCGAATTTCATTATCTCGTATTTCAATTACAATCTCGGTTTTTGAGAGTAGGTTTTCTTGATCCCAAGTTCTGGGAGTCAAGGACATCGATTGTACATCGATTACACTTGTAGGGTTGCTACAAGTGGGTTTAAAGTAAACCTCAAGTTAGGGTTCTAACTTGAGTATCCGGAGGTATCCGAGTGGAAGGGACGTAGGACTATCGGGAACAAGTCAGGATTGGACTTGGGTAATTCGAACCCTTGAAACATCTCTTTGTTAGTTTGTTTCATTTTTTGTTAATTTATAATTCCGCATTTATTGTTGGTAAGGAATTTAAATTGGTATAACTATCGTTTAAATTTTATAAACACTATTCAACCCCCATTCTAGTGTTTTCCTCATAGCAAGTGTTCTTTCAATTGGTATCAGAGCCCAAGTTTATAGCTATGGCATCCAATAACAACAACGTTCCTCCACCTCCTTCGTACAGCAATTACGATCGTGATGGTGCTTCTACCGTATTTGAAGGACAATCAACGGTTTGTCCTTCGCGTTTTAATGGCACGAATTTCGACTATTGGAAGTGCCGGATGGAGACATTCCTAAGGAGTGCTTCTCTTTGGAGAACCATTCATAAGCATTACGTTGAACCCACTGAAGAAGATTTCGACAAATGGACTCCCGTCGAGAAGTCTGTCGAGGTGAACAATGCCAAAGCAATGAACGCTCTTCATTGCACATTGGATCCAGATGAGTTCAACAAGATATACACATGTAAGAGTGCATATCAAATATAAAACCATCTCGTTGTCACACAGGAGGGGATGAACAAGGTAAAATTGTCAAAGGTATATGTTGGTATACAAAACTTTAACATGTTTCATATGCAGGAAAGTGAGAACATTGCAACGATGTATGGTCGTTTCACTGACATCACCAATGAGCTTGAAGCTCTCAGTCAAGTATACACACAACAAAAGAAAAGAAGAAAGATAATCATGGGAATGACTTCAAAGTGGGAAAGAAGGGCTATTGCCATTGAGGAGGTCAATGACATGAAGAGCTATAACGTGGTGAATCTCATCGGTAGTCACATGTCTTATGAAGTAAGAAGGGAGAACCGATTGAAGATTAGAGCTATGATGAACCCAACAGAGGCAAAGAAGAAGGCATTAGCATTCAAGGCTACCTCTTCATCCTTCGATGGTGATGAATCTGAGAATGAGATGGATTTGGAAGAAATGATGATAATGGCGAAGAAGTTCCAACGCTTCTTTCGCAAAGGTAAATTCCCTTTCAAATCTAAATTTGATTCCACTAACAATTATTCTTCTCTTTGTTTTAATTGCAACAAGCCAGAGCACATCAAGAAGGATTGCCCAATCATAAGGAACAAAGAAAAATGGAAAGCACCGAAGTACCACAAGTCCGACAAATTCAAGAAGGACAAGAAGAAAGGACTCGTTGGTAATTTCAATGACTCAAGTGGAGATTCCTTAAGCAAATCTGACGATGAGAAGGGTGAGAGTGCACATATGTGCTTCATGGCCCGAGAAGATACATTCTCCGATAGAAGCGATGGTAAGAACAATGAACCCGAGGTAACTATGGATGAACTTCGTATTGCTAACAAAGAATTATTGTCTAAGTATCAATCTCTTATTCTTAGATATACTAATTTGAACAAATCAAATGTTAGTAAATCATCCATGCCATGCATCACCACCAATGACACCATTGTTGACGCACTTACACTTGAGAAAGCCAATTTGGTTTCTCAAAATGGCACTTTGAGAAATGAGGTGAATTCCCTCAAATCTAAACTAGATTACGTTTCTTCTAAAGATAGTGTTGATCTAGCTTCTCAAAACACACAATTGGGTATTGAGAATGGTTCTCTCAAACCCCAAGTGCATGAGCTCACCACATGTGTGTCCACTTTGGACACTAATATTTCTTCCCTTAGGGAGAAAATGAGCTCATGTCCTCCCATGTTAAGAGATTTAACAAAGAAATAGGGCAATTGGATGAATTGCTTTCCAACCAATTTCCAGCCACACATCGTGTTGGACTTAGTTATGTGGAAGAAAACGCATCCAAATCACGCACCTCCTATAGTGGTGTAACTATAGATTTTGTGAGGCCATCCTCCAGTGAATCTACTAGTAGTGACAAAAAACTATTGGTAGCAAGCCCAACAAGAAAGTCACCACTACACACGTTTCTTCTTTTGACAAGAAACCCATTAATGGAGAAAAATCAAAAGAAAGGACACGTCTTTATGTACACTAACACTCACACTCGTAGGAACACTCATATTTCTCATGTGAACATGCATGATGAGTTGTATGCTCCACACCCACGGGCACATGCAAACTCACACATGAAAAATACTCATGCACGTGCTCCTACACGCTCTTATGCTCATACACATCATATGCATGCACATCCATATCCTTCACATCACATGTATGCTCCATATGCATCACATAATATGCATGCACCTCATTTTGCATATAACCCGTATATGTCTCATGCATATCCACCTCCACCTTTATATGCTAGACTCATGTTCCTAGGAAATATGCTCCACCTAGACCTCAATCTAATGTGCATGCAACTAGGAAGAGGACACTCAAAACATACACAATTTGGGGTCCCAAGAACACTAGAACAAATGATAGGAATGCATATGTAAATTCTTATTTTAGTGATGTGATAAATAGTGGTAACTATGTTGGGAAGCCAAAGTCCACTTGGAATTGGTTTCCAAAGGGCTAATCCTGTTGGACCGAACAAGCTTGGGTACCATGAGCTTATGGTATACTATGTACCAAGAACAAGAAAGAGAGCAATAATAGATAAAAGGAAAGGGTGGATACTCGATATCGGTTGCTCCAAACACATGACAGGAGATCTCTCCTTGCTCTCCGAAGTGATCTGCATTAAGAACGGTGAAATAGTCACCTTTGGAGGCAATCAAAAGGGAACCATCATTGGAGTAGGCAACGCCGGTAACCTATCCAAACCTCTTATTACAAATGTTTATTTATTTAGTGGTTTATGTCATAACCTTATCTCTATAAGTCAACTCTGTGACAAAGGTTACAATGTTAACTTTGGAGAGTGTATTTGTAATATAGTTGATAATGATTTACAAGTTTTATTTTCCGGTAGTAGGCGTAAAAATATTTATTATTTGAGCATGCGTAAAACCATAGAACATTGCTTAGTTGCTAATACAAATAAACAACTATTATGGCATCGTCGTTTTGGTCATGTTCATTTTAAGCACGTATATAAGTTAGCTAAGCAAGATCTAGTTAAATGTTTTCTGAAGATTTTAATAAGAAAAGTTTCTGTGATTCATGTTAACGATGTAAACTTCGTAAATCTTCATTTAAACTCAAAGATGGCATAACGTCTACGAGGCCCTTAGAATTACTTCATTTAGATCTTTTTGGGCCTACTAGAGTAGCAAATTTATGAAATGCTTATTATGAATTAGTCATTGTAGACGACTTTTCTAGATTTACACGGGTAACATTTTTAACCAATAAAAATGAAGCCTTTGATGAGTTTACCAAATTTGCAAAGAAAGTTCAAAATCTCTTAGGAACTACCATTATTACTATTCGTAGTGATCATGGAGGAAAATTTGAGAATGAACTTTTCTCTAAGTTTTGTGATGACAATGGGATTACTCACAATTTTTATTTTTCTCGTGCATCACCACAAAATGGTGTTGTTGAGAGAAAGAATAAGACTCTTATCGAGTGTGCACGCACCATGATCCATGATAGTCATCTTGGACTTCAATTTTGGGCGGAGGCGGTGCACACGACATGTTATGTGCTCAATAGGATCCTAGTGAGGCCCCGAACGAACAAAACTTGTTTTGAACTATTTCATGATAAAAAGCCTCAAGTTAAGTATTTTTGTGTTGTTGGTTCAAAATGTTTTATAAAGAACATTTTTGGTTATTTAGACAAATATGAGCCAAGATCCGATGAAGGAATTTTTATTTGATATTCCACACATAGCAAAGCCTACCAGACATAAAACAAAACCTCTTCAACGATCGAGTAATCACTACATGTTTACTTTCATGAAGATTTTGATATTCCTCATGTTGTCGATGATAGTGTAGATGTTTTATATGATTCCATTAGTAATTTTAAAATTAATGATTCTATTATTGAGACTAACAATGCTAATGAAAATGTTGAGAATGTTCCAAGTGATCCAGGTATTCCCAAAGCTTATCCGACCGTTCGTGACCACCCCTATGAGCAAATAATTGGAGAAATTGGTGTGGGTATCCCAACAAGGTCAAGAATTGATGAGTTCTTTCATTGTGCCTTTTTCTTTACCATTGAGCCAAAGAACATCCAAGAAACTTGTGAAGATAGCTCGTGCAAAGTTGCAATGGAAGATGAGCTTATGCACTTTGAAAGAAATGAAGTTTGGGAGCTCGTTCCTCTTCCAAATGGTAACGAAGTCATTGGGACCAAATGGATATTTAAGAACAATGCAGATGAGAACAAGATCATCACAAGGAACAAAGCAAGGTTAGTAGCTCAAGGCTACCGGTAAGAAGAAGGTATCGATTTCGATGAATCCTTTGTATCCGTAGCTAGATTAGAAGCTTTAGTTTGCTTTTATATTTTACATCTCATAAGAATTTTAAATTATTTCAAATGGATGTTAAAAGTACATTTTTAAATGGCATAGTTAATGAAGAAGTTTATGTTTCTCAACCACCTAGTTTTACTCATGCAAAGTTTCCTAATCATGTTTTCAAACTTAAGAAAGCATTATATGGGTTAAGACAAGCTCCTAGAGCTTGGTATGATCGACTCAAAACCTTTCTTTTGGATTTAGGTTTTAAAATGGATGAAGTTGATTCAATTCTTTTCATTAAAGATTATGAAAATGGCATCCTCCTTATTCAAGTTTATATAAAAGATATTATCTTTGGTTCTACTAACTTTAACCTTTGCCAAGAATTTTCTAAATCTATGTAGGAAGAATTTGAGATGAGCACATGAGTAAGCTCAACTACTTTCTAGACCTTCAAAATTGGCAAATGAAGGATGTGATTTTCATACACCAAACCAAGTATACCAGGGAGATTATTAAGCGATTCGGGATGGAATCGTCTTCAAGCAAAAGGACTCCCATGCGTACGACCACCCATTTACACAAGGATGAAAACGGGAAAGATGTAGACATTCGTCTGTATCGAGGTATGATTGGTAGCTTACTTTATTTTACTACTAGTATGCCATATATCATGTTTTCAGTATGTCTTTGTGCTAAATATCAATCTAGACCTAAGGAATCGCACTTGATTGCGGTTAAACGAATTTTTCGTTACCTCAATCAAACACTAGATTATGGGTTACTTTACCCTAAATCTAGCACGTATGAGCTAGTCTCGTATAGTGATGCTGATCTTGCTGGATGCAAATCTGACAGGAAAGTACTAGTGGCACTTGCCATTTTTTAGGAAATTCCCTTGTCTCTTGGTTTTCAAAGAAGCAAAACTCTGTATCTTTGTCCACGACTGAAGTAGAATATATTACCACGGGTCTTGCATGTGCACAAGTCCTTTGGATGAGACACATACTCAAAGACTATTGTGTCAATTGTGATACCCTATCATGGTTGATAACTAAAGTGTAATATGTCTTTCCAAAAATCCGGTGCACCACTCCCGTTCCAAACACATAGATGTGAGACATCATTTTATTAATTATCATGTAGCTAAGAAGGACATCATCTTAGAGTACATTGAAACCCAAAAACAAATCGCCGACATCTTCACTGAACCTCTAAAAGAAGACTGATTTGTGAGGTTGCATGGAGAATTATGGATTATGGGTGAATCTGAGATTTAGGAGTTCTTTATATATGTTATAACCTGTTTTGAGCTCATTTGATCTTTTCCCTATCTCATGTTGAATATGTCATACTTTCACATTTGTTTTCAATGAGATTTATTGGAGATTTTTGATGATTTGAAGATTAGATTAATATGCTTAATATGTGTATTAGTCTATATGCTTATGATGGTTATTTTATGTTATTAGAATGATTAGAGTATATGTTTAAGGGTGAGCAGTCTCAAATCCTTGATTCTAACTCAATTCTGGATTTCAGAACCAGGACAGTCGACTGCCATTTCTTCTACAGTCGATGGCTCAATCTCCAATTTTTAGCCTTCATAACTCTTATTCATGACATGCGACTGATGGTCATTTTGTTAGTTCTTGGGTTCATGACATGCGAAATATGCATCTCTCTCTGTTTTATTTCCATCACTGCAGCAGTCGCCTGATGAAGGTTATTCAGTCGACTGTGTGTTTTACAGTTGCCTGTGTAGTCTTCTACAGTCGACTGTCATGGCTCAGATTATAGTCGTTGGGATTTTTCTAACCGTTGAACATTCGACTGTCATTTGTTCATCAGTCGACTGTCTGTGCCATAAACTGCCAAAATCTAGCCGTTACAGATTTCCTCCCTTTGGATTTTTGGCTGGTTTTATGGGTTCCTTTGGGCTTCCTATATATAGGAGTTGGTTTAGTTCATATAGAACTCTTGGTTAATATTGAATATCTTAGAGAATCAATAGCCACTCCTAATCTCTCCCATTCCCTCATTAGAGCTTCAATCTTATGCTATCGCATCTAAGCTCTGGGGAATTTCTCCAAGGGATTTCAATCTCATTCCTTTTCTTGGAGAACATATTTCTTCTCTTCATTTCATACACTCAAGTGAGAAGTGTTAGGATTCATTCCAAGAAGAGAGAAAGATCATCAAGTGTAATCAAAGCCTCATCTCAAGCACTTGGTCATTCACTTGCATGTCTTCTTCTTCACATTGGTAAAATCATATCAAGGTATAGGTAAGTGTTGTTTCGTTTTGTTTTTTGTTCGAAACCCTAATTCTCTTTGTGGAAATTAGATACTCTCTTTATGGAAGTAACTCTCTTTGTGAGAGTTTGGTTCTTTCTGTGTGAAAGAACAAATCCTCTGTGTGAGGTCTCTTTATGTGAGAGTAAGGATATCTCTTTGTGGGAATCCTAAATCCTCTGTGTGAGGTATCTCTGTGTGAGATTGTATACACTTCTTTGTGTGGGAATATAGTGAATACTGGTGTGGCTGGACGTACCCAAGTTTTGGGGAACCAGGGTAAAATCCTTGTGTTTGCATTTGTTGTTGTTGAGCACTCTGTTAATTTCTGCTGCTTATTGTGCTTTAATTTTAGTAACTTTAATTAAACACTTTGCTAGCCATTACACTATTCACCCCCCCTCTAGTGTGTGTGTAGCCCTGCAGGGTCCCTTACACATTTTTCAGTCGACTGCTCATCTGCTAGGCGACTGTATTTTGGTCATCAGGCGCCTGCCCAATTGTCACGAATTTTTCAGAGAGTTGGCTCAAAATTTCTTCAAAATTTGACTGTGCAGCAGGCCCCTGTAAGTCATTTCACATGCGCCTGTCCAAATGCAGGCGACTGTAGTTTCTTCTACAAGCGTCTGTCTGCTTTCTGAGTCATTTTTTATTAGGGCTTGATAGGCGACTGCACATTATGCATCAGTCACCTGTCCGCCAAGTTTGGCAGTTCGTAGCCCACGATCTGAGCCATTATTTTTGATCCAACGGCCCAGATCACTCCATCTCTCTCTTATAACCGTCGATGGATGTGCCTTTTTCTCTCTCCGTGCGATTCAGTTCCTCGAAGAGTTCCTCCCTCCATCGACAGCTTCCCCTTCTTTCTTCGATCGATCAGCCCCGTCTGGCCATCCTCTTCCGTCCGATCACCCCCTTTTGGTCGGCATCCTCTCTTCTCCATCCTCTATGGTATAAATCTCTCCTTTTACACTCGTATTTTGCCATAGTTTCTCCTAATTGTCGTTTTTCGTCAATTTCGCTTGCTTTCATTTCTTGATATGGCCCCCAAAACTGCAACTTCTTGGTTAAAACCCTTGAAGAAGCCTAGTGTTCCTTCGCCTAAAGCTTCTCTATCCAAACCCAGCTCCCAAAGTGATCGGTCATCTCCTTCTGAATTTTTGGGATATCAGTGTCTGATTCTCTTCCCTCTGAGTTCTTTGGGTCTGAGTATGAGCCTTCACATGTAGCTCCTGCTGACTCCTATATCCCATCTCTATCAACTCCTTCTCTTGATCCTCTCCACATTCAGTTGGATGAGAGAATGACACTTTTGGATCTGAAAGTCTCTAGGTTGGACCAGAAGATCTCTGTTTTACTTGAGCTTTTCCATAATTCGTGTGTACATCATGGCTTTCATGTTCCTACCTCCCACCAAGCTTTGTTTCCTCCTTCTAAGGATATCCCATATGTTGTTGTTATTGGTAACATTTTGGCTCCTCCAGCTTACGTCACCCAGCCTCCTTCTGCTCACATCTCTCCAGTGTCTGTTGCTCCTACTGCTGGTCAGTCTTCTGAGCCTGTTCAAGTGGACATCCCTGCCACTGGTATTGCATCGTCATCAATGAGTAAAGCTCCTGTGTACCCCCGTCGTTGTTCTGCTCATTTGATGTCCTCATGGCGTTCAGCTCGACCTTCTCCTTAGGACTCCACTGTCGAGATTGACTGATGTTGTTCCAAGACATCTCACCCTAGGACCTAGTATTTTATTCTGCTAGGGTTTGAGAGTCTTAGTTTGTTTAAATGTTTGGTTGGTGTATGGATGGTTGTATCTATTTGTTTGTGTGCGATGGTGCTTGTGGCACATTGGATGGTTATGTATTTTTGCATACAATTGTGTATGTGGAGTTGGATATTTTTTTGTAAACTCCATGTATCTTTTCCACACACACACACAGACATGTATTTCCTTTGGCTAATTATACTCTGATGTGCTCTATCATATGTGTATATGTTGTGCAATTTTGTCTCTCTTTGTACTCTTTAATGTATATGTTGTGTGGTGAGACACCTTGCATGATTAATGTTGATATTGGACTTCTATTCCTTTAGTCAACTAAGTTTTCTAGTTTTTGATGTGCTTTGATATGTATGTGTGTGATACACATTCCTGTTTTCTTGATTTACAATTGGTATCACATTAAAAACGTATCACATTCTTTAAATTCTCATGATCGTTTTAGTTTTATTTAGCACTATTGTTGTTGTTTCCCTACTCCCTCTTTTTGGGTAATGCCATAGAGGGAGAGAAATAAACAAATCATAATTTTGTGCTATTTATGAGCTAAACTTGAATCTAAAATTGAAGTTGCCTTAGATTCAGGGGGAGTAAGATATAATGAATTTGGATTCAAAAATCCAAAATTCTAATACTTGAATTCATATCATTCATATATATATCATTCTAATGCTTTAATTTGATCTCAAGATGCCCATATATTTATTGACTAACTTGATTAGCATCTATGTAGGGGGAGTAAGTTTTCATTAAGCACAATTATTTATCTTTTTGTTTATGTCTGTTTGTCATCATCAAAAAGGGGGAGAATGTTGAGTATTGGACTTCTCCCTACTTGGTGTTAATGATGAGCAAACATAAATACTTGTGACTAATCTCCTATTTGCAGTTAATCCACTGTCTAAGCATATCATGAAGATTAATTAGAAATGGATGCCACTCAAAGATCAATGAAAGCAAGAAAAGTGAATTGGATGATCAAAGATGGTGATTGAAGCTCCTATTAGACTTCAAGCTCATACTTTGGATAGAAAAGAGAGTTCTACATAATGTAATCTTATTTTTCTCTTCTAGTATGTAGCTTAGAAGTAGACCTATATTGGAGCACACACATCATTTATGTCTAAGGAAATCATTAGATCACTTTTCCTTAGACTCCAATTCAATTTTACCAAGCATGTGAATATTGTGATTTTAACAGGCGACTGCTGAACGATTTACATCAGACTCCAATTCAATACTTCTTAACTTGATTTTTGGGCTTTCTGTTCCTATCTTTCATCAGGCGACTACTTTACAAAGTACATGCGCATGTCCAGTTATTTGCATCTGTGACTTATTAGTCTGTCGCTTGTCTCCCCTTTCCAGAATTCCCAAGTTTTGACATCTTTCGTACTTGCGCCTGCAGGCGATGTAAGAAGGATTTGATGGGAAATTGGATCTCATCCCTAAGTGGTTTTGATGATGAGTACACCAAATGATATTAGTGTACTAACTACACTACACTTAAGTGTGCAGGTTATGCAACGAATGAAAAGGTTTATGCATACTCCGAAGAAGTACAAACTACACATAGTAAAGACAAAGACGACATTGCTAAATTCAAATGATGAAGCTCACGCTTTAAAGAAAAAGAAGCTCAAAGAAAAGCTTGCATCTACTTTATCATTGGATCGAGATTCATGACGACTCGTCTTAAGTCTATAGTGTGTGAGTTGTATCTTTCTTAGGATTATGTTAAAGCCAAAAGTAATTATAACACACACACTCAAAATGATTTCAAAGTTAAAATGTTTTCAAAATTTTTCAAATCATTTCAAAACTCTTGAGAGCAATTGCTATCTTTTTCCTATTTTAGTAATTAATCTCCATTACACCCTGGAGTTAATTACATCTCTTGCTAGCTAAGTTTCAGAAGAAACTGCTCTGGGAGTCGACTACCAAAGAGTGGGAGTCGACTACCAGCTGGAAATTGTTCTTCTTCTGAAACGCTCTGGGACACGTCTACCACCTTAAGGGAGTCGAATACCAGCTGTCGAAATTCAACTTTCTGACTTGCTTGATTGCCTCTTCAATTCATTGCCTCCTTATATTTTGGGACAAAAGTCATACCTAATTTGAATTTCAAATCCTCTTATTTAAACCTATAAATAGTAGAGATCATTTCAACAACAAAAAAATAACTCTACAACTCTCAAATCTATTTTGTGCTGAAATTTCTAAGATCTCTTGTTCTCATTTTCAGCTCTCATTATTTTGTTAGCCAAATCTGCTAGTATTTTCTGATCTCTAATTATTTCTTTTTTAGATCAAGTTTAATTTGGCTATTTCAAAATAGTTTTTCAAAATCCTTGTTCTTTATTTTGATCTTATTTAAAAGGATTTTTGAAAACAACGATCTAGATCACGAAGAATAAAATTCATATCTTTGTGTGATCTAAGATCATATTTTGAATTCTATTTAGCCACTAATACACTTTGTTATTTATTACTTTGGCTATAGAATTTGGGTGTAAATCCAAACTCCACCAAATATTGTGGTGAGTTGGATATTGGCTTTCATGTTGTGATTTGCCCTTTGTTGTAAGGGTGTTGGAAATCCTAAACAAGTCTAGGTGTTGCAGTGTTGCAGTCGGAAATCCTGGTCAAGGCTAGCTATTTGGAAAATCCAAACGAGTGGAGTTAGGTGCTTGTATTTGCCAAGGCAAATAGTGGAAATCTCGTACCGGATTGTTCGGGGACTAGACGTACCCAAGGTTGTGGGGAACCAGGATAAACATCCTTGTGTTTGTGTTTGATTCTTCTGCATTTGTTTATCTTTGCTCTTACATTATTATTTGCTGATTGTTGTACATCTATTGCAAAGATTAACTCTCTTTTATCCACTGTGAATAAAGATATAATATTTGTATTATTTGTAATCTTATCTATCTTATCACTCAGCAGCGTTGTGCTTATAAATTCTCTGGGAGTCGACTACCATTCATAGTGAGTTGACTACCTACTGTGCTATCTCTCTGATCAGCATTGCTTATATGATTAACGTGTTGATTAAGAACCAAGCGTAGATCACTCTACTTGATTTTTTAGGCAACATTAGAAGGATTATAATTATGCTAACCAACGAACGAAAAAGATTTATTATCTGCACAACATTATTCAACCCCCCTTCTAGTGTTGCTTGACATCCACATGATCAAACAGGATTTACAGGCGTCTGCCCATGGCATAGTCGCCTGTATATACCTCTACAGTCACCTGTCCCAGCTTGTCAAACTTTCCAAGTTTTGACAACTTTCGCACTTCCGTCTGCAGGTGATGTTAGAATGATTTACAGGCGTCTGCCCATGGCACATTCACCTGTATATGCTTCTACAGTTGCATGTCTTGTCTTCCCTGAACTCCTGAGTATTTACCACTTACGCACTTAGAAATTCAGTAGCCTGTTGGTTTACAGGCGCATGTCCGACCTTCATCAGTCAACTGTCCTACATGATAAGTTACCATTTGAATTCTCACCTACCCTCTGACAGAGTGCAGCAGGCAACTGTGTGTTCTTCACCAGTCGACTGTCTGGCACGTATTTTCTATCCGTTGTCTTTTTCCGCATGGATTTCAAAGGGGGTTTTGGGTATTTTGCTTGAGGATTTTAGAGAACCTATAAGAGGGTCTCTTATTGTTCCATTGATGACCTATTAGACAATCTTGCATTCATTCAAGCTTAATCTCTCAAGCTCTCTCTTCCTCAGCTCTCAAGCCCTAGAAATCTCAATTCTAATCTTGTCTTCCCACTTAAACCAAATCTGAGCTTCAAGCTTTGGTGAAGACAAGTGCAAGGGCTTTATCGCATCTTGGAAGAGACATCAACACACATACACTTGTTCCTTCAAGTTCTACCTCAAGGCATATGTATTTGTAAGTGTTTACGTTTCGAATTTCATTATCTTGTATTTCGATTACACTCTCGGTTTGTGAGAGTGGGTTTGCTTGATCCCAAGTTGTAGGAGTCAAGGACATTGATTGTACATCGATTACACTTGTAGGGTTGCTACAAGTGGGTTTAAAGGAAACCTCAAGTTAGGGTTCTAACTTGAGTATGCGGAGGTATCCGAGTGGAAGGGATGTAAGATTACCAGGAACAAGTCGGGATTGGACTTGGGTAATTCAAACCCATGAAACATCTCTTTGTTAGTTTGTTTCATTTTGTGTTAATTTATAATTCCGCATTTATTGTTGGTTAGGGTTTTTAAATTGGTATAACTATCGTTTAAATTTTATAAACACTATTCACCCCCCCATTCTAGTGTTTTCCTCATAGCCAGGGTCCTTACAAAGCATACACAATTATAGTATTTCACACACATGGTATTAATGTTAGTAAGTTGTAAGGTGTATCTGTAGTTGTACTTGTAAGGACCGTCTATGCCTTGCAATACTAACAACAAACTCTAGGGGTGAATAGAGTAATTGCCAAACTTGCAAATGCGGAATTTTAAATGCAAGAGGAATTTAAACACTACAATCAGCAAACGCAACCACAAGATTTTACCATGGTTTCCCAAAATTGGGCACGTCCAGCCACACCAAATATTCACTATAATTCTCATAAAGAGAGTGAATACAATATCATACAGAGTACCTCACACAGAGGATTTTGGATTCTCACATAGAGAAATCGTTGCTCTCACACAGAGAGAGACTTTAACTCTCACACGGTGAGTACTCAACTAACCCTACACAAGGGTTTACCTCTCACAAAGAGAGTAGCTAGCTTACACAAAGAAAGCTAGGGTTTCAATTACACAAAGTTGAAATTAACTCTCTTACCTATGCCTTGAGATGAACTTACTCAATATGAAGATGAAGGCATGGAAGAGGATCTCCAAATGATGAGATGAGCTTGATTGTACTTGGATGATTTCCCTTGAGCTAAGCTTTAATGCATGAAGAGATTAGAGAGCTCTAAGAGGAAAATAAGAATTAGGAGTGTGGCTTAATGATCCTTAATGATCTTCAATAGTTCCAAGAGTTCTTAATGAACTAAGCCAACTCCTCTTTATAAGAAGCCCCAAAAACCCTATAAAACCCAAGGAAAAAGCCAAGTGAGAAATCTGCAAAAGATATAATCTAGAATTTTACGGCTAGACAGTAGACTGAAGAAGGACTGATAGTTGACTGGTCAACTGTCACGCCCCGCTTCCCAAACGACGGAGGTGAAGCGTGACTATGGTCCGCTTAGGCCGGAGCTGAGAAGCCCGGACCCAATAAGCGTCTGTGTGGTACTCCAAGACGAAAGAACAGGTCCCTGCATGTTAGTACAGAACAATAAAAAGTACTGAAAAATAAAACATTCATTTTATTCCAAATTTATCAATCCAGATTACTGAGAGTCTAACAAAGGCCTAAGTCGGCTACAACGACAGAAAAAGTAAACTACTGGTGCAAGCACCCAACCTAGACAGAAAGTAAACGGTGCAACGCACCTAACAAACTACAGTGGAACCTCTGATTCGGTAACACGAAGATCTCTAACTCTGGTCCTCCTCGGGCACATACTCAGGATCGACGTCCTCCGGCTCTACGTCCTCGGGTAGCTCTGCCTCGTCGACGTACTCTGGCTCCACACCTGACGTACAGCACCCAAAGAAAGGAACTGTACGTCAGGTAAAGTCTACAAAAGAGGTCAGACTCTACTGCAAGTGTACCGAACTATTAGACATCAGTTTACTGGTTGATTAGCATGCTGGGCTTATAACAGTGTAACAAAAAGGAAGTAACGCAGTAGGAAAGTAAAGTGTAGCAAGCAGTAGTCGTAACGTGTGCTACCGACGACGGGACTAACATAAACAGGTCGTGACAAGACATGATAAAACCAGCAAGACAGGACAGGACAAGACAAGACAAGCCACGTGTGACTCGAAGGCTTCACGCCTTACTGTTCGAGGGGGATCAGACCCTCTCCCCGTGCGCACGCTCAACCCTACCCCAACCCAAGTGCTCAAGACAAGACAAGTCCGTACAATGGATCACTCGGAGAGTGCCCTATTACCCGCAGGCTGTGTATCCGTACAAGGGATCACTCAGAGAGTGCCCTATTGCCCGCAGGCTGTGTATCCGTACAAGGGATCACTCAGAGAGTGCCCTATTGCCCGCAGGCTGTGCAAAACAAGACACGACGTGACATGAAAGGGATAGTTCTTCTAGGGGGTCCACACGCACGCACACACAAGATAACCCTACGGTGTCAAAAGTTGTTATTGTTGCGCTTAGACTTCGTCGTCAAGTCTAAGTCGTCAGGGTGTCCCAGACGCTATCATTTCGCATCCGGTTCTATTTGTTCACGGTCTAATAGTTCTAGCAGTTTAATACCAAAGCACGGCCAAAAGCGCAAGTGAGTACACTTGCCTGCGGTGGCGAGTGTATCGTCCGTCCGGGGCGTCTCGTCCAGGCGTCTCGTCCGTGGTAGTCCGTCTGAAACAGTGTCACGGTGACGATGTCAGGTCGCGATTTTCATCAAGTCCTATTAGGGTTTGTTTCTAGATTATCGGGACTATCCAAATCGTCATAAGTCATGTTTTGGTGTTTCTTCAGCCTAGATCGACCACTACCCTATATGCACAGAAAAGTTGTCTGACGGTCGATTTCTACAGTGGCATCGTTTTACTGGTGCAGAAAAGTAAATTTAGTTATCGCTGTCTGATTTTTAGTTAGGGTTCAGTTTTGCTACGGTGTGGGTTTGCTACAAGTTAGGGGGGACCAACCACTCCGGTGTCTGGAGTAGAGCGGAAGTAGTGTCTGATCAGTAGGAGATCTGGCGTTGTCTACGGCGTCTCGGCTACGGGTAGCATAGCCAGACATGCTCTGGCAGCAAACTGAAAGTACGGCAGCGTGCAGGAATAGCGAACAGCGAAGACGAGCCCGGTAACCGTTCGTAGGAGGCGTTGGCAGCGTCAAGGAGCCGCGAAACAACGAGCATGAAGAACAAGGGCCAAGGAGGCCAAAATAGCGAATAACAGATGCGTAACAACGACAACAAGCCGTTGAAACGCTAGCCGAGGGGCTGTCCGGCCTAGGGGCTGTCGTCGGAGGGCGTCACCGACCTAGGGAAGATCGGCGTGACAACGGGAAGGCCGCGGTGCTATGACTGGGGTGGCACGGCGCCGAAAAAACACAGCAGCAGCCGCTCGGCTGTTGCTGTCACGTTTGCAGCGAGGAAGACAGCTCGACAGGGCTGTCCGGCGATCGGGGCGGCGCTGGGAGTGACAGCGGAGACGGCGGGGTCTCGCAGGCGGCCGGGGCGATGGTCGTAATGGCAAACGGCACCGGAGGGAAAATCAGTAGCGCGGCAGGCTGCTTGCATGAAGAAGAAGGTTGCCGGTGGGGCAATTGCAGGCTAGGGCAGCCGCCGTGCGACGGCTCCGGCCTGGGGAGTCTTCGGGCGCGGTCGGACGTTGGGTTAAAGCCGGCGCGGGGTGAGGTGCGAGGGGGAGATGTGAGAGGGGAGAGAGCTCGGGGGAAAAAGTTTTTTTTTGATGCGGCGGCTGTGAAATTGTTTTTGCCCTAGTTATTTGTTCACGTGAAGGAAGTTGTGTATGGTTTATAAAAGTGATTTAATTTGATATATAGAAATAGGATATATGTTATTTGAGGGAGAGAGATAGTGATAGAAAGAGTGGGGGTGGGAAAAAGTGTAGTGCCAAATAGTGGCAGAAGATTTACCCTTGATACGTATGAGTATCAATAGGGATTTGCTAAGATTTGATCATGAATTCAAATTTCAAAAGATTAGGGCTAAAATCAACGGTCGAGATTTATCCGGGTGATATCTTTCGCTTCGGGCGTCAGAATAATAATCCGAAAATACCGGGGCGATCGTGGAGACGAGACACAAAGATCTACAGAGCCTGATCGTGCACTATGTTTACCAAAAATTTACGTAAAATTGGAAACGGTGTTTTGAGACAAATGACTAAAATGCCCCTATCATTCCAAGTCTTTTTGCGAGAAAACGAGCCGTGAAATGACGTTCCCAAAAATTACTATAAAATTCTACACTCTCATACGGTCACAACGGCATATCACATCGCATATGCCGGAATCCAGAGATAGCCAAATAAAATACGTGCACGATAAAGCACGTGCACGCAGCAAATCCATAAGGTCGGAAAGCGACCGTTACATCCTACCCCACTAAAAGAAAGATTCTGCCCTCGGAATCAACAACACTAATCAGCAAACAAGAATGGAAAACGCTCCATCATCTCCTCCTCGCTCCCAAGTGGACTCTCCAGGTGATCCGTGACGCTACATCACTCTTACCAGGTCGACTACCTTATTCCTCAATTGCTTCTATCGACGGTCCAAAATCTGCACAGGCTGCTGGTTATATGTCAGGTCCAGACGGACCGTAATCTCAGAGAAATCAACCGTGTGCGACGGATCACTGACGTACCGACGTAACTAAGATACGTGAAAAAGGTCGTGAACACCCTCCAAAAATGGTGGCAAAGCAAGGCGGTAGGCCACTGCTCCCACACGCTCCAGCACATCGAATGGTCCAATATACCTTGGACTCAGCTTTCCCTTCTTCCCGAAACGAATGACTTCGCAGTTCAGAGAAATCTTCAGGAAGACGTGATCTCCAGGCTGAAACTCCAAAGGTCTCCTCTTGGCATCAGCCCAATGCTTGAATCGATCCTACATAACTCTGAGCTTCTCCCTGATATCTCTCACGACATCCACAGCTTCCACTATCATCTCTGGACCCAATAGCTCCCGATCTCCAATGTCATCCCAGCTCAGTGGCGATCGACATTTACTCCCATATAAGGCAGCAAACGGCGCCATGCCAATGCTCGCCTAGTAGCTGTTGTTATACGAAAACTCCACCAAGTGAAGATGGTCCTCCCAAGATCCCTTCAAATCGAGCGTACAAGCTCGCAGCATATCCTCTAGAATCTGAATAGTCCTATCAGACTGGCCATCGGTCTGCGGGTGGTATGCCGTGCTGAAACTCAGACTCGTACCCAAATTCTCCTGCAGACTTCTCCAGAACTGAGATGTGAACCTCGAGTCTCTGTCAGACACGATGCTCATGGGGACTCCATGTAAGCGTACAATCTCCTGCACGTACACGGCCTACATCACAACTAACTCAAAATGAAGTAAAAGAGAAGCAAAATAAAATTTTACCTCTAGATACTTCCTCGCCAAGACTTCCGTAGACTGACCCACTTGGACGGGGATGAAATGCACAGACTTAGTTAACCGATCAACGATTACCCAGGCTACATCGTTCTGTTTTGGGGTCCGAGGTAAACCAGTCACGAAATCCATCGTGATATGTTGCCACTTCCACTCCGAAATAGGAAGCGGTTGTAGCAGACCAGCCATACGATGGTGCTCAACCTTCACCTGTTGGCATATCAAACACTTGGCAACACTCCGTGCCACACTCCTCTTCATGCCAATCCACCAGTAATTCAGACGGAGGTCCTTATACATCTTGGTGCTTCCAGGATGTATAGAATATGGCGAGCTATGAGCCTCGCTCAAAAGCTCCTCCCGAACATCACCTGTAGGTACACAGAGTTTGCTGATGTACCGCAGCGAACCATCCTCATGAATCACGAACTCCGTCCGTAGTCCAGCTTCAACCTGCATCCTGATCCTCTGTAGCTTCGAATCTCCTGCCTGTGCTGCCTTGATCCGATCCACGATCGTGGACTGAATCTGCAAATTCATGAATGCATGAACCACACCAGGTAGGATGACTTCTAAATCCATCTCTCTCAGTTCCTGATGTAACCTCCAGTCGGCATTATGCATCATCGCAGTAGGAAGTCTACTCAAAGCATCGGGCACTACGTTCACCTTCCCTGGGTGATAATGCAAGTCTATCTCATAGTCAGCCATGAGCTCTAACCATCGTCTCTGACGCATATTAAGCTCCTTCTGCGTAAAGATGTACTTCAAGCTTTTGTGATCGGTGAAAATCTTCACGCTCTCACTCAGCAAAAAGTGCCTCCAGACCTTTAGTGCAAATATCATCGCTGCTAACTCCATATCGTGCATCGGGTAATTCTTCTCATGAGTCCTCAACTGACGAGAAGCGTACGCGACCACATGGCCATGCTGATGCAAAACACATCCAAGGCCCTTCCCTGATGCATCACAATATACTTCGAAGCCTCCGCTCTGATCCGGTACTGCCAAAACCGGTGATGTGGTCAATCTCGCCTTCAAGATACTGAAGGCCTCTTCACAAACATCTGACCAATGGAACTCCACATCCTTTCTCATCAGCTTCGTCATCGGCTCTGCAATCTTCGAGAAATCCTTGATGAATCGCCGATAATAGCCTGCTAAGCCAAGAAAGCTCCTGATATCAGACGCTGACTGCGGAGTCGGCCAATCTCTGACTGCTCTGACCTTCTCTGGATCTACAGATATGCCATCACTAGACACCATGTGTCCCAGGAACGTGACTCTGTCCAGCCAGAACTCGCACTTACTATACTTGGCATATAGCTTATGTCGCCTCAGCGTCTCCAGCACTGTCCTCAGATGACAGCTGTGCTCCTCCTCAGACTTCGAGTAAATAAGAATGTCATTTATAAAGATAACGACAAACTTATCCAAGAAGTCGTAGAAAATCAAATTCATCAAATTCATGAACACAGCTGGAGCATTGGTCACACCGAAGGGAATAACCACGATCTCATAATGTCTGTACTTCGTCCGGAAAGCTGTCTTCGGAATGTCGTCCTTCTTCACCTTCAGCTGATGATATCCGCTCTTCAAGTCCAACTTTGAGGAGACTCTCGAACCTCCCAACCAATCGATGCCAAGAATGACATCGAAATGCGGTAGGTCGTGTACGATGAAATCTGCAAATAATTCGTGTCCACTGACCACCAAGGGGATCGATCGACAACCCAAATTCACAGTCACCACTCCGTTCCCTGTGGTGATGTCCCAACATTTAGGAAGTTTATGGGAGGGAATGGAGTGCCTTCTTACATATCTCCGGTATAAGATGCACATGGATGCACCGGAGTCGAACAAGGCCAAGGCCGGGTGAGTGAACACTAGAATGGTGCCTAAGATATGAAAGAACTACGGCCAACTCACTAACCAACAACTAGAAAGGAAAACACACATATGCCAGCGAAACATTCTAACTATAAAAGAAAAGACTAGATCTCGAAAGAATGTACCTACAATAACACCATCCAAGTCTTCAGCCTCGCCGGCTGTCATGGTGTACGCCAGCTTCCGGAGTTGCATTGCCTGCCGAAACATCTGCTCCTGTAGGACCAAGGGTGGTCCACGGACAACAGCTCCTCTCTGAAATGGGGCAGGCGCACTACTATGCATTGAAGCTGGTGCTCCGCTCTCCACATGGCGATACCTTGGGCAATCTCTAGTAACGTGTTTGGCAGTTCCACATGTCAGACACAGACCCAGCTTCTTCCTGCAATTGGCATGAACATGCCCTGGCTTGCCGCAATAGTGACACAGGCCCCTGCACTGACCCTGCACAGGTTCTCCAGTCCTCTGGAAAGACACCAACTGAACGGGTCCCACTACAGTCCTAGCTGCTGACCTGAACTGCTCTGCTGGTCGGTTCCCTCACAGTGGCGGTGATGGTGCAGTCGGAGGAGCCCGGGCAGCACGGGCAATCTGATGTGCCTGTTCAACCAACCGATACTGAACCTCTAACATCTCTCTCATAACGTCCAGCAATTGGCGAAACTCGTCACCATGGCCATCCATGGTCCCGTCAGCTGAAGGTCCAACTCGAGCTTCATGTCCTCCCACCATCCTAACGATATAAAGACATAACTTAAACTCATACAAATTTCTGGATAATAATAAAATGAATGTCAATACTTCTATTGTTCCGAACTTGCAGAAAGAATGGGACCTGCATGGGCCACCACTAAAACCTGTCACGCCCCGCTTCCCAAACGACGGAGGCGAAGCGTGACTAAGGCCCGCTTAGGCCGGAGCTAAGAAGCCCGGACCCAATAAGCGTCTGTGTGGTACTCCAAGACGAAAGAACAGGTCCCTGCATGTTAGTACAGAACAATAAAAAGTACTGAAAAATAAAACATTCATTTTATTCCAAATTTATCAATCCAGAGTACTGAGAGTCTAACAAAGGCCTAAGTCGGCTACAACGACAGAAAAAGTAAACTACTGATGCAAGCACCCAACCTAGACAGAAAGTAAACGGTGCAACGCACCCAACAAACTACAGTGGAACCTCTGATTCGGCAACACGAAGATCTCTAACTCTGGTCCTCCTCGGGCACATACTCAGGATCGACGTCCTCCGGCTCTACGTCCTCAGGTAGCTCTGCCTCGTCGATGTACTCTGGCTCCACACCTGACGTACAGCACCCAAAGAAAGGAACTGTACGTCAGGTAAAGTCTACAAAAGAGTTCAGACTCTACTACAAGTGTACCGAACTATTAGACATCAGTTTACTGGTTAATTGGCATGCTGGGGTTATAACAGTGTAACAAAAAGGAAGTAACGCAGCAGGAAAGTAAAGCGTAGCAAGCAGTAGTCGTAGCGTGTGCTACCACTACGGGACTAACCTAAACGGGTCGTGACAAGACATGACAAAACCAGCAAGACAGGACAAGACACGACAAGACAAGACACGTGTGACTCGAAGGGTTCACGCCTTACGGTTCGAGGGGGATCAGACCCTCTCCCCATGCGCATGCTCAACCCTACCCCAACCCAAGTGCTTAAGACAAGACAAGTCCATACAATGGATCACTCGGAGAGTGCCCTATTACCCGCAGGCTGTGTATCCGTACAAGGGATCACTCAGAGAGTGCCCTGTTGCCCGCAGGCTGTGTATCCGTACAAGGGATCACTTAGAGAGTGCCCTATTGCCCGCAGGTTGTGTATCCGTACAAGGGATCACTCACCCACTGGTGAGTGCCCTATTGCCCGCAGGCTGTGCAAAACAAGACACGATGTGACATGACAGGGATAGTTCTTCTAGGGGGTCCACACGCACGTACACACAAGATAACCCTACTGTGTCAAAAGTTGTTATTGTTGCGCTTAGACTTCGTCGTCAAGTCTAAGTCGTCAGGGTGTCCCGGACGCTATCATTTCGTGTCCGGTTCTATTTGTTCACAGTCTAATAGTTCTAGCAGTTTAAGACCAAAGCACTGCCAAAAGCGCAAGTGAGTACACTTGCCTGCGGTGGCGAGTGTGTCGTCCGTCCGGGGCATCTCGTCCAGGCGTCTCGTCCGCGGTAGTCCGTCTAAAACAGTGTCACGGTGACGGTGTCAGGTCGCGATTTTCATCAAGTCCTATTAGGGTTTGTTTCTAGATTATCGGGACTATCCAAATCGTCATAAGTCATGTTTTGGTGTTTCTTCAGCCTAGATCGACCACTACCCTATATGCACAGAAAAGTTGTCTGACGGTCGATTTCTACAATGGCATCGTTTTACTGGTGCGAAAAAGTAAATCTAGTTATCGTTGTCCGATTTTAAGTTAGGGTTCAGTTTTGCTACAGTGTGGGTTTGCTACAAGTTAGGGGGGACCAACCTCTCCGGTGTCTGGAGTAGAGCGGAAGTAGTGTCTAATCAGTAGGAGATCTGGCATCGTCTACGGCGTCTCGGCTACGTGTAGCATAGCCAGACATGCTCTGGCAGCAAACTGAAAGTACGACAGCGTGCGGGAATAGCGAACAGCGAAGACGAGCCCGGTAACGGTACGTAGGAGGCGTTGGCGGCGTCAAGGAGCCGTGAAACAACGAGCACGAAGAACAACGGCCAAGGAGGCCAAAACAGCGAATAACGGATGCGTAACGACGAAAACAAGCCGTTGAAACACTAGCCGAGGGGCTGTCCGGCCTAGGGGCTGTCGTCGGAGGGCGTCACCGACCTAGGGAAGATCGTCGTGACAACGGGAAGGCCGCGGGGCTGTGACTCGGGTGGCACGGCGTCGAAAAAACACAGCAGCAGCAGCTCGACTGCTGCTGTCATGTTTGCAGTGAGGAAGACAGCCAGACAGGGCTGTCCGACGATCGGGGCGGCGCTGGGAGTGATAGCGGCGGCGGCGGGGTCTCGCAGGCGGCCGGGGCGGCGGTCGTAATGGTGAACGGTGCTGGAGGGAACAGCAGCAATGCGGCGGGCTGCTTGCGTGAAGAAGAAGGTCGTCGGTGGGGCAATCGCGGGCTAGGGCGGCCGCCGTGCGACGACTCTGACCTGGGGAGGCTTCGGGCACGGTCGGACGTTGGGTTGAGGCCGACGCGGGGTGAGGTGCAAGGGGGAGATGCGAGAGGGGAGAGAGCTCGGGGGGAAAAGTTTTTTTTTGATGCTGCGGCTGTGAAATTGTTTTAGCCCTAGTTATTTGTTCACGTGAAGGAAGTTGTGTAGGGTTTATAAAAGTGATTTAATTTGATATATAGAAATAGGATATATGTTATTTGAGGGAGAGAGATAGTGATAGAAAGAGTGGGAGTGGGAAAAAGTGTAGTGCCAAACAGTGGCAGAAATTTACCCTTGATACGTATGAGTATCAATAGGGATTTGCTAAGATTTGATCATGAATTCGAATTTCAAAAGATTAGGGCTAAAATCAACGGTCGAGATTTATCCGGGTGATATCTTTCGCTTCGGGCGTCAGAATAATAATCCGAAAATACCGGGGCGATCGTGGAGACAAGACACACAGATCTACAGAGCCTGATCGTGCACTACGTCTACCAAAAATTTACGTAAAATTGGAAACGGTGTTTTGAGACAAATGACTAAAACGCCCCTATCATTCCAAGTCTTTTTGCGACGAAACGAGCCGTGAAATGACGTTCCCAAAAATTACTATAAAATTCTACACTTCCATACGGTCACAACGGCATATCACATCACATATGTCAGAATCCAGAGATAGCCAAATAAAATACGTGCACGATAAAGCACGTGCACGCAGCAAATCCATAAGGTCAGAAAGCGACCGTTACATCAACCGCTATACAATTCCCAACGGCTCTAATCTGAGCCAGGACATGCGACTATAGAAGACCACACAAGCGCCTGTAAATGAGCATGTGCATGAATAAACTTCAGCAGGCGATTGTCACATGGGATGAACAGAAACACAAAGAATGCAACTTTCGCACTTGTGCATTCAGACGACGGAACAGAAACAGAGAGAACGCAACATGAAACATCACACACAATCAATGTGTATGCTTAAGAATAAACATTAAAGCAAAATACATATGCAATATGCATATGTGTGAGAGACCTAAACATTAGGGAACCAAACCCAAGAGCAGTTTGATTTCCTAATGTAATCATATGAGGTGATCACATCCCTCATTAAAGAGTTGATGTAACTATCCCTCTTTTGCACACTACACATAGTAGGAATTCAAAGAATTAAAGATTTCATAGGCAATGGTTTTGCCTTTGCAAGAGGGGTGGATGTGGCATGCTTGGGTGTAGAAAAGAATTTTTTGGCATGCATAAAATGAGGATTTTGCTTCTTAGCAAAAAATGAAGGAATTTCATTTTTCCTCACTGCCTTGTGATTTACATGCTTCTTGTTGGTGTTATTGTTATACAAGAAAGCATGTTGATTCTCTTAGGTGCTTTAGCAATATTTCTTGAATTTGTACCAAAATAAGAATTAGAGGTGGGTTTGCATACCACATTTTGAATATACCCAAAACCTCCTCTATGATTTGCAGGATGTTATTTTTTCAACAAACCATGGAGTGAATCCCTAGAATAAACAAAGCTTTTGAGCTTTTGGGATTCCTCTTCTCATTTCAACGTAAGTTGTTGAATGCGAGACTCTAAACTAAAGTTTTGAGTTACCAATTTATCATTAATCATGCTCAAATCCTTTACTTGAGAGTGAAGTGTGTCTCTCTCACTAGTGTCACAAACATGCAAAGCATCATTATTATTTACACTAGTAGATTCTAATGCATGCACCCTACTCATAGCATTCTTAAATTTAGCTTTCAATTTAGCATTTCAGTCGATGCACTTACTTCTTGCATTGGAGGCCACATTGTAACGATACTCAAGCTCCTCATAAGATAGCTTAGGCTCCTCCTCAACTTCATCATTGTTTTCCTCCTCACTAGAGCTTGACAAAGACTCTTCTCCTTTTTCCATGAAGCACATTTCTTCGTTGGGGCTGAGCCACGCCTCCACCTATTCATTGCTAGATCTTGAGGAAAGATCTTCCAATGTCCTGAAGCACATGTGGGCTTGCTCCTTGTCATCTTCCTCTTCGTCACTTGATGAGTCCTCATCCGAGTCATCGAATGTACCGACAAGTCCCTTCTTTTGGTTCTTGAATTTGGACTTGCCTTTCCAATGTTTCTTCCATTTCCCTTTGTAATAATCTCTAGAGAGTTTAGAAGGGCATTCGGTAACGAGATGACCTTTGCCACTGCAAGTATAACAGACCTTGTTAGATTTAGAGGCAAACTTTGACAAAGATTTACCTTGCTTGCCCTTGAGGAATGCCTTGAATTACTTGGTAAGCTCCATGAAATCATCATCGCTAGCCTCATCTTCTTCACTAGAAGCTTCTCGATGGAATTTCTTTCTCCACTTGATTGGCTCCTTTTCGACATATAATGCAATCCCCTTTTGCTTCTCCAGCTTCTCGGGCTTGGATGGTTGAATCTCCTTCTTGTATTGAAGCTTGACTTCATACGCCATGAGATTCCCAATAAACTGCTCAACGGTGTATTTGGACATGTCATTTGACTCCAAAATCCCGTTGGCCTTTGACTCCCATTGAGATGTAAGCGAGTCAAGGATCTTCTCCACATGATCCTCTTGGGAAATCACATTCACAAGTCCTTCCAAAGCGTTCACGATGTCTGTGAACCTTGTGAACATATCTGAGATGCTATCTCCTTCCTGCATCTTAAACATTTCATATTTAGGTCTAAAGACAGTTCGTTTAGATTTCTTTACCTTTGTTGTCCCTTCATGACAAATCTCCAAAGTATGCCAAATTTCGTTGGCCGTTTTGCACATGGAGATGCGGTTGAACTCATTGGACTGAAGGCGCAATGGAATGTGTCCATTGCCCTCGCATTGTATTTGATCTAATCCTTCTCTGCCTTTGTCCTTGTAGCCGCAGGTATAGTAGGCTTCTCAAATGGCGACTCCGTAATGACCCATAGGTCTTGACCCTCCAAGTAGATCATCATCTTGATCTTCCAACTTGGGTAGTTGGTTCCGTTGAAGAGCGGGGTTCGAACGGTTGATAGACCTTCTTCATGAGACTCGGATGTAGCATTAAATGACGTCATTGGTGTATGCTATAATCTAGCTCTGAGATCAATTGTAAGGACCGTCTATGCCTTGCAATACTAACAACAAACTCTAGAGTGGGTGAATAGAGTAATGGCACAAATTGCGTATTTAAAAATAAAACTTGCAAATGAGGAATTTTAAATGCAAGAGAAATTTAAACACTACAATCAGCAAACGCAAACACAAGATTTTACCCTGGTTCCCCAAAATTGGGTACGTCCAACCATACCAAATATTCACTATAATTCTCGCAAAGAGAGTGAATACAATCTCACACAAATATACCTCACACAGAGGATTTTGGATTCTCACACAGAGAAATCCTTTCTCTATCACAAAGAGAATTTAACTCTCACATAGAGATTACTCAACCAACCCTACACAAGGGTTAAACTAACTAGCTTTCATAAAGAAAGCTAGGGTTTCAATTACACAAAGTTGAAATTAACTCTCTTACCTATGCCTTGAGATGAACTTACTCAATATGAAGATGAAGGCATGGAAGAAGATCTCCAAGTGATGAGATGAGCTTGATTTCACTTGGATAATTTCCCTTGAGCCAAACTTCAATGCATGAAGAGATTAGAGAGCTCTAAGAGGGAAATGAGAATTAGGAGTGTGGCTTAATGATCCTTAATGATCTTCAATAATTACAAGAGTTCTTAATGAACTAAGCTAGCTCCTATTTATAGGAAGCCCCAAAAACCCCATAAAACCCAAGGAAAAAGCCAAGAGAGAAAATCTGCAACGGCTATAATCTGGCATTTTACGGCTAAGACAGTCGACTGAAGAAGGACTGACAGTCGATTGGTCAACAGCTATAAAATTCCCAACTGCTATCATCTGAGCTAGGACAGGCGACTATAGAAGACTACATAGATGCCTATAAATAAGCAGGTGCATGAATAAACTTCAGCAGGCGACTGTCACATGGGATGAACAGAAACAGAGAGAATGCAACTTTCAGACTTATGCATTCAGATGATTGACGAGTAAAGTCCAGGGACCTGAAAAATGACAGGCGGCTATAAACTCTACATCAGTCGACCGACTCACAAAGTGGGTTGATGCCCAGAAAATACAAGTTACACACTTTGGCATACAGATGACTGAAGGACAATCCCAGGCGCCTGATGGAAGACATGCGCCTGAATAATGAATGTCAGTCGTATGTTCCCAAAAGCTCAAGAAAGAGTCAATAAAAGCTGACTTGAGCAGTGCACTATAGTCGACTATAGAAGGCCGGCCAGGTGCCTGGAATCACCCAGTTGCATGTCCTTCCTTCATCAGTCGCATGTAGGAGAGCCAGAGACTCTAATTGAGTCATTTGGCATGATGAACTTATTGGATTGGATTTTATGATAATCCTAAGGTAACTAAGATGGTTATATGCATATGTATGTAATATTCGACCATCTATCAAGGCATTACAATAATCCTAGACCCAAAAGGAGAAATGCAAGTAATAAAAGATATTACATGGATTACATTGCTTTCCTTAGAGTCTAAGTTTCAAGCTCTTGACGCCTTGATGTTTCCCACCATCTTCCAAGCTTTGACACCACTTGATGAGCTTCCCTTCATCAAGTCCCAAGCTTTGGCTATGCTCCCCTTAATGTCCATCCTTGCACCAAGCTATTAGTCTCCAAAGCATACTATTCTTCATTTGATAAATATGAGACTAAAACATGAGAGTCATTAGCAACAACATAATGTTGTGATCATCATCAAAATAATATTGGTCTTAAACGCCAATACCTAACAGTATTTGTGAAAAATTATCACTTGTTCGAGGTCCTCTCGGTAAAGAGGTTATTCGGTTGTGGAAGCCCTGTTTTAGAGAAGAGGCACAGTTGTAAGAAGCCCTCATTATTGAGGCCTTGTTGCTCTCACTTGTGAGTTGATTAGTGGATAATCCAAGCTGTGCTTGGGATGGACGTAACCTATATGAGGGTGAACCAGGATAAAATTGGTTGGTGCTTGTGTGTGATTGAATCTTGTCTCTTGTCTCTATTATTCTCATTACTTGCATTGATATTATTTATTTATGCTGTGTACTAATCTCTGATTATAGATAATTGAATAGTTGACTAAATACCAAGCGAGGTTACACTCATAGAAGACTTAAGCAATCTTTTAGAAGGGTTTAATAATTTTAATTAGCACTTGTTTTTTGTCAATACTATTCAACCCCCTTCTAGTATTGCTTGCCATCTATAGGATCCCAATACGTGGTATCAGCACCAGGATTACCTCTAGCCGAATGTGAACGAGGAAGATTAGATGTTGTCAACCTTATCTCACTCCGAATGACTCTCCACCACCCGTTCCCCCCTTTCAATGGAACCAACTATGTGAGCTAGAAGATGAGGATGATTATTCATCTCCAATCCATGGACATCAAAATCTAGACTATTATCAAGAACGAATATACGGTACCGGGCACTCTATGGAGACTTGGGAGAACGATGCCAAAAAAATGGTACCCGTAACGCAAAAGAGATGAAGGCAATGTTTTGTGCCTTGGTGGGAATTAAAGGGTTTTGAGGAGGGTTCCATATGGCTTTTTTCCAATGTCTAGCCTAAGGCTTAACATAGGTGGGAAGCAGTAAAAGAATAAAAACCATAAAAATCGAATATTTATGAAAATCCTACGGAAAAAATAAAACCTTTTGTATGATTTATACTATCTAGGGGGTGGGTGAACTAACCTCGCAAAGATAGATCTAAAATAAAACTTCTATTAGATAAAATATTTACAGTTGCAAAAACAAATTCCTTTAGGGCGATGCCCCGAATCGATCCAATGCCTCGTCTTAGAGTGACCACTTACTCTAGAAGATTTCATGTTAGCTAGAACCTTGTGCCAAGCTTCGGATCAGATCCAAACTCCCTTCAAGTTTTCCAAAACATGAAAAGGGAATAAAGAGTAAAAAGAGGAATTAAAATTTTGGTCACCTTTAGATTGAGGTTTGCTCACTCAATTAGGAAGATCTCCTTTGATCAAGGCTTGATGTTTTTGACTGAATGGGATTGACCCTATTTATATGGTGAGCTAAGCCTTTCTATCAATGACACATCTGATGTGGTACTAAAAATAGAAAAACTCTTTTGACTCAAGTTTTTCCTCTGTCAAGGCTTAACCTCGAGCAATTGTTTCTCCCTCTCCAGTAGACGTTAGAATCCAAATGAGATATCATTTTGAAGAGCTTCATACGAAGATCACATAGAAATTAATGTCACTCATTTTTGAGATCGTTTGATCCCACAAATCCATCGTTAAAGTTGCCCCAAAACCATGTCCCAAAAAGGGGCTGAGCCCAATTTGGGTAGCACATGAAGGTACAAAACCATGTCCCAAAAGGGTCTATCCCAAAACCATGTCCCAAAAGGGTCTATCCCAAAGGCGATGAACGACATCAAAAAGCATGGCACCCGTAACACAAAGGCGATGAATGCACTGTTCTGCGCCTTGGTGGGAATGAGTTCAATCCAGTTTCCCAATGCACAACTACACACCAAATCTAGCATATATTAGAGCTAACACATGAAGGTACAAACAAGGTAAAAGTGTCTAAAATTAATCTCTTGAATGGTAAATTTGAAAGTTTTAAAATGAAAGATGGTGAGTCAGTCTTAGATATGAATACTCTTTTCTCAACGATTATTAATGGTTTTGCAAGCTTAGGCAAGAACATCTCTATGTATGATCAGGCTATGAAGATTCTCAAATTTCTAAGACCGAAGTAAAAACCCAAGACGACCGCAATCTGAGAAGTGCATGAGCTCTCCAAGCTTACCATTGAAGAACTCATGGGAAATCTCATGAGATTGAATTGAGGAAGAGAATAAGGAGACTCACTAAGAAGAAAAACTTGGTGTTCAAGGTCAAAGCCAAGGATTCAGACTCCGAAGATTCTAATCATGAGGAAGACGATGTTGCTCTCGTCTCCATGGCTTTCAAAAGGATGTTGAAAATTACCTTGTCTAAACGTAAATCTAAATTATCTAACAACATCATTTTCTTTAGTTGCAAAAAGCCCGGCATTGTTAGACGAGTCTGTCCATTGGAAAAAAGAAAGAACAAAGACAAAGACATAACCAAGGACAAGGATGCAAAGAAGAAGAGAAGAAGCAACAAGGAGGAAAAGTTTAAGAAGCCCAAGAAGAACGCATTTGTAGCTTGTACCAAAGCGATGAAGAAGATAGCGTCAAAGACTCATCTTCATCATCAAACGAAGAAGAAGAAAGGGAAGAAAAGGCTTATATATGCATTATGGTCTCGACTTCCTCAAAGGTAAGTGTTTCTAATTCATATAGACAGTGATAATGATAGTAGTAGTGATGATGACAATGATGATAATTTTGATATTGAGAGTGTTTTTGATGACTTGTGTGCTCAACATAATAAGTTGCTTAGAGAATACAAAGGTTAGAAAAGATTCAAAAAATTGTATAATTTAAAAATTATAGTTGATGAAGAAATTTTCTAGGCTAAAATTGGAATTGATAAAAAAAAAGGAGACCCCCAAAGAATTAATCCTTTTTAATCAAGAATTAGATAACAAAAATAAAAAGCTTAGGGATAAAACCCAACTTTTAAAATTGGAGAATAAAAGTCTCAATGATGATTCTAAAATAATGAATACTTGGATTGAAAACCTAGGTAACGAGATAGAAGAAATTAAAGCTAAGTATAATGATGTATACAATAATGTTCAAAAATTTAATAAGGAAAAAGAACAATTAAATTCTTTAATAGGATCTCAAATAGTTAAAAACAATAAAAATGGACTAGGTTACTCTTAAAATGCTTACACTAGTAATCTTAGGATCTCTAAAAGCCAACCTAATTAAACAAATGTTAGAAAGACAATACCAAACAATGCTAATCATAATAAAATAAAAATGATTAAAATTTGGTTCCTTAATATTTAAATCAAAAATCATTTGATGATTTAAGCAAGATATCCACCATTCACCTAATCATAAGTATGTAAAAGATGGGAATACCAAACCCACTTAGATTTAGTTTCTAATGTGATTAGCTCAGGTTTATAACCTAAGTGATATACCACAACATAACCCGATGTATCTCACAATTCTTAGGGTTCATTAATTGCATGTGTGTGCTTGATGTGTTTGTACATGTAAAATAGCTTTAGAACCCCTAAGATTTGATTTGGAGGAGTTAGGGCTTGTTTGAGATTGGGTTGTAACTATTGGGACTTGATATGGCAACGAGAACAGTATGGGGGGTTGAATAGTGTTTTAAGAAATTAAAATTCCTCTAGAAATTTTCTCCCTAAGATTAAAATAGAATTATCTAATATCAATATTAATCAACAAATACTTGCACCAATGAAATAAGCACAGCGGAAATAATAAATTGCAAGTAAGGAATCAAATCAAGATACGAACCACGAACACCACGATGTATCCTGATTCCCCACTCCTGGGTAGTCCAGTCCCTGAAACTCTTGTCAGGCTTTAATCCGTTGTTATCTGTAAATAGTACAAATTACCTCCCGCCAAGAGGATTTAAAACCACCTTGCCTACAACAAGGATTTTCCCTTGCCTCACAAGCCGAGGACTTTTCATTGCCTCACAATCCGATGACTTTCACAACTCACTACACCCAAGTGAGAAAAATACTTACAACGCTTTTGAAGGATTACATATAGCCTTTCAATTTGAAGCCCAAGTGTTGAAGTGTAGCTATAGGATGATCATGAAATTTTGAAGCTTTGGGAGGTCAAGAAAATAAGGCCAAAAAAATTTGAAAAGCAATTTAAAATATGACCAAGAGAAGATTTTGAGAGCTTGAGAAAGAACTTTGAAAAACCTTTTGAAATAATAATATTAGATGAAAAATCTTCTTGTATGAAACCCAAGCTCAATCCTTCTATTTATAAAGATGAAAATCATTTCAAAAAAACTATTTCAAAAATGCATTAATCAAGGAGATTTGAAATTTGAAATTCAAATTATTTCATAAATATGTTTGCATTAATCAAGGAGATTTGAAATTTGAAATTCAAATTATTTCCAAAATATGTTTGCATTAATCAAGGAATTTTAAATTTGAAATTCAAATTATTTCCAAAAGACTTTTCCAACATTTATATGCATTTAAATAAGGAAACTTTTGAAAGTAATTTCAAATTCATTTATATGCAATAATTCAAATAATTTTGAAAATCTATCCATTTGACCCAGATGCTAAGCTGTCTGCTGGTAGTCGACTCCCAAGGTGGTAGTCGACTCCCAAAGACTTCCTAGTATGGGCTTTGGGCTCGAAAACTTAGGGGAAAAATATTTTAATCATTTTAAATCATGTTTGGCATATCCTAAGTGTGTGTAGGCTTAATTAAAAGGCCTAAACAAATTCCTAAGACTTAAATAAAATTCAAAACATTACATAACATTATTTGAGCTAGCATGCAACTCTTTGTCCTTTTGCTTTGGCTTTCACTTAAGCTTGTTGCATAGGCTTCACTTGAATTTGAGCTCCTCTTTAGCTTTAGCTTGAGCACAGTCTTTGAGCTTCATATGAACTTGACTTGATTTGTTCCTTGCACATTTGCTCCTAGCCTTCTTTGATTTGTTTGCTCCATCACATTTGAGCTCCCTTAATTTGAGCTCCCTTCATCCATGACTCTTATTTGTGCAATGCATCTTTACTTCATAAACTATATTTAAAAATACATTTCATGTACACCCTCAATGAAAATATTAGTAGCATAATATGTTGCTCATCATCAAAATAACCACGGGGTGGAGACTCAATATCCAACATTCTCCCCCCTTTTGATGATGACAACATATTGCATAAAAACATAGAAACTATGCAATGTCATGCATATCTCTCTCTCCCCCTTTGGCATCATTTAGAAAAGGTTAAAACGAATAATATACCGAGTGAAAAAAATTCTTACGTAGGCTCCCCCTCAAAGTTTGCGTCATTGTAGTTGGGTCTCCCCTTAATATATGCATGGATTTAGAGGTTCATTTGGAGCTCCTATACTAATCCCTTATAATTTTGTTACCTGAAAAGTAAACATATAATTTGGGTATCCTTTCTTTGTGGGTCCGTAGGATTAGTCAAATAATAATATAAAAATCAACCAATAGGTAACCAAACCTAGTTGGGTTGAGATTTCCCTTAAATAAATCTATAATCCCTACAAAAATGAACGTTTAGAAATGTAATTATCTTTCATTTGGACGATTCCTATTTGGGAATCCAAACTTTGACATATCCATTTTCAGTTTTAGGAACTATAGCTTGATGATGAGAATTCCTAGCAATTTGATTGGTCACATTATAACCTAAGCTATGTTTGCTAGATTGGGGTCTTTGTGAGCTAATCAAGGTATCTAATTTTTCTTTACCTTTATTGAACCTAGCAACATTATTAACCAAGTCACCATGCTTTGCCTTAATGTCGGCCATGTTCTTTTCTAAGTCTCCAAACCTATTTCGTAGGTGTTTGAGTTCTACATTGAGCAACATATTCTTTTCAATTAAATCCTTATTGTTGCTAATCAATTTTAAGTTCTCTTCCCTAATCTTTTCTAGCTCTTGATTAGTAGAATTAGAACCACAAGATTTATGCATCCTTTTGAGAGTTAAAAGCTCATTGAGTTGAACCTCATATAAAGCATAAATTTTATAAAATTCCTCCTCATAATCAAGTTCCTCATCATCACTACTATCATTATTACTAGAGTTAGGGTAGGAATTTACCTTGGGGTCTTCACGTGCCATGAAGCACATGTAGTTCCGCTCATTCCTTTTTCTTAGTTCTCCTTCACTTTTGGAAGAAGATGATGAACTATCGAAATCTTCACTATCGCTCTTATCCCATCCAACAAATGCCTTTGACTTTTTTGCTTTTATTAGATTTCATTCTCATTTCTTTGTTTTTCTTTAGCGGACACTCCTTCTTTATGTGACCGGGTCTATTACATTCATAACAAATAACATCATTAGTGGAATTGAACTTACGGTTGTAGGACTTATGTACCTTTAGGATTTTCTTGAATCCTTTGGAGATGAGTGCCATTTATTTCTCCATCTCATTCTTGACTTCATCATCGGACTCCTCCATATCCAATGTGGCTTTGAATGCGAGGTTCTTCTTCTTTTCAATGTGCCCCTTGGTATTTCTCTCTTGCAATTGGAGTTCATACGACATTGGGTTGCCAATGAGCTCCTCCAATGTTAGCTTTGAAGTGACATTACCCTCTTCAATGGCCGAAGCTTTGGATTGCCATTCGGGAGTGAGGGATCCAAGGATCTTGCATGCGTGATCCTCTTGTGTGTATTTCTTTCTCAGTCCCGCAAGTGTGTTAATGATCTCCGTAAATCTCATGTACATCTCCGTTATGTTCTTGCCCTTCTCCATCATAAATTGTTCATACCTTCCAACATAAAGTGAATATTTCGATGATTTAACTTTTTGGTTACCTTCATGCATTATCTCAAGGATTTTCCATATTTGGTGAGCAGAGATAGCCATAAAGATGCGGTTGTACTCCGTTGTGCCAAGTCTGCAATATAGAATGGACATCGCCTTGCAATTAAAGGCATTTTGTCTGTCTCCTTCTTGGTACACTTCTCTTCCTCAATAGTGGGTGCTTCATACGGGTTCTCCACCATTTTTCATAGCTTATAGAAAATAAATAGAAGGTACATTTGCATCATATTCTTTCAAGATCCATAATTTGATCCGTTGAGAAGTGGTGGTCGGGCGGAAGATTGTCATTCAGGGAATCGATCAGTTGATGCCATTTAGTAACCTTGGTCCGATACCAAGTGTTGGGACCTGAGATAGAAAAGAGAACACTCGGGGGTGAATAGTATTTTCAGAAATTAAAATTCCTATAGAAATTTTCTCCCTAAGTTTAATATAGAATTAAATAATATCAATCTTAATCAACAAATACTTGCATCAATGAAATAAGCACACCGTAAATAATAAATTGCAAGTAAGGAATCAAACCAAGATAACAACCACGAACACCACGATGTATCTCGGTTCCCCACTCTCGGGTAGTCCAGTCTCCGAAACTCTTGTCGGGCTTTAATCCACTATTATCTATAAGTAGTACAAACCACCTCTCACCAAGAGGATTTACAACCACCTTTTGTACAACAAGGATTTTTCATTGCCTCACAATCCGAGGACTTTTCTTTGCTCACAATCCGAGGACTTTCACAACTCACTACACCCAAGTGAGAAAAATAGTTACAACGCTTTTGAAGGATTACATATAGCCTTTCAATTTGAAGCCCAAGTGTTGAGTGTATCTATAGGATGATCATGATCTTAAAGATAAGAAATTTTGAAGCTTTGGGAGATCAAGACAATAAGGCCAAAAAATATTTGAAAAGCAATTTAAAATATGGCCAAGAAAAGATTTTGAGAGCTTGAGAAAGACCTTTGAAAAACCTTTTGAAACAATAATATTAGATGAAAAATCTTCTTGTATAAAACCCAAGCTCAATCCTTCTGTTTATAAAGATGAAAATCATTTCAAAAAACTATTTCAAAAATGCATCAATCAAGGAGATCTGAAATTTGAAATTCAAATTATTTCCAAAATATGTTTGCATTAATTAAGGAGATTTGAAATTTGAAATTCAAATTATTTCCAAAATATGTTTGCATTAATCAAGGAGATTTGAAATTTGAAATTCAAATTATTTCCAAAAGACTTTTCCAACATTTATATGCATTTAAACAAGGAGACTTTTGAAAATAATTCCAAATTCATTTATATGCAATAAATAAAATGATTTTGAAAACTAGTCGTTTGACCCACATGACAGGCTGTCTGCTGGTAGTCGACTCCTAAGGTGGTAATCGACTCCCAGAGACTTCCTAGTAAGGGCTTTGGGCTCGAAAACTTGGGAAAAATATTTAAAACCTTTTAAATCATTTTTGGCATAATCCTAAGTGTGTGTGGGCTTAATTAAAAGGCTTAACAAATTCCTAAGACTCAAATAAAATTCAAAACATTGCATAACATTATTTGAGCTAGCATGCAACTCATTGTCCATTTTCTTTGGCTTTCACTTGAGCTTGTTGCATAGGCTTCACTTGAATTTGAGCTCCTCTTTAGCTTGAGCTTGAGCACGGTCTTTGAGTTTCATTTGAACTTGACTTGATTTGTTCCTTGAACATTTTCTTATAGCCTTCTTTTATTTGTTTGCTCCATCACATTTGTGCTCCCTTAATTTGAGCTCCCTTCATACCTGACTCTTATTTGTGCAATGCATCTTTACTTCATAAATTATATTTAAAAATACATTTCATGTACACAAACTAAATGAAAATATTAGTAGTATAATATGTTGCTCATCATCAAAATAACCACATGGTGGAGACTCAATATCCAACAGTAATAGTTTTAGCATGTATTAGATAGTAGTCGACTCTCTGCACCACTATAGTCAAATACCATTCATTTTCCGTACTCAAATTTTGTCTTTACATGTATATGAGTCGACTCCTATTGTCCTGAGATTCGACTCACGTCTATATTCAGACCCGACCCGTTTTGCTATCTTATTGGGTTTGTATGTACTATTTTATTTAATACCATATACTTATTGGGTCTATCTCAGTTAAACCCATTAGAGAGAGCTAATCTTGGCCCTCCATTGATATTCTATGGCTAATGTCATTTCTCCTCTAAACAAAACCCGAACTCAAATCCCCAACTTCTCATTTCTCTCCAAAGAAATCCTAAACCAAATCTTTCAAATCTTTTGATCTCCCTTTCTACTTGCTTGTAAATATATTATATATTATATAATGAGAATAATCGGTATCATATGACAATGGAGGCTTAGCCTCATATACTAAGACACAAAAGTGGGAAGTACAAGTCCCACATGAGCTTGTACTTATTGTACCGCCCACTTTCTTGTGTCTTGGTATATGAGGCTAAGCCTTCATTGTCATATGATACCCATTATTCTCATTTATAATATATAATATATTTACATTTATATAACATATATATTATACATATTATTATTATTATAAACAAAAGATTAAATTGGATGCTATTAACTTATTTTGTTGAATTACATTCAAACAAATACTATATTTTTTTACTATGCTTGGAATTTGTCCATGAATGCTTGTAATTAGATTTTATGGAGCTATTATGCTGGATTTATTGGTCTTTATACTGTAAATATTTAGTCATTTTCTTTGATTAATTTAGTCATTGGTATAACTGCTTAAATATTATTATTCCCAATTAAAAAAATTGACAGGGCATTGTTCGTTTGTTTGTTTGAAAATATGTTCATGAACAAGATTGATTATTGATGAGTGGTTTTTATATATACATTCTACGCTCATCACATACACATTTCGCCTCATTTTATACATCGATTCACTCTATGTTATCCACTTTTATTTTCTTTTTTTACTTTTTAGTTCCAATTTGTGCGTTTCATGATAGAGGAAGAAAATTCAAAATATTGGAGCGATAAAAAGGCGAAAAAGAGCTTGAAGGGGTCAATGAACGAGAAGGAGAAGCAAGACGAAGCAACAGAATCAAGAAGAAGAAGAGTGTTTTAGAGCATTTTGTGCTCCACACGGCCGCATGGATCATTCCACACGGCCGCATGGATCATTCCACACGGCCGTGTGGACTGCATGGGAAAGGGGTTGAAAACCTTAACGATGCGAGCGCGTCATGCTGATGCACACGACCGCGTCGTGTGGTTTAAAACTCAAAGTCAACATGGCCGTGTCGCCGAGTCTACGCGGCCGCGTAACTTTCGGAAGTTCTAAAGCAATTGATGAAGCGTTTGCAGGAATTACGCGACTGTTTCAATTTATCGAAATGGCTGCGTTGATCAGCCTCAAAACTAGACTTCATGCGACCGTTTGGAATTTTTCCAAAAGGCCGCGTCATCCAGCCCTGTTACGACCTAAAGATCGTAGTAGCCCAACTCCAGCCCGGATCCGCTAACATACCCCTTTAACTCACCATTTAACAATTAGGGCCGCCGCCCCGAAAACCCGGGGCATCACGGAGATAGGCGCGCCTTACCGCGCTCCCCGAAACGGCCGAGGCGAACAACTGTAGCCGCCCGACCCACCGGGGGAGCGCGTTAGGGGACGCTTGGATAGCTAGGCCAAGCCTATTGACGGGCGCGGCCGGGCCGGACAACCCCCGACCGGAACGGCCCGTCCGATTCCCACGAACCGCGGCGCCAAAAGCGAGCCAGACCTTTAGTTCGACGCTAACGACAAACAGCCTAGGATAAGGACACGACTGACACATACGTCGCCCGACCGCCTGACAAAGCACCCCCAGGCGGCTGACCTGACCGGCGGTTAGTGCTTTCGGCCCTGACACCCCGACAAAAGCACCCCTGGGCCGTTGCGCCGCCTGACAGAGGCAGGTCAGAAACTCCTGTTCCCGATGTCCTTGTCCGAAGCCTCCGCTGACACCCGAGCCAGCTCAGCACGCCTAGTCATCACCCGTCAGGTATAAATACCTCCTCTCCTCTTACGGAGAGGGGGTTAGAAAAACTCTCTCATCTTCTATCATTCACACACGAGAGCAAAGGTCCTCCATATCTTTGTTCTCCCACATATAGCTCGTCACGCGAGGCGGACACACAGTTAGTCCGGCCGGCGTGTCCTGCCCCCCATTTAAGCCATTTTACTGATTTAGGCATCGGAGGGGCTAAGGGTTGGACCCCAACCCCGCCCTTCTGACGAGTTGTTCGTGCTACAGGAGAGCTCGCCCCTTGGTCAAAGTCAGCGTCAGCCTCCCGCCGTCCGACCTTCCTCAGCTACGTCCGACGAGATACGATCCTGTGAGCTCCACCGGCAACGGATCCAACCTCTTCATCCCACTAATCACTTGTAAAACAGCCTACCTAACCCCACATTTCCATATAACCACCGTGCCCTTGGTTCCCCATAATACAAATTCATTATACGCGAGTTCCACCTCGTAACAATTGGCGCCGTCTGTGGGAACGAAGGGTCACACCCATGTTAGACTCCATGCCGATCTCGCGGAACCCTGACCACGGCAAAGATCCCGTGGCTCAGGAACCGCTCTCCCTACAAATCACCCCGGCGTCCGACCCCCTTCTGGGGATGGGCACCGAGACTGAACATACTTCGGCCCCCGCCGTCCTGAAGAGCTTCGAGGCCGTCCCCCTGGCCAGGAGAGGCTATCAGACGGCTGGAACAGAGCCTCCGCCCGGCCCCTCAGAGCCCTTGAACGTAAGGTGGAACCTCCACCCTCAATTCGAGGAGGAGGGGGAGGATAGGGGGCTCACTGAGGAGATCGCGGCCCAGCAAAGGCTCCTGGAAGATGAGATGGAAGTTGCGTAGCGGTGGAGGCACCTGGGGGAGGCGGCCGCCGCGCAAAGGCGTTTGGACGAGGCGGCCGAGACCGCCCGGAGGGCCTACCAGGAAGAAGAGGCCGCCCGCCGCCAACTCCGCTTCATCGTCGCGGAGCGCGAAAGGCTGAGGAAGGAAAACAGAAGCAACCAAGAAGTCATTGAAGAGATGACGATGGGACGGCGGCCCGGGAACGAGCGGGACCCGTTGCTGAACAGACCCCCACCGGGAGCAGGCGACCCACGTCACCAGCACCACCCCTCCGATACCCTGCACGAGGAGGCTGTTTGCCGACAACTACGCTTCCTCGCTGCCGAGCGTGAGAGGCTCCTCCGGGAGAACCAGGAACGGATGGAGGCCCGAGGAGAGCTGGCCGGGAGGCGCTGGCGAAGGGAGAGCCGCAGCCCACAACCCGTCGAGTCCTCGGCCCGAGGGAGGAGCCCCGCCAGACGACCATCGGGCTACTCCCCGGGGGCGGAGGACTGCCGACGGCCGCGACGCGACCGGAGCCTGACCCCCGAATGGCGGAGAGGGGATGCCCCGGATCGCCCTACCTATCCGAAGGAGGCCACGCCGCTCGCACGGTGGATAACATCCGCCCCAAGGCCCAGAAAGTTCAAACCTCCTCACTTGGCGATGTACAATGGGAGGGGCGACCCCCTCACACACGTGCAACAATACCGGGGGGCAATGGAGGCGCAGGATGTGGACGAGGCATTCCTGTGCCGACATTTCTCCCAGAGCCTAAGGGACACCGCGCTGGACTGGTACTTCGGCTTGCCAGCAAGATCCGTCGGGAGCTTTGGCGAGCTATCCCACAAGTTCTGCCAAGAGTTCCGGGCCGGGCGGACGAAGAAGAAGCCTTTGGACTATCTCTGCACGATAGTCCAAGGAGAAGGGGAGAGAACGAAATGATACCTCCGCCGCTTTCAGGAAGAAAGGCGGGCGGTGGTGACATGCGGCGATGAGGTGCTAATGCTGGCCTTCAAGGCGGGGTTGCGGACTCGGAGCCTCCACAAATCCCTGCTCCGGGACCCGCCGACCGACTACGAAGCGCTGGTTGCAATGGCGGAAAGGCACGCATTGGCCGAAGAGACCCTTGGTGCAAAGGTCGTATACCCCCCGGCGAAACCATCCCAGGACGGACCCCGGCCGCACCCTCGGCCGAGGCAGGAAGAGAGGGGCCGAGGCAGGAAGAGAGGGGCCGAGGCCGCGATCAGATGGCCCTACCACGGCGGGAGCCGCCCGAGCCTCGCCCGCGAGATCGGCTTGGCCCGGCGCGCGAGTTTGCCCCGGCGCGGAGGCCCCCCGGAGTCATCCCAAGACAAGAAGACCCCCCACCGGCGCAGTACACACGACTCAATGCCCCCATGATGGAGGTGCTGGCCGCGGCGACAAGGGCCAGGTTACTGCCGGAGCCTCCCCGGGAGATGAGGACGAACCCGGCGAGGAGGGACCCCCGGAGATACTGCCGCTATCACCGGGACCACGGTCACGACACCGACCATTGTTACTCCCTTAAAAGAGAGATCGAACGACTGATCCAGGCGGGTCACCTGGGGAACTTTGTCACGGGAAGGCGGGTGACGACAGGAGAAAGGGACCCCCGGAGGAGGGGGCACGGGGACCGCCGGTGAACCGCGATAGGGAGGAGCCCCGCCCCCCGAGGGCGGTCATGCGAATTGAGATGATAACTGGAGGCCCAACCTCGGCGGGACGAGCGCCCGCAACCCTGGAGGCCGAGGACCGACAGGTGATGATGGCGGGCGCCGGCCTCCGGTCGAAGCGACGAAAGATACACCGGCCCCCCATCACCTTTACCGAGGAGGACTGGCCGGAGGCACGGAGCCAGAGCCATGGCGCCCTCGTCATCGAAGCTCGGATTGGGGCGATCGACGTCGGCCGACTCCTGATTGACACTGGTAGCTCCTGTGACATCCTATTCCTGGCAACGGTCGAGAGGATGGGGTGGGGGCGTGCAGACTTAGAACCCTGTGTGGGCCCTGTCGCTGGCTTCACCGGCCATGCGATTCCCACCGAGGGAATGATCACCCTGCCCATGACCCTGGGGGAGGAGCCGATGGTCGTCACCCGAGAAGCGCGTTTTGTCATCGTCGATGTCGCCTCGGCGTACAACGGAATCATAGGGCGTCCATATATGACGGCCATCGAGGCGCTCCCCAGCCTGCGACATCAGACGATGAAGTTCCGGACCCCGCGGGGGGTGGGACAGGTCCGGGGAGGACAGGAGACGCGCGGAGACCACAACCATGCGCCGTCCCTGTGTAGGAGCCCGAGGCGGGCCCTGACGGCACTCGTCCCAGATGAGAGGGAGGATTTTTGCGACCAGCGGCCGACCCCGGCCGAAGAAGTAGAAGAGGTCCCTGTGGCCTCGGGCGAGGGAAGAACCGTCTCCATCGGGACAAAACTCCCGTCCGCATTGAAGACGGCCCTCGTGGCCTTGCTCCGAGAAAACGCGGACATATTCACGTGGTCACCCG
This sequence comes from Scilla litardierei, assembly GCA_030789695.1. Classification (NCBI taxonomy): domain Eukaryota; kingdom Viridiplantae; phylum Streptophyta; class Magnoliopsida; order Asparagales; family Asparagaceae; genus Scilla; species Scilla litardierei. The sequence continues at coordinate 513,584 of JAULAV010000092.1, forward strand.
CAGACATGCCCGGGGTGGACCCGAGAGTAATCTCCCACAGGTTGAATGCGGACCCGGAAGCCCGACCTGTCCGACAGAAGAAGAGAAGTGCAGGGGGCGAAAAGAAGAAGGCGGCCGAGGAAGAAGTAGAGCGACTCCTCGAGGCCAAATTTGTTCGGCCGGTGGACTACCCCGACTGGCTCGCCAACATCGTTCTGGTGAAGAAGCCAAGCGGGAAGTGGCGCATGTGCGTTGACTTCACCGACCTCAACAAGGTGTGCCCGAAGGACAGCTTCCCTCTACCCAGAATCTACCACTTGGTGGACCAGGCGTCCGGCTATGAGTTGTTGAGCTTCATGGACGCCTTCTCAGGATACAACCAGATACCGATGGCGGTGGAAGATGAGGAGATAACCTCGTTTGTCACTGATAAAGGCACCTTCTGTTACACCAAGATGCCCTTCGGACTGAAGAACGCCGGGGCGACCTATCAACGAATGGTTGACCGAATATTCGGCCCTCAGGTAGGGCGAAACCTGGAGGTCTACATTGACGACATGCTGGTGAAGAGCGGAAGGGCTCCCGACCACCTCACAGACCTGCAGGAAACCTTCCAGAGGGTCCGCCAGTACAACCTGAGGCTAAACCCCGCGAAGTGTATCTTTGGCGTGCAATCGGGAAAATTCCTGGGCTTCATGATAACGAAGCGGGGAATCGAGGTGAACCCCGACAAGGTGGTGGCCCTCATCGACATGACGGAGCCCCGGACGATCCGGGACTTGCAGCGACTGAACGGCCGGATCGCAGCTTTGGGGCGATTCCTGTCGAGATCGGCGGAGAAATCGCTCCCTTTCTTTAGGGTCTTGCGCACAGCCTTGGGCGAAGCTAAAGATCAAAGGAAGGTGATCCCGTGGGATGACGACTGTGCCTGGGCGTTCGCGGAGCTGAGAGCATACCTACAGAGCCCACCGCTCCTCACGCGGCCGGAGGAGGGCGAACCCTTGGGATTGTACCTGGCGACCACCGAGGGGGCCGTTAGCTCCGTCCTGATCAAGGAGGAAGGAGGAGTGCAACGCCCCGTTTACTATGCCAGTCAGATCCTCCGGGAGGCGGAGACTCGTTACAGCCCTATCGAGAAAGCCGCCTACTGCCTAGTCACCACGGCCCGGAAGCTCCGACCCTACTTCCAGGCCCACCCCGTAATCGTCCACACCGACATGCCCCTCGAAAAGAACCTGAAAAGGCTGGAGCGGTCGGGGAGGATGCTCAATTGGAGTGTCGAGCTCAGCGAGTTCGACATTACGTACAAAACCCGGACGGCAATCAAGGCCCAAGAGCTGGCCGACTTCGTGGTGGAATGCACAACGGAGATCCCGCCGGGAGACCAGACGGAGCTCCCATCGGTGCCCACATCCTCGCGAAGGGTCGAGGTGGGTGAACCCTAAGCACCCTCCCCGACGACCGCGGGCGAAGTATGGACCATCCACGTCGACGGCTCCGCAACAGGCTCTGGGACAGGAGCAGGAATAGTCATTCAAACCCCGGATGGATGCTCGCTGGAGTACGCCCTGCGCTTCAGCTTCCCGACCACCAACAATGTCGCGGAATATGAAGCCGCGGTGAACGGGTTGAAGCTTGCAAGGGCGGTGGGGGCGACGAACGTGTTGCTCCTGAGTGACTCCCGCCTCGTCATCCAACAAATCCTGGGGGGCTTCGAAGCCCGAGAGGAAACAATGAGGCGATACCTAAATCGCATCCAGATCAAACTCCGAAAGTTCAAGAAAGCGGACGTCCAACACCTACCCCGCTCCAGCAACCTCCGCGCGGATGCCCTGTCTAAGCTGGCTTCCTCCTCGGCGGCCGAGATCGGGAAGGCAATCTACGTGGAAAGCCTGGCGACACCAACCATCGACGAGGGAGAACTGATGTGCGCGGGCACGAGGACGTCGTGGATGACCCCCATAATGAAGTACCTGGAGACGGGCGAGCTACCCGAGGAACGGATGCTGGCAAAACAGGTGGAAAGGCGGGCCCTTTCATTCGTACTTCTCGACGGAGTGCTATACCGCCGCCGCCGAGCCAATTTCGACGCCCTACCCTACCTAAAGTGTTTGGGCCCGGAGCAAGCTGAGCAGGTCATCCGTGAGGTGCATGAGGGCTTTTGCGGAAACCACCATGGCGGGCGCACCATCGCACACAAAGTAATGCGCCAAGGATACTACTGGCCGACGATGATCCAGGATGCGATACAATACGTCAAGAAGTGCGAGGCATGCCAGAATTTCTGTCGGCGGACGACTGCACCCCCGGCCAACCTAATGCCCATCTTGAGCCCGATCCCCTTCGCCAAGTGGGGGCTCGACATCCTGGGGCCATTCCCAAAAGCCTCCGGGGGAAGGAAATACCTAGTCGTCGACGTGGATTACTTCACTAAATGGATCGAAGCAGAGCCGCTGGCGCGAATCGCGTGGACGGACATGAAGGGCTTCATCTGGCAATCCATCATATGCCGTTTCGGGATTCCCCGCTCCATCGTCACGGATAACGGAAAGCAATTCGATTGCGAGGGCTTCCGCGACTTTTGCTCAGGCTGGGGAATCAAACTCCAATTCGCGTCAGTCGCCCACCCGCAGTGCAACGGAATGGCGGAGGCCGCGAATAAATGTATCCTGAACCCGATGAAGAAGAAGGTGGACGCCGTTCTGGGGGCCTGGGTCGACGAGCTGCCGGGGATCCTGTGGTCTTATCGTACCACCCACAAGGCCTCGACTGGGGAAAGCCCCTTCGTGCTAGCATAGGGGTCGGAGGCGGTCGTTCCCGTGGAAATCGGCGAGGAGACACTCCGGCTAAAGCTCTTCGACGAAGAAGCCAACGGAGAAGGACTCGGTCTCAGTTTGGAGTTGATAGACGAGGTGCGAGACCGGGCCTTGACTAGCCTCGTCAAGCACAGCCAGAGGATGGCACGGCACTACGACTCCCGGGTGAAACCGCGGACCTTCCGGATCGGCGATTTGGTCCTCCGAGATGCCACCTTCCGCCCCGAGACTGCAAAGCGGGGAAAGCTAGCCGCTAAGTGGGAAGGACCCTACACGGTCATCGACATTGTTGGGCCGGCCACGTACATCCTGGCTACCCCCGAAGGGAGCGAACTGGCCCACCCTTGGAACGCAAAACATCTGCTAAAATTCTACCAATAGTTGTGAGTTTTCCTTTTCTTATACGCAGTGTACATATCCATCCGTTCTTCCCAATATGGTTATTCCTGCACAAGTTTTGCAGTTTCGATAAAACTCCGAACCTCTGCGGCAGGGCCAACCCTAGCCACCCAAACCAGAGAAGGGCACGGGCCGGGCTACGCGCCCGCTCCCCCCTCCAGACCTCTGGGGCAGGGCCAACCCTAGCCACCCAAACCAGAGCAGGGCACGGGCCGGGCTCCGCACCCGCTCCCCCCCTCAAGACCTCTGGGGTAGGGCCAACCCTAGCCACCCAAACCAGAGGTGGGCACGGGCCGGGCTACGCGCCCGCTCCCCCCCTCCAGACCTCTGGGGCAGGGCCAACCATAGCCACCCAAACCAGAGAAGGGCACGGGCCGGGCTACGCGCCCGCTCCCCCCCTCCAGACCTCTGGGGTAGGGCCAACCCTAGCCACCCAAACCAGAGAAGGGCACGGGCCGGGCTACGCGCCCGCTCCCCCCCTCCAGACCTCTTGGGCAGGGCCAACCCTAGCCACCCAAACCAGAGCAGGGCACGGGCCGGGCTCCGCACCCGCTCCCCCCCTCAAGACCTCTGGGGCAGGGCCAACCCTAGCCACCCAAACCAGAGGTGGGCACGGGCCGGGCTACGCGCCCGCTCCCCCCCTCCAGACCTTTGGGGCAGGGCCAACCCTAGCCACCCAAACCAGAGAAGGGCACGGGCCGGGCTACGCGCCCGCTCCCCCCCTCCAGACCTCTGGGGCAGGGCCAACCCTAGCCACCCAAACCAGAGAAGGGCACGGGCCGGGCTACGCGCCCGCTCCCCCCCTCCAGACCTCTGGGGCAGGGCCAACCCTAGCCACCCAAACCAGAGCAGGGCACGGGCCGGGCTCCGCACCCGCTCCCCCCCTCAAGACCTCTGGGGCAGGGCCAACCCTAGCCACCCAAACCAGAGGTGGGCACGGGCCGGGCTACGCGCCCGCTCCCCCCCTCCAGACCTCTGGGGCAGGGCCAACCCTAGCCACCCAAACCAGAGAAGGGCACAGGCCGGGCTACGCGCCCGCTCCCCCCCTCCAGACCTCTGGGGCAGGGCCAACCCTAGCCACCCAAACCAGAGAAGGGCACGGGCCGGGCTCCACACCCGCTCCCCCCTCCAGACCTCTGGGGCAGGGCCAACCCTAGCCACCCAAACCAGAGAAGGGCACGGGCCGGGCTACGCGCCCGCTCCCCCCCTCCAGACCTCTGGGGCAGGGCCAACCCTAGCCACCCAAACCAGAGCAGGGCACGGGCCGGGCTCCGCACCCGCTCCCCCCCTCAAGACCTCTGGGGCAGGGCCAACCCTAGCCACCCAAACCATAGGTGGGCACGGGCCGGGCTACGCGCCCGCTCCCCCCCTCCAGACCTCTGGGGCAGGGCCAACCCTAGCCACCCAAACCAGAGAAGGGCACGGGCTGGGCTACGCGCCCGCTCCCCCCCTCCAGACCTCTGGGGCAGGGCCAACCCTAGCCACCCAAACCAGAGAAGGGCACGGGCCGGGCTACGCGCCCGCTCCCCCCCTCCAGACCTCTGGGGCAGGGCCAACCATAGCCACCCAAACCAGAGCAGGGCACGGGCCGGGCTCCGCACCCGCTCCCCCCCTCAAGACCTCTGGGGCAGGGCCAACCCTAGCCACCCAAACCAGAGGTGGGCACGGGCCGGGCTACGTGCCCGCTCCCCCCCTCCAGACCTCTGGGGCAGGGCCAACCCTAGCCACCCAAACCAGAGAAGGGCACGGGCCGGGCTACGCGCCCGCTCCCACCCTCCAGACCTCTGGGGCAGGGCCAACCCTAACCACCCAAACCAGAGAAGGGCACGGGCCGGGCTACGCGCCCGCTCCCCCCCTCCAGACCTCTGGGGCAGGGCCAACCCTAGCCACCCAAACCAGAGAAGGGCACGGGCCGGGCTACGCGCCCGCTTCCCCCCTCCAGACCTCTGGGGCAGGGCCAACCCTAGCCACCCAAACCAGAGAAGGGCACGGGCCGGGCTACGCGCCCGCTCCCCCCTCCAGACCTCTGGGGCAGGGCCAACCCTAGCCACCCAAACCAGAGAAGGGCACGGGCCGGGCTCCACACCCGCTCCCCCCCTCCAGACCTCTGGGGCAAGGCCAACCCTAGCCACCCAAACCGGAGAGGGCCACGCACCCATGGCCCTCGAAAAGTCAAAAGAAGACGGGCACACAAACCGGGACGAAATGATGCCAGTTCCCAAGTAGGCGGCCCCGATGGGACTCGACGAAACGAAAGGACGCTCGAGAAACACGCCACAATTAATAACACGCTTCAAAAGAAGACCCGCAAGAGCCACCTGGCAAAGGCGGTTTCCCATGGGCACGAATTCAAGAAACCCATTAATAGCGCCAACTCAGCGCAATAAATAGGGAAGAAACCGTCAATGAGATCTCCCTATAAAGAGGCCACTCCCCCGTCTGAAAGGAACAAAAAAAACCGAGACATGAAACTCCGCCACCTTATTCCCCCACCCACCGGGAAAAGGGCCGAGATGCCCCACCCTAACAAAAGAGAGGTCACCGGCCATCAATGGCTCCCGCCGCCCCAGGCGGCGGATCCTGCATCAAAACCTCCACCAATAGGATATTCCCCTTACTCACGGATCGCCAAGAGTATATTTCCCTTACACCAGGGAAATCAACTTTTCACGCGCCTGCCCGCCCTAAACAACGGCGGGTCGGAGAAAGAATGGCATCCGTTTAAAGCTGGCCGGCCATGCAAGAGCCCCCAGTGCCTGCCGGCCAGCGCCTCTCTGCAGTCGACCACCGGGCAAGGACCTCGGAAAGGCTGCATCACTGACAAGCCCAAAAGGCAAGTCACGGCGTGTCAGCCCGCCCATGCACAACCGGGCGCCGAACCCCACCCTCAAACCGAAGCCGCGAGACATGGGGCGGCAGGGGACGGCCTTATGCTCAAGAACCTCCCCAAGGCGCACGCCCCGGCAAGACGGCAAACAGGGTATTCCCCTTACAAACGGATCGCAAACAGGGTATTCCCCTTACACAAGGGAAATCCACCTTTCACGCCTCCGTCCTCCCCGAACGACGACGGATCGGAGAAAGAATGGCATCCGTTCAAAGCCGGTTGGGCAGGCGAGAGCCCCCAGCACTGGCCGGCCGGTACCTCCGCACCGTCGACCTACGGGCGAGGTCCTCGGAAAGGCTGCACCCCCGACGACCCCAAATGGCGAGTCATGGCGTGTCGGCCCGCTCATACACCGCCGCGCGCTGAACGCCACTCTCAAACCGAAGCGGCAAGACACGAGGCGGCGGGGGACGGCCCTATGCTCAGGAACCTCCCCAAGGAGCAAACCGCAGCAAGGCGGCTTCCCCCCTCGGCGCCTCTTCCGGACCGAGGAAAACCCTTTCCGCGGAAAGAGATGACGAAGCAACGGAGGGAAGGTGGCACGATCGCCAAAGAGACCTTGCAACACTTCAGCACGGAAGGCGGCCATTCTCCTCCACGCCGAGCTCAATTCAAGTTACGAAGGGCCCACCCAGCCCACAGCGACATCCCGATCCGGAGGTCATTAAACCGCGGGCGAGGACAGCTCTATGGCTCCCCCCCCAGCCGGATCGGACCCCGCAACGGGCGATAAACTAAGAACTCCTGTACAAGCTGTAGATCAGCCTTTACAAACCTAAATAAAAATGCCCTTCTTTATACGCTCAGATTTTTCGGAGAACACCATAGCAAACAGCTATCCCCCGCCAAGCTCTGGGTTAGCACCGCACTACCCCTCCTAACTGGCATAGGACCTCCGGGAAATCTACGCCTGCAGCGCGACCCCCGCTCACCAAAAGTCCCCGACACCTTTCCCTCCAGGGGGAAAGAGAGGCACTGGAACCCGCCCCGCGTAACAGGGTCGACCCGAGATTGAATAACGATAGGATAGCGGGAATCGCCCCTAGCCACTCCGCCGACCCCCCACCCCGCCTAAAAGCAACACAAGCCAACAACATCCCCTTCCCACAGACCTCGCGATCTCGGACACGGGAATGTTGGGGGCATGATAGGTAATTGCGTAACTTCTGCAAGATGCCAAAACAACATGACCCGGGTCCCGAGGCAGAGGCCGCGAAGTAGGCGCCCAGTCCTGAAAAGGCGGTGCCCTGTCTCGACAGAACAGTGCCGCGATGCGACTCAACATAACGAAAGGCCGCTCGGTCGACGCGCCGTCAGCAGTAACACGATCCCTGAGAGGCCAGAGTGCCGGATATCTCCGGGGAAAAGCGATTCCTAAAGCACGTGACTCCGCAGAGCCCCTTAGAAACGCTAACCCCCCGCATTACTCAAGAGAAACCCTTCCGCAGAACCTCGCTATAAATACCCCCCCTCCATAGGCCAGGGGAGGGGGGAAAAAGAGAAATGCAAGGGACTCCCATACCCTCACTCCGGGCACAAAACGGCCCCAAATGCCCCACCACCTCCAACTGGATATTCCCCTTACACAAGAGAGGCACCGCCCGCCAGCTTGCCTCCTGCTTGTTACTATATCAAAAGGAGGGCCCAGATAGCCGGCCGTGGGCCGCAACACCCTAATTAACGCCGCCACCTTCGGCGATCCCCACAGGGTGCCGGGGAGGGGAAAACCCCTCAACGGCTCGCCCAGCGGCGTCACCACCGCCACCTCGTCCTCAACCACCCGGGGGTTCCCCCTCGGTGTGCGGGGTCCCCGACGAGGCCGCGCAACCCCCCAGCACGGCGACAGCAAGGCAAAATGTGAGGAAGCAAAGAACGGGAAAAGGAGAGGATCCCCTCCTGCGACCTTGGGTCGGCTCCTCGGCTCACCCTTGGACAGTGGCGGTAGGAATTCAGTAATCGACATACGGGAAGACCGCCCTGACGCAGGGATCTGCTCCTCCGGCAAAACGAACAACAAATGTGGACCACACTCCGTCCCACACATCATCTCCTAAGTCTTGTAAATATCGCCGAGATTTCCGATAAAGATTGGTGCATAATACTTTCCCTTTTTTCTTTTTTTCGGATAACGCCCCGCTTAGCTCGGAGTCAGGGAGAGACTTCATGACCCCGCTATAGCGGGACACATCCCGCGGGGCCGGCGTCACCCCCCGGAGCCGAGATCCCGGTCCGAATCCCAAGTGAAAGGTAGTATCACGGTAACGTTACGCCATCCGAGCCGAACCGGGCTTCCGCTTCGCACTCGAATGCCGGGGGCAATTGTTACGACCTAAAGATCGTAGTAGCCCAACTCCAGCCCGGATCCGCTAACATACCCCTTTAGCTCACCATTTAACAATTAGGGCCGCCGCCCCGAAAACCCGGGGCATCACGGAGATAGGCGCGCCTTACCGCACTCCCCGAAACGGCCGAGGCGAACAACTGTAGCCGCCCGACCCACCGGGGGAGCGCGTTAGGGGACGCTTGGATAGCTAGGCCAAGCCTATTGACGGGCACGGCCGGGCCGGACAACCCCCGACCGGAACGGCCCGTCCGATTCCCGCGAACTGCGGCGCCAAAAGCGAGCCAGACCTTTAGTTCGACGCTAACGACAAACAGCCTAGGATAAGGACACGACTGACACATACGTCGCCCGACCGCCTGACAAAGCACCCCCAGGCGGCTGACCTGACCGGCGGTTAGTGCTTTCGGCCCTGACACCCCGACAAAAGCACCCCTGGGCCGTTGCGCCGCCTGACAGAGGCAGGTCAGAAACTCCTGTTCCCGATGTCCTTGTCCGAAGCCTCCGCTGACACCCGAGCCAGCTCAGCACGCCTAGTCATCACCCGTCAGGTATAAATACCTCCTCTCCTCTTACGGAGAGGGGGTTAGAAAAACTCTCTCATCTTCTATCAATCACACACGAGAGCAAAGGTCCTCCATATCTTTGTTCTCCCACCTATAGCTCGTCACGCGAGGCGGACACACAGTTAGTCCGGCCGGCGTGTCCTGCCCCCCATTTAAGCCCTTTTACTGATTTAGGCATCGGAGGGGCTAAGGGTTGGACCCCAACCCCGCCCTTCTGACGAGTTGTTCGTGCTGCAGGAGAGCTCGCCCCTTGGCCAAAGTCAGCGTCAGCCTCCCGCCGTCCGACCTTCCTCAGCTACGTCCGACGAGATACGATCCTGTGAGCTCCACCGGCAACGGATCCAACCTCTTCATCCCACTAATCACTTGTAAAACAGCCTACCTAACCCCACATTTCCATATAACCACCGTGCCCTTGGTTCCCCATAATACAAATTCATTGTACGCGAGTTCCACCTCGTAACAAGCCCCAACTCAGCTTCATATGGCTGCATGGATCTAATCCATACGACCGTGTCGTTTCTTCTCCAGCCCAAGCAAAGTAGCAGCGACAGAGTGTGTAAGTTGATGGAATGAACGTCACCGCGTCGACTCAGTGACGCGACCGCTCCACTATAGCCGCTGGACTCCAAGCCAATGACGCGGCCGTTTCATCTCTCCGCGCGGCCGCGTCGAATCATCAATTGCCGAAGCTTCGAAGCTCCTCCACAGCTCCAAAGGGACACGACTGCATCATTTTCAACGCGGCCGTGTCGGGTCGGATTTCTATGCGAACCCGCTAGGGGTTTTGGATCCCTATTTAAAGAGTGACGTGCCACTAGAGAGAAGGACGCGGCTGTGGAGTGTGTTTTACCCAGTTTCCCCACATTTTTCTTGATTTTTAGGGGTAGATTAGAGTTTAGATTAGTTTAGATTGCCTTTCTCATGGATTGTAACTAAGGATTGACAACCCTTGCTTGGGATTTAATGAGATAAGTATTTTATTGCTTTCATTTCTTGTTTTTCTTATTATTTCTTGATGTTTCTCTGATGCTTGTTAATTTAGATCATCGATTCACGTAGCTAACAATAACCTAGGATGAAATTGGTACTCGATTACCCATCCTCCCTGCGGACGATGCATAAAGCGCTACGACGACGCCGTGTGCTTGCGGTTTACAAATTTTAAAGCTCTAAATGGTTTTTGGCACCGTTGCCGGAGAGATTAGATTGATCGATATTAGTTTTGTCGATTGGTTACGTTTAGACTATGTGCCATATTAAAATTTATAAATATAATAAACGAATTCTTTCCCCCACCACCATTATCAATTGTGCTATCTCTTGTACCACTGACGCGCTTGTTTTAGCCATAATTTTTGTTGTCATGTGGATTATTTGAACTATGTGGATGCTCGATGGATCGTACCACTAGAACTTTGATGCCTACATGCCATACGGTGCTCAGATGGGGGGATATGAGAATTTTTCACATGTTTTCGTAGTTTGCAAAGCGTGTGGGATGACGGGACTTACTGCCATCCATTGCCAATTCAGTACACAATCCTACACCCCAAACTCATATGCCCACAACCTATACCAAGAAGCCTCCCATCCATACCCCCAAATTTACACACCCCTCCGCCACCAAAATCGAGCCTTGAAATATTCTTGGAAAACTCCCTTGCAACCCATTGGACTCCACCACCACCACCACTACCATTTCCACTTCCACCACCGAAGTCTGAACTTGAGTTGTTAGTGGAGAGTTCCCTAACAACCCAACATCAGATGGCCACACTCCTACTTCCACCACCCAAATCCCATCTCGAGTTACAAGTGGAAAGCTCTTTTGAAAACCAAGGCCCGATGATCCCATCACCCTCATCTCCATTTCAAAAGTCTATCCTTGAGTTATTAGTGGAGGATTCCACGGTATCCCAAGGCCAGATGGAATTGCCATTGCCATTTCCGGCCATCACTTCTACTTTTTGGGGTGAAGTAGCCGTGTCTCACACATCGTCGATAGCCTGCACCATGGAAGGTCACTCGCATGGTTTACAATTTCAAATTTCTGATATGAGTCCCTTTCCGCATGCAGGTACCAACTTTGAGACACGTGCCACCGAGGCTCACATCCATCACCATACTTCAGACTACATGCCACAGATGGATGGTGAGCCGAGCACAGGTCCATGGATGCAGACAATCTTTCTCTGGGAGGTTGTTATCGAGCACGGGCCACGTGAGAGCCCCGAGGAGACCATGGAGAATATCCACATTGACGAGGAGGGAGAGCGTGAGGCTATAGATACCATGACTCATTTCAGCGGGTCCGACACACTCTCGCTTCCACCAATACCCCCACAGCCCATCCTCACTCCACCAGAGGCATCACATCCACCAGTGCATGTCGACATTCAGGGAGACTCTTTAGACCCTACATGCTATTTTTCTGAATCTCAGATTACATTTTCTATATTTTCAGATTCAGATACAACTGACATGACATACCCTCCACTTGATCCAGATTCACATTTTATGAAAGTATGTTGGACCATGTCAGCACCTGATAAATACATTAATGAGAATGGCCAAGAGATGATAGCGTCATCACCAGACCATAGCACCATATTCTCAGGTAGTCCTCGTCACCCTATTACACGCTTTATATTTCACTTTGACGATACTCTGTGGGATACATTTATTGCGGGGAAGAATTTACTACCACGGACTGATGCTCCTTTTCTTTCGCAGGATTTGGTGGACATCCTCGAAAGAAGCTATGGGAGCATTGCTGGAGGTATTCGTGGCACCAGGACATCAGCAGAGCCACAAAAAGAGTAGGAAGAGCAGCTATCTGCTCCATTGGAAATCTTGAATCCACCATTTGATAAGGTGATCCCAAATTTAGTCATGTAGATAAATTTATATGCTTTCTAGGTAGGTTAAATAAACTCGCCTCCCTCAATAGCAAGGGGAGCGTATCAGGATTTTCTGCTTTTACTTAGTTTATTAATAAATGAATAACCCCTCACATCTATCGCGTCGCACTCACATTTTAGCCCAAAATCCAATATGAGCTTCATTGCCCGTTCTTCGCCATTATCTCACATATTATGATGCTCATACCCATACCTCCATACACACATGGACCCTCGCTTTTATCTACTCATTTTATTGAGGGTATGTATTTATGCAAGCTTGGGGGAACCGTTATTCATGCACCATTCACACCCCCATATTTTACATTCTTTTTAAGCATTGATGACTATGCTTGATTCTAGCTTGGGGGAGGGTGCATTGCATGCTTGGTTTACATGTATGTTATATTTAGAATTCCATTGCTCTAAGTTTCTATATACATGCTTATTTCAACGAAATTTTTCAGATTTTTATGTCTTTGCGATCAATTCCTTATTTTTCATCACGATATATGCTTGGAAATGCTTCTAATGCTAGATCTCATTGTAATATGCTTGTCATGCTCAAGTTCACAATCATTGAAATAAAAGTACTCGAAATAGGCATGAGTTATAGTGCATCATGGAACCCCACTTCATGCATGCATCTTGGTGGTTTTAGTTGAGCATAATGACTAGTGGACCCATATGATTTGGTTTTACGATATACTATCCACTATCGAGAAATGTCATTGCCTAACTCTTTCATGTTCAAAAAAAGTGAAAAGAGAAAAGGGGAATTTGTATATATGAGAAAAATAATAAAGCATACACTGTTCCCCCAGCGACACTGAGTAACCGGATCCCCACGATAGAAACCTTCGGGGCCTCGCGTCAAAAGTTTTAGCTTGGGGGAGTGCATATGAATAAGATTTTTAGTTGGTTTGAGCTAGTAGGTATGAGTCCTTTTTGGCCCAATGCCCAAAGGTCGTCTGACCTGGGAGTCATCGACCCAACGCTCCTTAAAAAATCAACTAAGAATCCAAAAAATAATATATATATATATATATATATATATATATATATATATATATATATATATACAATGAAAAACATGGATATGAATGAGGCTGGCAACTTCACGAATCAAGGAACGATAGCGTGCCGCGAATGCCACTACTTTGACGGATTCACGACTAATTATATGACACTAGCTCCTCCTCGACCGATCGCATGACTTCGGTCTCCATTTTTATAGCTTGTGCGGGATAGATGAACTGTTTTGGCGATTTGAGCAAGAACATGATTTTGTATATTGCATGATGATTTATGTTGGAAATAATCCTTTATGCTATTTCTTGATGGATTGATAAGAATTGATGTGCTTATAAATCCACAATCTGAAATTTCTCACTTTCCTTACATATACGCTTGTCGCTTTGGAATTCTTGATATAACTTGTTGAATGCATGTGTACCCCACTCTTTTCTTTTCTTTGTCTTCCTTGAGGATGATGAAGAGTTTAGCTTGGGGGGATTTCATGAGTGGTTTTTATATATACATTCTACACTCATCCTATACACATTTCGCCTCATTTTATATACCGCTTCACTCTATGTTATCCACTTTTGTTTCCTTTTTTACTTTTCAGTTCCAATTTGTGTGTTTCAAGAAAGAGGAAGCAAATTCAGAATATTGGAGCGTTAAAAAGGCGAAAAGATCTTAAAGGAGTCATTGAACGAGAATGAGAAGCAAGGCGAAACAACAGAATCAAGAAGAGTGTTTTGGAGCATTTTTTGCTCCACACGGCCGCGTGGATCATTCCACACAGCCATGTGGAGTGCATGGGTAAGGGGCTAGAAACCTTAACGACGCGAACACGTCACGCTGCTGCACACGACTGTGTCGTGTAGTTTAAAACTCCAATTCTACATGGCTGCGTCGTCGAGTCTACGCGGCAGCATAACTCTCAAAATTTCTAAAGAAATTGATGAAGGGTCTACAGGAATTACGCGACCGTTTCGATTTATCGAAACGATCGCGTGGATCTGGCTCAAAACTAGACTTCATGTGATCGTTTGGAATTTTTCCAACGACCGTGTCATCTGCGTCATCCGGCCCCAATTCAGCTTCACATGGCCGTAAGGATCTAATCCATACGGCTGTGTCATTTCTTCTCTAGCCCAAGCAAAGCAGCAGTGGCAGAGTGCGTAAGTTGATGGAATCGATGTGACCGCATCAACTCAGCGACTTGGCCGAACCATTGTAGTAGCCGGACTCCAAGCCAATGACGTGGCCGTTTCATCTCTCCGCGCGGCTGCATCGAATCACCAATTGCCGAAGCTTCGAAGCTCCTCTATAGCTCCAAAGCGACGCGACTGCATCGTTTTTGAGGCGGTCACGTCAGGTCGGGTTTCTATGCGACCCTGCTAGGGTTTTCGTATCCCTATTTTAAGAGTGACGCGTCGCAAGAGAGACGGATGAGGCTGGGGAGTGCGTTTTACCTAGTTTTCCCCCATTTTCTTGGTTTTAGGAGTAAATTAGAGTTTAGATTAGTTTAGATTGCTTTTCTCATGGATTGTAACTAAGGATTGACGACCCTTGCTAGGGATTTAATGAGAAAAGTATTTTATTGCTTTCATTTCTTGTTTTTCTTATTATTTCTTGCTGTTTCTTTGATGCTTGTTAATTTAGATCATCGATTCATGTAGCTAACAATAACCTAAGACGAAATTGGTACTCAATTACCCATCCTCCCTGCGGACGACCCGTAAAGCGCTACGGCGACGCAGTGCGCTTACGGTTTACAAATTTTAAAGCTATAATAGTAATGTGTTCATTGATAGGCTCATATTTTACACTTCATTTCTGCATTTTTGCATGCCATTTTGATTGCTCATATCGTGATTTTCACGATTATACGACGATTTCACGATAATTTTTACTATTTCTTGGTTTCGTCTGATTTCAATAGATATGGAGCAATCAGGAGCGATTTGGAGCCATGAGCACATACACACGTCCTGGAGCGTCATTGATGATGACATCAGAGAGCTAACGGCACTGGAGGATGAGTAGAAGAGAAAAAGAGGCGAAGAAATCAATGAGGAAGCAAAAAGGAGTTTTGAGAAGATTTACAAGCTACTCGGCCGAGTGACGCAGCTCACTCGATCGAGTGAAGCTGATATGACGAATCAAGCCTGATTAAGAGCTGAAATATACTCGTCCGAGTGTGAATTTCCACTCGACCGAGAGAGGATTCCACTCGACTGAGTGGAGCAAAATTTTGTGAAGGAAATATTTTACAATTCTCTGTTTTTTGGAGGATCTGCAGAAGACTCCACTTGACCGAGTAGAAACTCCACTCGACCGAGTGAGCAGACTACTTGGCCGAGTGGTCTGAGGAGCCCAGAATGCTGATATTCTGATTTTGATGCGGATTTCTCACTCGACCGAGTGAGATGTTCACTCGGTCGAGTGGTGCCGTCAGCCCAGATTGCAAAGTAGGGTTTGAGGCTGACCGGGGGCAGAATTGTTAGGATTTTTGCATCTTTTTCGGCACATATAAATAGCCAGATCTGGAGACAGCCAAAGGAGAGACCCCATAATTTTATTTTCAAAGTTTTAGTTTTAATTTAGATATTTCTTTGGATCTTGATTTTATTATTGAAGCTTGTAATCGACATTGATATCTCTAAAACTCTTGCAAGTTTACATTTTTATGATATATCTCTTCTTAGATCTGAGTTTTGCAATGAATTCTCTTGTCAATCTTATTTCTCTTGTGATTTTCATAATGATTAGTGAGTAATTCCCTTGCTCTATGGCAAAGGGATGAACCCTATGGATCTAAAGTAAGATTTGTGATATAAGTTGAATTTCAATATTGCTAGAATTGCTAAAGGTTAGATTATGATTGGATTGCTACGAATAGTTAGGTATTTCCATTGGGTCTTGAGAGCTCAAGAGAGGATATTGATCTATGGGTAGCCCTAGATATTTGATTTAGATCTATAATCGAGATTCACTAGATTCGGTGCGCGAGAGCGATCAAAGCTAGCATCTTTATTATATTTCTTTACTTATATTCTTTTGCACGATGGTGAAACGACTACGAACTATCACGATCTAGATCCGAACTAAAGTTGCGCGAGAGCGAGCTTGAGTTGGGATTGGATATAATTGTCGATCTTAATGCTAGTATTTTGAACTAGGCTTGCGCGAGAGCGAGGCTCTAGTTTAGATTGCTATAGACTTGCGTAGCGCGAGAGCGTGCGTTGGTTCTCTATTTAGTTACGACAAGTTCACCTTAAACCCAAGTTTAGTAATATTGAGATGCATAATTTGTATTGATTACTTGAGATCTATAGTAGGGATTCCCAAGCCCTAGACATTTTTATATATTGAATTTACATCGATAATTGAACGATTGTGACATCAATTCTTTCAAAACTAATTTTTCACCAATAGCTTAGTAAATCATGTAGACTACCGTTATTAGTTCCTCCATGTGATCAATACCCGCTAGACACTAGAGCGTGCGCTTGCAGTAAAACTACATGTTTCCGGAGTTGTATTCTAGGACGACCAAGTTTTTGGTGTCGTTGCCGGGGATGCTATGGTTTTCTACATATTTACTTGGCTATTTCTTTTTCATTTTCTTTATTTTCTTTTTATTCCGCTATTGTGCTAACACTAATCTCTTTTTCTGTGCATGTACACACGATCGAGGGCGACTGAGGAGGATATATTATTTGATCCTGAGATCGAGTGCACGACAAGGAGATTAAGAGCAGAAAAGAGACAAATTCTAGAGGAAGATCAAATGGAGGAGAAGAATGTTCACCAAAGGCCAGTTACGTATATTTCCATCCGAGATAGGCTTACTTCAAACAACTCGGCTACTACATCTTCCATACTCATGCCAAAGTTACCGCCAGATAAGAATTTCGAGCTGAAGACGGGGCTTGTTGTGCTGATGCAACAAGACCCCTTCTATGGGAATACGCATGAAAATCTGTATTACCATCTCCAGATGTTCTTGGCGAAGTGTGCCACTTTTCATATCCCTAATGTATCGGAGGATGCCATCCGTCTGCGCCTTTTCCCCTTCACTCTCCGAGATAAAGCTCAATATTGGTTGAGGACGCAAGCACATGGCACCTACACTACTTGGGACGAGCTGGCAAGTGCATTTGTCAACATGTTATATCCATTGTCGAAGACAGTAAAGATAAGAAATTCCTTGATGTCGTTTAAGCAGGGCCCCCAAGAATCTTTATATGAGGCGTGTGAGCGCT
The DNA here is from genome assembly GCA_030789695.1 of Scilla litardierei. Lineage (NCBI taxonomy): Eukaryota > Viridiplantae > Streptophyta > Magnoliopsida > Asparagales > Asparagaceae > Scilla > Scilla litardierei. Next base: position 530,754 of record JAULAV010000092.1, read on the forward strand.
TCAAAGATCTACAACACCAATGCTCCCAGCATAGCATCGAGGATTAGGAGCTCGTGCACAGTTTTTACAATGGCTTGAGTGCGGATATAAACATGATCTTCGACGCCACCGCCAATGGATCTATGTTGTCAAAGATGCCAAAGGATGCTATGGTGCTATTAGAGGAGATGTCATCTAACAATTAACAGATGGCTGATGAGAGGGGCCAAACTTCATCATCCGTGAAGTCGGCGAGCATCTATGGAGCAAAGGCAGTGACAGAGTTAGCGACGAAGTTTGACTCTCTATCTAGAGTGGTAGAGAGACTTAAGAAGAAGATATGCGAGCCTTATGTTGCACCTGACACATCTACATCTAATGATTGGTAAGGCCAAGTTATGTATGTTGGCGATGAGGCTAGTGAGGAAGCGATAGAGCAAGTTCAGTATGTTCAAGGTGGAGCTAATAATGGATCTTGGGTGAATCCGACCTGGAAGAGTCACTCCAAATTTTCATATGCTAACAACAGTGGAGCTTTAACCCCTCCTCAACAACCACCACAACAACAACAAGCCCGGTCGCCACCTCAACAACAACCATACCAACAAAGGCCGCAGTAACAACAACAATTCCAGTAGAGGCAATAGCCCGGGCCTTATAGACGCCCCAGATTCATTCAAGGATGGAGGCCCCAAAATCCACCGCTGGCACCACAGAGGTCAGAGCATGAGACTAGAGTTGAAGAATTTATGGCCGAGAAAAAGAAGATCAATGCCAAATTGATGGCGGGCCAAGATAGCCTCAACACAATCGTGGCGCAATTGACGAAACAGATTACCTTGCTTAATAAGGCCTGACATCAATTGCCGCCCAACTGGAGCCAAATCCTAGGAGCAACATCGACCACATCAATGCAGTGGTGGCGGTTACTACTAGAGGCTGGAAGAACACCACTCCCATCATGGTCCAAACTAGAAGCTCAAGGGATGAATCCTCAGTTGAGAAAGAGGAAGTAATGAAGAGAAGGAGCCTACGGCGACAACAAACAATGAAGAAAAATCTGATATTGATGAGCCTCAGAAGGAGTGAACATATATGCCACCGGTACCATTTCCTCAACGGTTGGAAAAGGCCAAATTGGAGAAGAAGCTCGCCAAATTTCTGGAGTACTTGAGAGGTATCAGCTTGAACATCCCATTCCTTGATGCAATTATTGAAATCCCAACATATGCAAAGTTTCTCAAAGATTTGATCACAGGAAGAAAAAGAACGGAGAAGATCATACTCGTCGAACAAGGTACTTGGTTCATTAATAAAGAAAAGTTACCGAGAAGCTAAAGGATCCCGAAAGTTTTAGGATTCCATGCACTCTTGGTGGAGTCCTCCTACAAAAAGCTTTGGTAGATTTGGGTGCGAGCGTAAGCCGTATATCTCTTACCATGTTCAAGAAGCTCAATAGGGGACCGACCTCAAGGCCATGGATACGAAGATTCAACTCACCGATGGGCAGATTACTAGGCCGATGGGGATCGCCGAGAACGTGCCATTGCAAATACCGGAAGGACTATGCATACCATGTGACTTTGTCATCATTGACGTGAAAGAAGAGGGTGATACATCTCTTATACTTGGGCGCCCCTTCTTAGCTACAGCTGGAGTTATTGTTGACGTGAGGGAGGAAACATTGTCACTCAACGTTGGTAATATTGAAGTCGAGTTCCACCTCACACGAGACATGAAGAATAGATCCTCGCTGGAGGAGGGCGACTATGTGGACCTCCTTGACGAGGTCATCGATGAAGCCATGCCACATGCCATTAGAGTATTGCACGCGGATAGTCTTGATGGAGTGCCAATTTCAGAAAATAGCACTCCAATTGGAGATACACCGGATCCTCTCATCGAGGAAGAGGAGAACGACGCTAATGTCGTAAGGATTAGAGAGCTCTACAAGCTCTCTACGGTGAAGCAAAGAAAGAAAGAGCCACCGGCGAACACACCTTCACCGCCAAGAAAGCCAAAGGTAACCAAGAACAAAAGCTTGTGGGAGTCATCCCTCAATACCATTACAGAGGAATCATGCTTTAAGGAGGCCAAGCAAGACAAAGCGCAACATCTGAACCCACACGGCCTCCTCGAGAAGTTTGACACGCGCATCTCCTATGCACCGAACATCACACGCTAAACAAAGAAATCTTAAGGGGTCGAGCTCAATACCTTAAACGAGCACTTATCAGGAGGCAACCCGCCGGTATATCTTAGTTCTTTTAGTTGAATTTTAGTTTTCATTTTCGTTTTAAATTTTTAAATTTTAGAGAGTCGTGAGTCTAATAAAAATCTGACAACGAGCAACATTTTTCATTGCAGGAAGAAGATTCGAGGAAACCGTTCAATGAAGGGTAGCCATGGCGAGGGAGAGCAGTTCTAGGGACGCGCTTAAATGCCAAAGGAAGGAAGACACTGATGGGAGATGAAGAAATAGCAGCTGAAAGAAAACAGAGAGTTTGGAGCTGAAAAGAACAGCCCACTCGACTGAGTGATATTCTCACTCGGCCAAGTGAAGATATCACTCGACTGAGTGGGATACTCTACATGGAAGCCTCAAAACCCCTCTCTGAAAATTATATGCCACTCGACCAAGTGACTTTGTCACTCGACCGAGTGACTCGACCGAGTGACTCGACCGAGTGAATTCTAGGTCAACTAGCTCTAAAAATGCTCTATGAGGCCTGTTTATTCGACCGAGTAGATTAGTTCACACGACCAAGTGACTATTTATACTCAAACCGAGTAGGAGACTATAGCAGAATTTTCGAAATATCCAATCTCTGTTTTTATTTACCACTCGATCGAGTGGAAGTTGTCACTTGCCCGAGTGACTCGAACCACTCGGCCGAGTCACTTGACACAACTGAACCGCCATATTTCATAATTTTCACCGTTTGGGTCACTTGACCGAGTGATGGTCGTCACTTGGTCGAGTGACTCGAGCAACCCCGGCCCTTCTTCCTCTAGAGTGGAGTCCCTGCCGCATAGCGATCCACCTCCCACACTCCCAGCTTCCACTGCACCTATTCCACCTCCCACACTCCCAGCTTCCACCGCACTTATTCCACCCCCACCAGCACAGCCTGCCCCCGTATCAACATGCTTGGGATCACCTTCAGAGATGACGCATACCACGTTAAATTTGAGCGGCTCTCCAAGCGTCAGATCGTACCTGCTAGTTCGTGCATATCGACACACTCGAGAGCTTAGGGGTACTACATGGCCTGCTCCATCTGTATTACAACGTGGGGTGGCGCGAGTTTTTGTCGGTGTCGGCGGACACCTTTGTCCGACCGACCCTCGAGGTCTTGAGTTCTATTCGTAGGACTCCCAGGGGATATTCTTTTAGGCTTATGGATCGTGAGTGCGAGATTTCTCATGACATGCTCCGAGCTTACTTTCACTGGCCCCTAGTCCTAGACCCTGACCGAGCTTACGGTCCCACGCACCACACCCCGTCTGTCTTTGCTTCTGATGCTTTCTGGGACACGGTCACTGGCACGCACCACTTTGACCCTAGCCGAGCCAAGGCCTCCTCCATAGTCCACCCTTGCATGCGGATTGCACAGCACCTTTTGGCAACTATCATTTTGGCCAGGCCAGAGGTTGGGACGGTGTCCATGTCAGAGCTCTTCATGCTATACACGATGACTAGGGAGAGAGCCATAGAGGGCAACGGGGACGCCTTAGTCCCCGCCATTTCTTTAGATGTAGCTAGGTGGTATTTAGACCGCATATTTTCCACGGTCACCTCTAGGAAGGGGATACATTGTGGCAGTCTAATTACCCTTCTAGCTCCCATTTTTGGGATTGAGCTTCCTGTCGGTTTGCGTCGTCCTACAAGCCCCACTTCACTATCTCTCGATGTATTGGCCTGTATGAAGATGCTCCGCCCTATGGTCATCGACATTGGGTCTGGCTACAGGGTCCGTTTTCTGTAGATTATATGGTTCTTCCGAGTCCTGCTCGGACCCACATTGGACCCATAAGTGGGGAGTGGATGCCCCAGATGGACCTCCTCATCCCAGTTGTCTACGTGCTAGAGCCCGATGGCGACCAGCATGAGCCCCTTCTCGACCCTCTTGTCCCTGAGATCCAGATTCATCAGCCTGCCATTGTATCACTTCCCGAGCTCGACACATCTATCCACACTTTTGCTCATACCGAGAGCTCTTCTGTTGTTGTGTCTGTTCCCACCGCTTCTTCTTTACCGCTACGAGTTGACCCCATCGCATATATAAGCATTGAGAGCACCGACCCCATCACTTTTTAGAGTGGTGAGCCTTTTCCTCTGTGACCGCCGAGACCCTATCCACCCCTGATTTTTCGACTCATGAGGAGTCATTCTTTGCTAATTTTACAACCTTCTCAGCTGTCGATGCCTCTGTCTCTGCCACCGCCGTATATATTGAGAGCGTCGTGGTGTCTGTCACCACAGCTGTTGCTACGACCTCTCCGCCTGCCTCTCCTCTACAGATGTCCCATCCTCCTCAACCGATGCATACGCTTCTGAGAGCGTTCCTACGTCTTAGCCTCCACTAGAGGATGAGTGTCTTATTGTGAGCACTGCACCGTAAACACACCCGATAGTGGCCCCACTTGTTTTTGGAGGCCGTGTGAGACACCCCCGTCCACCACCTGTTCGACCCTCTACCTCCACTCCCGACGTCCTTGACTTGCACCTCTGCACAGTCGAGATGGAAGTGAGCAGGCTTAGAGTGGATGTTCGTGTACGAACCTGTCAAAACAGAGTTAGGATCGATAAATGAAGTTGAGACTTACGCTTGCGTATGCGGCACGGTAGTCTCGGAACTTCGCCTTCGAATTCGCCACGACGGATCGAGTCTTCTCACGAATGGAGTAAGGCTACTAAATCCACAATCTAAATCTCTACTTTTAGATTAAGAACTTGGATAAAGAGAGAGGAAGGATTTCGGCAGAGCTTCCCTAGAATGAAATGCAAGGCAAGAATACCAATCAAAAGTGTAAGGAAATGGCTAAGCTGTGGGTCTTATTTATAGCCCCCAAGGTAGTTATTTTAGGAGTAATTGTTCCTTTGGAACAATTTAACTAAAGTATACCATCATACATGGCACCTTATAAGCTTAAGTTGTACCATATGCATGGTACAACATAAGCTTAAGATATTACCCCTTTATTAGCCATATGTCGCATGCACTTATGCACATATAATGCGACTTTCCCATTAATCTAGAGATCCTCTCCGCAAGGGAACAGATTCCCTTTGCACACGACTTCGTGTACGCGACGTTCGAGGTCCGTATTCCCTCGTACATCCCTTACAAGGGTGTACAAACGTCATCCATATCCAACATCTCCCACTCACACTTGAGGGGATTGTAAGAGAACATCTTTCTCTTAGTTCTTTCGTCTATCATACCGAGAAATAGACCGTGCGACCGTCATGCGCATAGAGTCTGTTGTTGTGCACTTGTTAGAGATACACAACGACCTCGAAGGTGCAAAGTTGAGTAGTTCAACGCATGCTTTACCCTAGATTATTTCTTCACATTTCTTATACTTTATATTCAACAATTGAATCCCATCTGGATCACAATTGGCTGGCCAGCTTTGAATCATTAAAGTCCAAATGCGAATATGAAATCAATCTTCCTCTTCTTGCGAACCTTCTGATCTTGACTTGATTCGCTTTTCTAACGTGCCCCGCCGAGCCGAATTATCATAGCCCATTAGCAACATGCTAAGATAGCGATCATCTCGTCAAATCTAAAGTAACCAATTGGAGTCCTTGAGGGTAAGAGTTAAGACCCATATGGCCTTTGAGTCTCACATAATAGCAAACTCTATTGCTACTAACTCAGTGGTCGAAATGCATACGTGGTATGAACACGTATTACAACATCACTCCTTTCCCAGGGAGAGTATGTCTTAATGATGTTGTACGGATGAAAGATCAGACACCACAGTGCCTATCTTTTGAGTCCCCTTACTACCCATGAAATATTCACGGACTCTCATCCTGCATAAGACAGATAGGATTTAAAAAATCCTATGAGATCTCTTTTAAATATCCTTGTGATACAGATCTCAGATCTTTTGTAAGCATCCATATGATGCAGATCTTTCATTCGACTATCTTGTTTAAGTCACGACTCTAAATCATTTGTCTAATGATTTTGACTTTAAACCAGTCTCATCTCTATCTTATCCATCTGATAAGATAAGGCGGTTGCTCATGTGAAAGAGCCAACCTTAATCTATCCGACATACACACAATAAAATAGCTGAGACTTAAACACAAATGTATATAAAATCATTTGTAAGAAACTTGTATGCAATATAAAAAAACTTCTTCTTTTTATTAAACTTTGATCTTCTATAGACATGAGAAATATTACATGATACAGCTCAGCACCTACGCATTCCCATAGATGATAAGTGTTTGAAGAACACATCTCTGGGGATCGCCTTAGTAAGGGGATCCGCTATCATCTTATGCGTGGATATGTATCCTATGTCTACTTCCTTCCGTTTGTCATAGTCCTTTACAAACTTGAATCGAATATCAATGTGTTTGGTCTTACAATGAAATTTAGGATCTTTGACATAGGCATTCGAAGCTTGACTATCACTGTATATAGGAACAGTGCTCGAGTCAGTGGCATCAGTCAGCCTGTCTAAGAATTTCCTAAGCCAAACAGCTTCTTGGACCGCCATGCTGAATGCTACAAATTCGGCTTCCATGTTTGATAGGGCGATGCAGGTTTGCTTCTTGCTGCTCCAGGATATTGCACCATTCCCGAGCAAGAAAACAAAGACTGAGGTAGATCTTCGCTCGTCGAGATCACCTGCCCAATCAGCATCAGTATAGCCTTCGAGTTTCAAGGTATTGCCTTGATAGCACAACGCATAGTCCGCAGTCCCTTTGAGGTACCTTAATATCCTCTTCACCGCTTTCCAGTGTGCATGTCCTGGGTTGGATTGGTAACGGCTTACCATACCAACAGCATAGCAAATGTCCGGTCTGGTACATATCATGGCGTACATCAGACTCCCGACAGCACTGGAGTATGGAACCTTTTCCATAGCTTTCTTTTCTTTTGGATCTTTGGGACACATTTCCAAACATAGACCCTCGCCTTTTCTTATTGGAGTATCAATTGGCTTGCAGTCCTGCATATTAAACCGTTCTAAAACTTTCTTTATATATGTCTCTTGAGAGAGAGAAAGAAGTTTCTTGGAACGATTCCTTGAGATCTTAACCCCAAGGATATATGCAGCTTCACCCATGTCTTTCATTTCAAAGACGGATGAAAGCCAAGCTTTGATATCCATGATAAGACGCTTATCATTTCCGGCTATAAGTATGTCATCTACATAAAGAGACATAATTACATACTTGTTCTTAATCCTCTTAATGTATACGCAGTTGTCTTCGTCGAGCATGGAGAAACCATACGACAAAACGACTTCTTGAAAGCGCATTTACCACTGCCTTGAGGATTGTTTAAGACCATATATGGATTTACGAAGTTTACAAACCTTATGTTTGTTTTCTTCTTGTACGAACCCGTTTGGTTGTTCCATGTAGATCTCCTCATCTAGTTCTCCGTTAAGAAAAGCAGTCTTTACATCCATCTGATGTAACTCGAGGTCCAAACAAGCCATCATTGCCAGAATTAAGCGAATGGAGGTAAAACGCATGACAGGAGAGAAAGTCTCTTCGTAGTCTATTCCTTCCTGTTGCGTGAAACCTTTCGCAACAAGGTGAGCTTTATATTTCTCGATGGAGCCATCAGCCTTATGCTTGATTTTGAGAACCCACTTGTTCCCAATGGCTCTACGTCCCTTAGGTAAATCAACCAAGTCCCAGACTTGGTTTGTTTTCATGGATTGAAGTTCTTCTTCCATTGCCGCTATCCATTTATCTTTAGCAGGGCATGTGACGGCCTGTTTGAAATTTGCAGGTTCGTCATCATCTTGTAGTAATGTCATAAATGTTTGAGGAAATTCATCCTCAAATCTCAGAGGTGTTAGCCTCGTTCGATTACTACATCTTGCTTGAGTTTGATCACTCCCACTTGGAATGACATCACTCCCACTTGGAATAACATCACTCCCACTCGGAATAGGATTGGTATCGTTCGTATCATCCTTAGGTGAAGTATGAGGGTCATTTTCCTCTTCACCAAGAATTCTCCCACTCGAACGTTCCGATCCTTCTTGATCCCAAGTCTCAAACAAGGATAAGTCTTGACTTATCTCACCCTGTCTTGGAAACTCGTTTTCCAAGAAGACAACATTCCTCGATTCGAATTCTATTAGACCCTCATTGTCCTCTTGACTGACGAAAACATATCCTTTGGAGTTTTCAGCGTATCGGATGAAGATACACTTCCTCCCATGTGGCCCAAGTTTGCCATATTTGTGAGAGGATAAATGTGCGTAAGAGGCACAACCCCAAGGTTTTAGAATGCTTAAGTCTGGAGTTCTATTGTTCCACAACTCATAAGGAGTAGAACTTACCGACTTCGAGGGTACACGGTTTAAGATGAATGCTGCCGTCAATAATGCATCACCCCAAAAGGTGATGGACAAATTTGCCTGAGACATCATTGATCGGACCATTTCCATCAATGTCCTATTTCTTCTTTTCGCAACACCGTTTTGTTGCGGAGTATAAGGCATAGTTATCTGATGAACTATGCCTTTTTCATCACAGAGTTCCTTAAAACTCGTTGATTGATATTCTCCACCCCGATCGGTTCGCAAGACCTTTATCTTGCGATCTAGTTGATTTTCCACTAAACTCATATAGTTTTTGAAGCAAGATTAAGCTTCATGTTTGTGGGAAATCAAATAAATGTGACCGAAACGGGTGAAGTCATCAATGAAGGTGATGAAATAGGACTTCCCGCGTCTTGTCTTAACATTCATTGGACCGCAAATGTCCAAATGGATAAGCTGTAATGGAACTTCGGCCCTTGTGCCAGTTCCAAACGGCTTGCGACAAGTTTTCCCTACAAGACAATGTTCGCAAGTTGACATTTCAACTTTCGAAACATTAGATAGCAAGCCACTTTTGGCAAGTCTATCCATTCTAGTTGGTCCAATGTGACCAAGTCTTACATGCCAACAAATGATCTCAGATTCAGAATTAGAAGCATTTGTCAAATGGAAACTTTCATTAATAGAAGAAGAATCATCATACATAGTGTTTAAAACAATCAATCCATTACAAATATTACCCGACCCAACTAAAGAACTATTACAAACAAGGTCAACATTTTGTTCATAGAACCTCCATTCATAACCTAAAGACATTAACATGACCACGGATACGATATTCCTTCGAATATCTGGAGCAAAGAGGACGTCGAGCAATAATAGAGTCCGGCCGTTGTCGAGAACTAGCTTGCATGTTCCGACGCCCTTGACTTCAACACGAGTGTTGTTGCCGACGTATATCCACTTTGTTCCTTGAGTTATCCTTCGATACTCTACGAAGAACCTTCTGTCCTTCGCTACGTGGTCTGTGGCCCCTGAATCAATCAACCAAAAATAGTTAGATTCAGCAAGAAACATGGAACTAGAAACACATATGTAACTAGCCCTACAAGTTACCTTATCACTTCCATCCGTACACGTACGGGCGAAGTGACCGTACTTGTTGCACTTAAAGCACTTGATCTTCTTCAAGTTTTTCTTCTTTGAGTGCACTTTCTTTTGCCACTTTTTGTTCTTAGTCTTCTTTGAGGTTTCCGCTTCTTGCTTTCGTTCGTTCATAAACCTTAAGCGTTTATCCTTCCGCTTCTTTCCTCCATGTGAGGAACTAGCGGCCATGTGCACTTCGGCACTAGGTTTTGCGGCTTGAATCCGCTCTTCCTCGAGTTCGAGGTGTTTGGATACATCGCTTAAAGTTTTAATGCACTCATTATGAGTGAGGTGCATTTTCATGTTATCCCAGCTATCTGGGAGTGAACGAATGACTGCTTGGATCTGCTGTTTGTCAGACAGCGTAAGACCCGCATCCTTCAATTCAGCTATGAGATTCGCCATGTGGCGGAGATGCTTTTTCATAGATTGATCTCGCCGCATTTTGTATGAATCAAATTGAATATTTAAGGAGCTGAGTTTGGTGACCGAAGTTCCACCAAACTTTATTTCTAGCCCAGACCATATGTCTTTGGCTAGGTCGAATTCCCGAAATAGACGCATTATGTCATTGTCCATTGCGGACAATAACGTAATACGTGCTATTTTGTTCTTTCGAGTCCAAGTCTCATAAGCTTCTCGGTCCCTCTTGTGTTGGGCCGTATTGCCCAACTCAGGTTCTTCCATTACGTTTTGGAGTGTTTCAAGCACATCTTGCTCCTCCAAAACATATTGGATTTTTATTGACCAAAGTTTATAATTGTTGCCGTTGAGCTTCTCACCTTTGTTAAGCTCGGCGACAATGTTCTTAGAAGCGGTAGACATATTCGAATCAAAAAAACTACAAAGAAAATGAAAAACACGATCAAAATTCTATGCATAAAGTTTCGATTCTTTAAACACTTGATAAGTTCCTTGGATAAGCTGAAATGTTACTCTAGAATCGAGAAGTTCACTACGTTCCCAACTACCATCTAGAAGTAACTTTCAAAGTATCCCTCTTACTTATCTCATGTAAAAAGAAATCAGAAATGATACCCGTATGGTACCAGCAGCGGAAAAATACTTTTGAAAAACATATCTTTCAAAATGGAATAGGTGAGAGTTTGCGCAAAGAATTTTTAGCGCAACAATTGCCAAGCCACGAGACCTGTTCTACACACCCATGGGTTAGATAAACATGGCCGGATCGTGGTAGGACTTGGAATTCTAAATTGCGCTATCCCGATTAAGGACGGGACATAACCTATTTGAAAACATCTTTTTCAAAAAATTTGAAATACATTGGCTAATCTCCGTAGAGTAGAGCACAATGTCATAAGTACATTGGCTAATCTCCGTAGAGTAGAGCACAATGACATGGCTAATCTCGCATGAAGTAGAGCATTAAGGCTAATCTTCAAGGAGTAGAGCCCAAGAAAACTTTATAAAATAAGAGCAGACGACTGTCGTTAGCCCCGTATGGGCTAGTAGGCACATTCGTGTTTGACCAAGGCCTTTTGACACATGGGCTAATCGGTAAGTTCGTGATCGACCAAGGCCTTTTGACACCCCGTATGGGCTAATCGGCAAGTTCGTGATCGACCAAGACCTTTTGCCAGATTGGTCGACCAAAACACCCAAATTGGTCGACCAAAAATTGGTCCACATCACTCCCGGCCAGGGCCCCTGCCCTGGCCGAGGCTGGCCAAGGGCCGGCCAAGGGCCTCTGCCCTGGCCGGCCAGGGGCGGCCTGCGGCAGCCCTGGCCACTGCCAGGGCCTGCCAGAGGCCGGCCAGGCCACTCTGGCCTGGCCTGGCCTCGGCCAGAGGCCGGCCTGGCCCCCTGGCCAGAGGCCGGCCTGGCCCCCTGGCCTGGCCTCGGCCAGAGGCCGGCCTGGCCCCCTGGCCTGGCCTCGGCCAGAGGCCGGCCATGGTCGGCCATGGCCCGGCCATGGCCATTTTGGCCTTGGCCGGCCATGACCCATTGGTCATGGCCGGCCTCCCCCATTCACGGGGTTGGCCGCACACCCCCACCGGAGGGGGTGGCCGTGGTGGTGTTCGTCGTCATTGGCCATAGCCAACCCCCTCCGCATGGGGAGGGGGAGTGCATTGCCTCCATTACCCATTTGGCTATAGATTTCATGCACCAAAATTCATCTTCCCCGATGGGAATAACCACCATCTTCTTCTCCGGTGAAGCACCCATTCGTCGAGGAAGTAGTTATCCTCCAATGGCCGTGTGCCAAAAAAAATAACCCACTTCAAAAATTCGTAAACTACGCGCTCCACATGAAGAGAGCGCCCATTCCCTATGAATGGAGACTCATCATCCATGAAGAGAGCGAGTTTGACGATATGAACGGTCGGTTCTTCCCGTCACGGAGAGTTCCTGCCATATCCGTAATGACAGAAGACCCTAACGTGAAAAGAACAACCGCTGCGTTCTCTCCATCACGAAGCGTTCCTACCATATCCGTAATGGTAGGATACCCATTCGTGAAAAAGAAAACACCTCATTCATCGGTTCGACGGGGCGGCGGTTTGACAGGGGCGAACCCGTATGGCTCTGATACCAATGTACGAACCTGTCAAAACAGAGTTAGGATCGATAAATGAAGTTGAGACTTACGCTTGCGTATGCGGCACGGTAGTCTCGGAACTTCGCCTTCGGATTCGCCACGACGGATTGAGTCTTCTCATGAACGGAGTAAGGCTACTAAATACACAATCTAAATCTCTACTTTTAGATTAAGAACTTGGATAAAGAGATAGGAAGGATTTCGGCAGAGCTTCGCTAGAATGAAATGCAAGGCAAGAATACCATGCAAAAGTGTAAGGAAATGGCTAAGCCTTGGGTCTTATTTATAGCCCCCAAGGTAGTTATTTTAGGAGTAATTGTTCCTTTGGAACAATTTAACTAAAGTGTACCATCATACATGGCACCTTATAAGCTTAAGTTGTACCATATGCATGGTACAACATAAGCTTAAGATATTACCCCTTTATTAGCCATATGTCGCATGCACTTATGCACATATAATGCGACTTTCCCATTAATCTAGAGATCCTCTCCGCAAGGGAACAGATTCCCTTTGCACACGACTTCGTGTACGCGACGTTCGAGGTCCGTATTCCCTCGTACATCCCCTACAAGGGTGTACAAACGTCATCCATATCCAACAGTTAGGGCTCTCACAGCTGCTATTGCTGCCCAGCAGACCCATATTGGCATGATTTCTAGTATTCAGCTCACGCTGAACCGGATTCTTCAGCACCTGTAGCAGCAGAAGCAGCCAGCACCCTAGTCTGCTCTCAGTAGTCCGCGCCACAACCCCCACCGCCCCCACCACAGTGAGGTGATGATGCTGCACCACCAGTCTAGGCACGTATTTTTAATGTCTGTCATATTTTTGACTCACCCCTCACCCCATTATTTTGTTTGCCCATCTGTCTTCAACATTTTGCAGTGCAATATATATCAGTTTAGGAGAGAGTATGTATTTCTGGGCCTCCATCTTGCATATATCATCCACTATGCTGCATCCATTCATCACTTTGCATGCTTGTTTGCATATACCATTTGCATACATCATCATCTTTTATTTTCTTTATTTTCTTTTATTCAGCATTATACATGCACCCTCACCCTACCCACTCCTATCTTATATGTCCTTATACCACACTTCGCACATTGAGGACAATGTGATGTTTAGCTTGGGGAAGTGCGTATACACACTTTTTATTTTCTTCATTTTTTATCTTTATTTTTCACTTTTCTTTATTTTTCGCTTATTTTCACGCCCTTTTTCATTTTTATTGTCATGCATCATGTTTTCTTTATTTTTGGAGTGTTTTGCATGTGTATAGTTACTTTTTATTTTATCTTTATTTCTTTTACTTTCTTTGCTAGAGATGAATCCCCTATGATGATCATAGCTTGGAGTCGCTTTACTCTTATGCACGTATCTCTTGCCATGTTATTGTTTTTTATTTCTGATGTCGTACATGATATATTGACGTGCATTTAAGAAAAAGAACTTCCATCGTGTTTTATTTGTTTATGAATGAATTTTAGCATTGGCTAAGTCTGGGAATTACATTGTTGTATACTCTTTATAGAAAACACACCAAGCTTCACGCATTGACTACCTATTACTTGTTGTACTGTTTTGCTCCTTAATATCACGTCTTATTTACATGAAATGTGTATTGAACTTCCTGGTTGAATGAATGACTGTCATTTGATATGAATAGATTAGTTTACTTTTTGATATCAAACTGAGTAGATTACATTATCCTGCTGAAGTTGTTGTGCATATGCAAAAGAGTGAACCGAGCGTTATCTTATATTCTTTCTCCACATATCTTGAAAATCATTTTCTATACTTATAGTCATTGGTGAATCTATCCTTTAGTGAGTCTTATATTTGCATCTTCCGCATGCTAAAAAGAATAAGCTCCATGAATCCCAAAATCTCAAAAGAAAATATTCTATCTTTGTACTTAATTTGGGATTGTTCATGTGTGTGTGTGTGTGTAACAAAAGAAAAAAGGGAGAAAAACAAAAAAAAGAGAGTTCTATTGTATATACACAATCCCTTCTTATTTCTTTCTTATTGTCCTTTTTATTCATATGGAGCTACAAAAATATATGGGAAATGATTATATTTTTTATTTGATGCCGACACGCTTATAGATAAGCTTGGGGGGAGGGGATCCAATGACGTGAGAGAGAGTGACTACTTGTATGTGCATGACGACCTAAGCTAGGTAATTTCTGATACTTAGGGAGATGACTTAGAGTATAACAAAGTATATGAATTGAAAAATCGGCATGAAATTCATGGAAACCATCGCTTTCTATTCCTTTTGATTGAAATGCGTGATATCTCTTATACTCTAATTAGAAGCAGTCAATTGAAAAGTGTGGTGTCTATAATCACGTATATCGTTTTATATGCCTCAGACGATGCTGATTCTAAACTTATTTCATATTTCAGACAATTCACGTTGTTCTTAGTTTTTTTATCAAATGTACCCATATGATGTGATATCGAAATAAAAGCTTTAATATATTTCTAATTCATTGCTCGTGCTATTTGAGTAAGCAAATCTGAGTTCTGAGATATTGATCTAGCACTTACCCATCTTCATCTTCTTTTTTATCTTCTTTGATTTATCTTTATTTTTATTTGCCAATTTCACTTTTTACTCATCTTCCTTGAGGACGAGTAAGAGGTAAGCTTGGAGGTTTTGATAGGCTCATATTTTACACTTTATTTCTGCATTTTTGCATGCCATTTCGATTGCTCAGATCGCGATTTTTACGATTATACGACGATTTCGCGATACTTTTTACTATTTCTTGGTTTCGTCTTTTCAGAAGATATGGAGCAATCAGGAGCGATTTGGAGCCATGAGCACATACACACTTTCCAGAGCGTCATTCATGATGACATCAGTAACGGCCTGTATTTTTCAAACACTTCAAATACGTATTTTTTTTAAATCTTCTTTATAATGGTTAGGAGTTGTATATCAAAACTGATTTCAAAAATTCTTTTAAAAATATTTTAGAGCACTAGACTTAATATATTGTATTTCAGCAATTTCAGATTTCCGCAAATGCCCAAAACATTTCTGTTAAAATTCATCTCCTAAAATTACCGTTTTGTTTTGACAAATTTATTTTCTATACAAACGTATTCAAAACATCTTCAAACTTATACAGTGGCATCCTGTGATCATTTAGGGCTCCCCACATTAATTTCATAATTTTCGGATATCATTTCAGCCTAGAACCCGTAAACCCGCTTTCTAAACGTTTTGGCCTAAAACCTGTACTTCCTTAGCTCGAATCCCAGAACGGATCTTGTATTCGTGATTCTCGCGTCGATACGATCCCGTGGGTATGTTTTCGTAATTTTTCGGAGTAGTTTGTGAAAACGGGTTTGTATTCCTCTGCTTTGTTAATTACAATGACTAAGTACCTTTTTACAATTACCAATCACATTTACTAAATTACTTTTAATCTTACCCTAACCCTAGATCTACCCCCACTTAAACCCACTGTTTTGGTTGGTGAGATCCATCTTTCTCGGATCTGCAACCCCCACACTTAATACACTGTTGCGTTATTGATAACATTTTATTATCATCTATACATTGTTTCTAGCCTATATAGACTCTCCCCCTACATTTCGAAACCCAGGATAACCCATTCAAACCCCCCTTCATTATAAACCCCGACAGCATTTCTCTCTCTCTCTCCAGTCGAATTAACCCAATCACACACAGGCTTTTCCCTTCGTTCTTAGCTCTTTCCCTCTCAGCGTGCCTCCGCTCGAGCTTCGAGCTCTCCGCCTGAGACGTCGCCGCCCTCAGCATCGCCTCCGCCGCCCGCCGCCTGAAGGACGCCCCCCGTCGTCGCCTTACGATCGCCGTCCGTGCCTCCGACAGCTGCACCCCGTCGATCCGCCGCCTGCACCGCCCCTTGCCACGGATTCCACCGCCGTCGTCGCCTAGGACCTGTCGCCGCCGCGATCGCCGAGAAGCACCCGCCTTCGGAAGCGTCGCCACCCCCGATCCACGTCGCCGCCGCCGCCCGATCCGCTGCGAAGCGCGCGCCCGCCGTCGAACCGCCCCCCGCCGCCCGTCGCTCTGATTTGCCACCCCCGAAGCCCCATCGCCGCCCCGATCAACCGCCCGCCGCCGATTTCCCTAGCTCCGCGCCCCCGTGCGCCCAAATATGCCGCCCCCTAGCCCGTCGTCGCCATGCCCCTTCTCCCTGCAACACAAAAAGAAAAAAAAGAAAAAAAAAGAAAGAAAGACGAAAGAAACAGAGGGACGAAGAGTAGAGGGAGAGAAAAGAATTGGGGGGGGGGGATTTAATGTAATAGTTTTATTATTATTATTATTATTATTATTATTATTATTATCATTACTGTTATAAGTTATTCTATTATAAAAAGTTATTAAGTTTTTATTAATATTATTATTACTACTTATTAAGTTATTATTATAAAAAGTTTTATAAGTATTTGTTATTATTAATTATTATAAAGTTTATAAGTTAATTGATGCTACCCTATTATAGCTCATGAGTTAAGATAAATTATTTGTTGTGGGTAATAAGGTTTGGTTACCTTGTTAGTGAATTTATTAAATAAGTTAAGTTATAATAAGTTTTAAGTATTTTTTAAGTTTAAGTTAATTAAATGAGCTTTCTTTAAGAGTTATTATATAATAATAAGATAGATAGTATAATTTTTATAATTAGTGTAGCCATTAGCTGATATTTTCTTGTGTTTACAGGTACAACTCCTCGCGCTCTAACTCCATCCTCGTCTTGCTACGACGATCATAATAGTGTAAGTCACAGTAAATTCTACCCTTAGAAATTTAGCTAGTGTACGTAATGGAAAATAGTGTAATACCGCATGCTCGAAGCATGGATCGGTGTTTAGTTGTTGGACTTCAAATCATTGCTCAAGACTGACATTCTCTCTTGAGGTTTCTGCCTTGACTTTTCAACAAGCGAAGATCTTTGAAGTGTTGTTAATGCATGTGAACAGCTTTACTTTTGGAACAACAGATTGACATACCGTATTGCAACACAGTGACTGAGTGATATACTGCACTGACATCATACTGCTGGAACGTCATATTGAAATTGAATGATTAAAAGTAGTTAGCACTGCACCGGGTTTTGGGGTAACTTATAATTGCGGAAGTGCGGGAGCGACTAGTCCAGGCCTTGTTGTCACCGTGCGGGTTCTAGCAACCCATAACAGTGCAGGTGACAACCATCACAGATCACAGTTCACAGTTCACAGATTATTGCATAGTTCTCAGAGATTGGTTCGCCCGGGTAGCACCCGTGGCAAGAGGGGGACTCTTGGTTGCTCACTGTACTTCCCGTTATAAGTCACGAACTAGGCTAGGCACAATTACTCTCCCTATTGCTATTGTCATTGCTATCGTCATGGTTATTGCTATTGTCATTGCTCGGTCACCTTTACTTTACTTGTCACCCTTGCATGCTTGACAGATGTACTTTACTTATCGCACTTGCATGCTTGTCTGTCCCTACTTTACTTTCCGCACTTGTTTACTATAGACTGCTCCATATTTGTGCACTCCTCTTTTTCTATCGATAGAATTGTTGTGACTTACCTTCGGTTCCATTTATGGCACCGGCAGACGAAGACATGATCGAGGAGACTGCCCCAGAGTTCGTGGAGCCTACATTGATCCCGAGGCGGTAGAGTTTTAGTTACTTTTCTGTTGGTGTGTGTGTTGTACAGTGTATTTCCTTTTCTGCATTTCCTTTCAGTACTTCCTTCATGTATTAGTGAGAGAGAGTGCTGGTTGTTGTTGTACTTTAATTTGGACTGTAATAACGTTTATACACTGGTTTGATTATTGTGATACATCTCTGAGTTGTGGCTATGCTGATTTCACTGGTAAACTGCGGAACCTGCGAATAAACCAAATAAGTAACGGGCCCCCGAGAGCGGGTCGTTACAGGTTTGGCGGCCCACGCAGGTCCATGCAAAATACCTCGTGAACAGTATAGTGAAACCAGGATGTATCGTATACGATACTCGACTGAGCTGACATTTTTTTCTTTGAATGCAGGTTTGACACTCGAAAGATGGACGGGAACATCTCGGAGAGCCCCAATGGAGTTAACCTATCTGGCCTTAATAAAAAGTCGTTAACAAAACCAAAAAAAAATCTTGATAGGAATAATTAGTTGTTAATAAGAAAAATCTTTTGTATCTGTGGCACTCGTATGAATGATAATCTTCCTTCAATGGACCATGATACCGGTCAATGTGCTTGGCTAAAGTCTGTGGATCGACCTGGCTAGACTGGGCATAAGTGATCCTAGCTTAGTCACTTCCCTGACCGTGTCCGCTGGACCGCAAGGACGTGAATCATGATTATGTGACGTCGTCGATCTTATTCACTACCAACCTCTCTTTAAGCTTGATGACCTTTGACCGGCGCCCCGTTTACGGTTTGGGCGCGGTGTCGTTTTACCGCAAGTGCACGGTTAGTGTAGGGTGCGGGTTTATCGAACTCAGGGAGATGGATGGCTTGAATGGCTACTAGCCTCGCCTAGGTTGTGTGCTAGCTACGCGGATAATGTGGGTGGAAGTGTAGAAATAAAAGAAAGGAATGAAAAAGACACGAAAAGAATCCCCGCTAACACGGGCTAGAGCACTCATGACACTTGGCATTTGACTTGACCCAGGGTGAGACATTGCCCCAAAAGGTGGTACCTAGCGTCCATGGCCCGATATTCCGGTCGGTGCCAAGCACGCTAGGCCTACCCGGTTCCGGACGGTGGGCATTCCCATGTCCATTAACACCTTCCGCAACCGGGAGCATTAAGGCCACAATGATAACTCCCAACACTTCGTCCAAGCCGCTCCCGCGCGCGAGGACTCGATGTCAACGCTCGGGGCGTGAGCTGTGGCTAGGGAGTCAACCGCCAAGTTTATTCCCCCTTGGCCCAACGGTCAAAGGCAGTCTTTTTCCCGCCGATGACAATGAAACACCCCCGCGTAACCCTAATGGCCAAATAGGTCAAATGTGATTTCTAGCAATACATCGAAGCGGATCTTGACAGGACAAGCACCGGACCCCAATCCCCAACACATCTAGTGTGTTGCCATACGAATTGGACCCAGATTGCTAGAAATCCCCATTGACACATTTCATCGAACACGTGCCATGCAACCAAGTCTAATGTAAATTTCCAAGCATCAATCCTACCCTAACCCGTATTAGGGTTCATCAAAACTACTCAATGGTGAATAACATATAAACAAACAACACAAAAGACATATAAACTTTCACCATCAAGCAAAATAAACACAATACAAAACAATGGAGAAAAAGAGAAGAAAATACTTATCTTGAGTGAATCGTCAATCCAATACAAGACTTATTACAATAGAAAAGCTAATCTAACTTAATCTAAACTTACAAGAGAAAGGGGCAAAAGCCCTAGAAAAACTGAGAAGAACTCTCTCCAAGTCGTCCCCAACTTCTATTTATAAACCCCCCAAAAAACCTTAACAGTTCGGGTCCAGAACTGTCAAAAAAGGCCCACCCGATCGGGTGGAAACTCACCCGATCGGGTGGAATAAACAGAGAGCTCAGATTCGCAGAAACAGATCTCACCCGGTCGGTTGACAAGTCAACCGATCGGGTGAAATGAAATTCCAGACTGTAGCCAGTTTCAGCACATAGCTGCGCTTAGAAAATTCCAGAAAAATCTAGAAAAATCGGATTTGGGCATGCGACCTATCGTTGGAAAGCTAACGAAGATGCCGACGCTATAAAAATAAGAGATCACCCAAAATCCTTCTGGAATGATAGCAGATCTTCAATGAATGAGCAGTGGTGCGCGAAAGGGGACGAAAAGGCCACCCGATCGGTTGAAATGTCAACCGATCGGGTGAGCAGCTTGTTGCTTCGGCCGTCGCCTTCGGCGAGCTTTCACCCGATCACATGAACCGGTCGGGTGAGTTCTTGAGTGACCGGTTGGATCTTGGAGCAGTCGGGTGAATCGATCGGTTCGGCGTCCGTGTCTTCAGCTCTTCATCTTCAGCTACAGATGAACCGATCGGGTGAGAGTCACCCGATCGGTTGGCATTTTGCTTGAGAAAACAGAAAATAGGCCCCCGCTGAACCGGTCTACGAACCGGTCGGGTGACTTCCTTATGAGCTGCGGCAGAGACCGGGTGGTGCACGCGTGCATCACCCGATCGGTTGGAGATGACCAACCGACCGGGTGAGGGGCTGAAAGATGAATTCTTCGACGTTTGACCCACTGGATCACGCGTGACTTCTCACGTTGCTCCGGGGACTTGGGATATCATCGTTAAACGTCGCCTACATGGTCAATCCCCTGCAATCATGGATAAACAAAGAAAAGTGAAAGAAAACGAGAAAATACAAGAAAACGAATAAAAGACGGCGGAAAAACACGGAGAAACACAAAAGAAAACGTGCGTGAATATATGAAATATAAACGCACATCAAAATCCCCCAAGCTGAACTCTTCCTCGTCCTCGAGGAAGACGAGTGAGAGTAGGAGCTCGGAAGGGAAAAATAGAGAGGAAGAAAGAAAAAGAAAACTCTATATCCTAGATCACCCGTTAGGGCCAACAAAATCAAAAATGACACACCAAGCAAGCGAACGCCAAATCACATCACTAAACCAAGGAATACGAGTCTAGACGAGTGCCGTGGGCCCACACGGTGAAGCGCGAGTGAGCGTGGTCGTGTGCTAGCAAACGGTGTCACTATCTACATTGTGCAATAAAGCTCGATTTACACAAATCCAAGATATGACCCAAATATCGATTCGAATTGAATCAAGCGGTGAATATATGGTTCAAGCATGCATGAAAATAGAGAGAGAATCGAAACATATCATGCGTTAGGGACTCCACAACTAGGGTTAAGGAAATCACCACACTAAAGCCTAGATAATTGCTAAAAAGTTCCTAAGCCAAGTGTTTTCGAAAACGATGGGGGTTGAGATGATGTGGAGTAGAACACTCGGTGCAAATTCTCGCCTTCCCTTTATTCTCGGTCGATAGGAAAAATATTCACACTTGAAATTTTTTTGGGTTTTGGGTATTTGTATTTTTTTTTGGCTTTTTGGCTATACAAAATTTTTCTTTTCTGTTCTTTTTGGGTTTTTCTTTTCTTTTCTCTTTTTTTTAGATTTTTGGGTTTTTGGCTATACACATGTGTACTATCCCAAGTGGGAGAACGGTACACGACGAGGGGATTTGCACCAAGTAAAACAAAAAAGAAGTCGAAATCTAAACACTTGGGCAAAGGAAACTATTCTCGCTAAATAGAGCATAGGCTAAATGGGTTGTCCTAGTCCTTAATTGTGGAATCCCGACACATGCGAAATGAAGTACCCGATATATATATATAGCATGCAGAAGCAGACAGTAGAAGCAAATACCGCATATTCAAATCGAAGCATGATAATCTAGGGGTAAACCAAGGATAGGTATATAAAACATAATCACAAGGTAGAAGCACACCAAATGCTAGTCACGACACACGACTCTCAAGAAAGCTAAGTGGACCCACGATGCATGAAATGCAAGAGGACTCAGCTTCCTGAGGTTAGTGAATGTGATTATCGAAGCCGTGCTAGGTGTGTGTGAGATTTTGTGGCAATTCATCATATGGGGTCATCTCTAGGGGAGAGAGAGAGAACAAAAGATGAGAAGAAAAAGAAAACCACGATGGAAAACGACTCAAAAACGAAGAAAAACGACACAAATGACGCACGAAGTGCGACTCCCCAAAGCTGAAACTTGCATTGTCCTCAATGCAATAGTAGTGAATACGGGAGGGCAATGAAAATGTAGGGTAGTTACGCACCGACACAAAAAATGAAAAACACGAAAAATACACGAACGAAACTGGAAAATAAAGAAAAAGAAACATACAGAATAAAAGATATAAAACGCAACGAAGGACTAAAAGACACAAACACACGACAACGACACACGAAAACATGCACACAAAAGTCGATTTCCCCCAAGCTGAACATGACAATGCTAGCAAAATGATATGATCAATGTGATGCAGAAATATGCTAGGGGAAAATCGGAAAAGAAAGATATCAGAATGCAGGAGAGACAGTCTGATCGTTCTCCTCGGAAGAGGATGTGGGGTGAAATGATAGAAGGGCACGACATGAAGGGTTATTAAGATGCAAAAGCAAATCCTAGATACGCTCCCCTCGCTAATGAGAGGAGACGAGATTATTCAAACCTAAACTAGAATGCGGTAAATTTTTACACTACTGGATTAGGATACACCTGAGCATAGGCGGATCCAAGATCTGAAGTGGGGCAGGTAGCTGCTCTAACTGCTCCTTCTGTGGTTCCGCCAGAAGCGTTGTGCCACGTGTGCCAATGGACCCAAGCAATGCATCTCCAAGCATCCCTCGTAGGTGTCCACATGTGACCTGCAAAGGACGAGGTGCATTAGTCCATGGCAAAAAATCTTTCCCCAAAATAAAAGTATCCCAGAGATAATCGTCAAAATAAGATGGAAAAATAGTGAAAGTGTGACGAATACTCCCTGAGAATGGGTCGCTATCCTCTGTACTAGCGACGACCAAATCCTCGCTCTCCATAAGAAGTGGCTCTCCAGGTGGTGACACACCGCAGCATACCTCAGGGGAAGTAGATATTGTGTCCTGCGAGAGATATGGTATGTCAAATATATACGAGTCTAAAGAAATAGGAAGTGAAAAGCGAGACTCAAAAGTGGAGTGAGAGTGAGTATGAAAATCTCCCTGAATAGGGGCAATATGCTCAAGTGGATGCTCAGCCGCAGAAGAAGTGGAGAGCGACGGTAAAGGTAGATGTGACTCGGGCTCTATAGAGTGGACCATCGTATCCAAGCCCTCATGCACATCCTCCTCGACGATATGCTCATGCTCCACCATCTGCCTGATGTCCTGAATGACATCCTCGTGGTTGACCACAGACCAAGGAAGAAGCAGCAACAGAGATGACAGTGGAGGTGGATGTGGAGCGGACCACTCGTATGTGGTCGTGGTGTCCTCGTCCTCACGCACATCCTCCTCACCGGTATGCATAATCTCTGTAAACTCCTCAGTGCTCTCATAGGACTCATATGGGGTATCCAAATCAAGACAAGAAGTCTCTCCCACAGATCCTATAGAAATCACCCCATCCTCACTATCATCATCAAAAAATGCTTCGTCATCCAAGTGGTAGTGATGGAAAAATGGGGTATCGGTTTGAGATGTGTCTATGGTGGCCGATGAGATGGTGGTCTCAACCATGAAAGTGGGTATATCCTCTCCTTCATCCCCTCTCCTCGGTGTCGGCTCGGTGATTGGTACCATCAAGTTTTGTAATATTTGGCCTTGGTTAAACATGGCACTTTCAAGGAGAGACACGAGGCTTGATTCTTCTTGTGTTTGTGGAGGGGTATAAGGTTGAGGAAATGGATGGGAGGTGTTTGGGCTAAGGTTGTGGGAAAATGTTTGGCCTTGGGGTGGGGGGAGGCTCTCAAGCGTAAATGGGCAATCATAATACACGTGCCCCGCCATCCCACAAGTCTCACAAACCACAAATGAATAGGGATCGTATCCTCCCATCTGAGCATCGAAATTTGATCTCCACATGGTTACACCAAAGATACCTGGACAACAAAAATAAGAAAACTAGAGAGGAGCGTCAATAGTACAAGAAAATAACAAAAAGATAATATAATAGTGGGGGGAAAATTTCTTGGTTATTGAATATTTTTTTTTAAAAAAAATAAATTTTTTGTGTTTTTATGCGTAGTCTAACGAACACAAGCTAAGCTAATATCAAACCGAACGCCTCCCCGGCAACGGCGCCAAAAACTTGACCGGCGCCCCGTTTACGGTTTGGGCGCGGTGTCGTTTTACCGCAAGTGCACGGTTAGTGTAGGGTGCGTGTTTATCGAACTCAGGGAGATGGATGGCTTGAATGGCTACTAGCCTCGCCTAGGTTGTGTGCTAGCTACGCGGATAATGTGGGTGGAAGTGTAGAAATAAAAGAAAGGAATGAAAAAGACACGAAAAGAATCCCCGCTAACACGGGCTAGAGCACTCATGACACTTGGCATTTGACTTGACCCAGGGTGAGACATTGCCCCAAAAGGTGGTACCTAGCGTCCATGGCCCGATATTCCGGTCGGTGCCAAGCACGCTAGGCCTACCCGGTTCCGGACGATGGGCATTCACATGTCCATTAACACCTTCCGCAACCGGGAGCATTAAGGCCACAATGATAACTCCCAACACTTCGTCCAAGCCGCTCCCGCGCGCGAGGACTCGATGTCAACGCTCGGGGCGTGAGCTGTGGCTAGGGAGTCAACCGCCAAGTTTATTCCCCCTTGGCCCAACGGTCAAAGGCGGTCTTTTTCCCGCCGATGACAATGAAACACCCCCGCGTAACCCTAATGGCCAAATAGGTCAAATGTGATTTCTAGCAATACATCGAAGCGGATCTTGACAGGACAAGCACCGGACCCCAATCCCCAACACATCTAGTGTGTTGCCATACGAATTGGACCCAGATTGCTAGAAATCCCCATTGACGCATTTCATCGAACACGTGCCATGTAACCAAGTCTAATGTAAATTTCCAAGCATCAATCCTACCCTAACCCGTATTAGGGTTCATCAAAACTACTCAATGGTGAATAACATATAAACAAACAACACAAAAGACATATAAACTTTCACCATCAAGCAAAATAAACACAATACAAAACAATGGAGAAAAAGAGAAGAAAATACTTATCTTGAGTGAATCGTCAATCCAATACAAGACTTATTACAATAGAAAAGCTAATCTAACCTAATCTAAACTTACAAGAGAAAGGGGCAAAAAGCCCTAGAAAAACTGAGAAGAACTCTCTCCAAGTCGTCCCCCAACTTCTATTTATAAACCCCCCAAAAAACCTTAACAGTTCGGGTCCAGAACTGTCAAAAAAGGCCCACCCGATCGGGTGGAAACTCACCCGATCGGGTGGAATAAACAGAGAGCTCAGATTCGCAGAAACAGATCTCACCCGGTCGGTTGACAAGTCAACCGATCGGGTGAAATGAAATTCCAGACTGCAGCCAGTTTCAGCACATAGCTGCGATTAGAAAATTCCAGAAAAATCTAGAAAAATCGGATTTGGGCATGCGACCTATCGTTGGAAAGCTGACAACGATGCCGACGCTAGAAAAATAAGAGATCACCCAAAATCCTTCTGAAATGATAGCAGATCTTCAATGAATGAGCAGCGGTGCGCGAAAGGGGACGAAAAGGCCACCCGATCGGTTGAAATGTCAACCGATCGGGTGAGCAGCTTGTTGCTTCGGCCGTCGCCTTCGGCGAGCTTTCACCCGATCACATGAACCGGTCGGGTGAGTTCTTGAGTGACCGGTTGGATCTTGGAGCAGTCGGGTGAATCGATCGGTTCGGCGTCCGTGTCTTCAGCTCTTCATCTTCAGCTACAGATGAACCGATCGGGTGAGAGTCACCCGATCGGTTGGCATTTTGCTTGAGAAAACAGAGAATAGGCCCCCGCTGAACCGGTCTGCGAACCGGTCAGGTGACTTCCTTATGAGCTGCGGCAGAGACCGGGTGGTGCACGCGTGCATCACCCGATCGGTTGGAGATGACCAACCGACCGGGTGAGGGGCTGAAAGATGAATTCTTCGACGTTTGACCCACTGGATCACGCGTGACTTCTCCCGTTGCTCCGGGGACTTGGGATATCATCGTTAAACGTCCCCTACATGGTCAATCCCCTACAATCATGGATAAACAAAGAAAAGTGAAAGAAAACGAGAAAATACAAGAAAACGAATAAAATACGGCGGAAAAACACGGAGAAACACAAAAGAAAACGTCCGTGAATATATGAAATATAAACGCACATCAACCTTTCATTTGACATTCTTAGAATCTTTCTATTTCTAGTTTGCTTGAACCCTAGCCACGTTTATTTTAAGGAGGGTAGCGTTCAAGTTTTCGATCATCAGAAGTTCGAACTCCTCAGCGGAAGCAGATCAAAGGACGTTCAGAAGCATTCGAGGATGATGCTGGCGATTTTGAGACGATCCAAACGTAGTGTGCACGTATAGGCTGTTGCATTTTTGCATCCTTCTTGAGCTCGTATTTCTCTTCTATACCTTGCTTTCATCTTGAACCCGATTTTTCCACGTGTTGGAATTCTTTCCCGCCTACCACCTCCCCTCATTATTGCCTTTGTCATCTTCCCCGCCTCGAGCCCCGTTCCCGCCTACCCTACACTACCTACCAATGACTTTCGGCCCCCTCTTTATTGCATTTGTCCTCTTCCTCACCTCGGGATCCGTTCCCGCCTAACCCTACCCTACCCTACTGCCTACTTTCGGCGCGCCTTTTCAAACCTCACCCCCTCTTTTTAAACCTCCCTCTCCTTCCTCACCAAGCCATCCCACGGTTCCCCCCTTTCGCCCCAACATCACCTCCACCTCGCCCCTCTCGCCCGAGCTCCTCCGGCCTCACTCGAAGCTCCACCCCATCCCGGAGACCCCCGCCACATCACGCAGTCGTAGCCGTCGCACCTCGCCAGCCATAGATCGACAGCAAGTCGTTGCCCTCGCTGCCGCAGATCGACCGCCGCCGATGGCCCACCGACGACCTTGGGGTCTGTTGGGCTTAGCGACAGCCTTCGCCGTCTCCCTCGCTATTGCCGTGTGGTCGGGATATTGGGAACCCACCGCTCTTGGTATTCTTGGGAGCTCATTTTTCTGGTTCTTCCCCCTTGAGGTGCCCAGCTCCGATTTCCTCTTAGGGCCGCTCCTTCGTGTTTGTGGGTTCGTGACTTTTTGGTCGTTAAATTGCTTAGGGCTGATGATGATGGCAGTAGATATCGACCATTGGTGTTGGCATCTAGTATTATTGTCGACGATTATTGGCTTGCTTTTGGCCTTAGGTTTTGATTTTGGATGTCCGTATTGTGCTCGGATTTGGGAGACGGCTAGGATGTGGGCTTCTTGTTGGATGTTATTGAGATTGCTGGAAAAAGTGGTAGTGATGATCTTGACCCGCGAGAATTGGCCTTACATTTGCCTTTACGTGTCGATCTGGATATTGACTTGTAATTTGGTAGTGTGGCAGATGAAGTCATTTGTGTTCGGCTGGTTAAGTTGTAGCAGCGCGAATGCATTAGCTTTAGGCCTTACGTTTATGTATGCTATGGCGATGATTTGCTTGGCTAGGTACCAGTATTCATTAATGCCATGAGTTGTAATTTTAGACTTTATGATCTTTATGTTATGTTGTTCAATAAGCTTGCTACTGACTTATCACCTCAGGTTCCAAGTTCGAACAGATGTCCTCATCATTATAACTATCATTTTCATGTAATGCCATATTAATCCTTGGCGACTTGAAAAGTCAAAATAATTATCATGATGATACTGGTCGGGACAAGTTACGGAAACTATGGTAATAGTATGTATTCATGTATTCGTCTTTTGTTTTCTTAATGATGTGATATCATGTTTTATTTCATACTATTAACAACTTATTTTCCTATGTCGTGGTCGTTCGTCAAACCTTCCGGTCGATCGTTTGAATTGCTTAGGCGATTACCGATCCTCTGAATTCCGAGGACGGAATTATTTTAAGGAGGGTAGAATGTAACGGCCTGTATTTTTCAAACACTTCAAATACGTATTTTTTTTCTAAATCTTCTTTATAATGGTTAGTTAGGAGTTGTATATCAAAACTGATTTCAAAAATTCTTTTAAAAATATTTTAGAGCACTAGACTTATTATATTGTATTTCAGCAATTTCAGATTTCCGCAAATGCCCAAAACATTTCTGTTAAAATTCATCTCCTAAAATTACCGTTTTGTTTTGACAAATTTATTTTCTATACAAACGTATTCAAAACATCTTCAAACTTATACAGTGGCATCCTGTGATCATTTAGGGCTCCCCACATTAATTTCATAATTTTCGGATATCATTTCAGCCTAGAACCCGCAAACCCGCTTTCTAAACGTTTTGGCCTAAAACCTGTACTTCCTTAGCTCGAATCCCAGAACGGATCTTATATTCGTGATTCTCGCGTCGATACGATCCCGTGGGTATGTTTTCGTAATTTTTCGGAGTAGTTTGTGAAAATGGGTTTGTATTCCTCTGCTTTGTTAATTACAATGACTAAGTACCTTTTTACAATTACCAATCACATTTACTAAATTACTTTTAATCTTACCCTAACCCTAGATCTACCCCCACTTAAACCCACCGTTTTGGTTGGTGAGATCCATCTTTCTCGGATCTGCAACCCCCACACTTAATACACTGTTGCGTTATTGATAACATTTTATTATCATCTATACATTGTTTCTAGCCTATATAGACTCTCCCCTTACATTTCGAAACCCAGGATAACCCATTCAAACCCCCCTTCATTATAAACCCCCACAGCATTTCTCTCTCTCTCCAGTCGAATTAACCCAATCACACACAGGCTTTTCCCTTCGTTCTTAGCTCTTTCCCTCTCAGCGTGCCTCCGCTCGAGCTTCGAGCTCTCCGCCTGAGACGCCGCCGCCCTCAGCATCGCCTCCGCCGCCCGCCGCCTGAAGGCCGCCCCTCGTCGTCGACATACGATCGCCATCCGTGCCTCCGACAGCCGCACCCCATCGATTCGCCGCCTGCACCGCCCCCTTGCCACGGATTCCACCGCCGTCATCGCCTAGGACCTGTCGCCGCCGCGATCGCCGAGAAGCACCCACCTTCGGAAGCGCCGTCACCCCCGATCCACGTCGTCGCCGCCGCCCGATCCGCTGCGAAGCGCGCGCCCGCCGTGGAACCGCCCCCCGCCGCCCGTCGCTCCGATTTGCCACCCCCGAAGCCCCATCGCCGCCCCGATCAACCGCCCGCCGCCGATTGCCCTAGCTCCGCGCCCCCGTGCGCCCAAATCCGCCGCCCCCTAGCCCGTCGTCGCCGTGCCCCTTCTCCCTGCAACACAAAAAGAAAAAAAAGAAAAAAAAGAAAGAAAGAAGAAAGAAACAGAAGGACGAAGAGTAGAGGAAGAGAAAAGAATTGGGGGGGGATTTAATGTAATAGTTTTATTATTATTATTATTATTATTATTATTATTATTATTATTATTATCATTACTGTTATAAGTTATTCTATTATAAAAAGTTATTAAGTTTTTATTAATATTATTATTACTACTTATTAAGTTATTATTATAAAAAGTTTTATAAGTATTTGTTATTATTAATTATTATAAAGTTTATAAGTTAATTGATGCTACCCTATTATAGCTCATGAGTTAAGATAAATTATTTGTTGTGGGTAATAAGGTTTGGTTACCTTGTTAGTGAATTTATTAAATAAGTTAAGTTATAATAAGTTTTAAGTATTTTTTAAGTTTAAGTTAATTAAATGAGTTTTCTTTAAGAGTTATTATATAATAATAAGATAGATAGTATAATTTTTATAATTAGTGTAGCCATTAGCTGATATTTTCTTGTGTTTACAGGTACAACTCCTCGCGCTCTAACTCCATCCTCGTCTTGCTACGACGATCACAATAGTGTAAGTCACAGACTCACAGTAAATTCTACCCTTAGAAATTTAGCTAGTGTATGTAATGGAAAATAGTGTAATACCGCATGCTCGAAGCATGGATCGGTGTTTAGTTGTTGGACTTCAAATCATTGCTCAAGACTGACATTCTCTCTTGAGGTTTCTGCCTTGACTTTTCAACAAGCGAAGATCTTTGAAGTGTTGTTAATGCATGTGAACAGCTTTACTTTTGGAACAACAGATTGACATACAGTATTGCAACACAGTGACTGAGTGATATACTGCACTGACATCATACTGCTGGAACGTCATATTGAAATTGAATGATTAAAAGTAGTTAGCACTGCACCGGGTTTTGGGGTAACTTATAATTGCGGAAGTGCGGGAGCGACTAGTCCAGGCCTTGTTGTCACCGTGCGGGTTCTAGCAACCCATAACAGTGCAGGTGACAACCATCACAGATCACAGTTCACAGTTCACAGTTCACAGATTATTGCATAGTTCTCAGAGATTGGTTCTCCCGGGTAGCACCCATGGCAAGAGGGGGACTCTTGGTTGCTCACTGTACTTCCCGTTATAAGTCACGAACTAGGCTAGGCACAATTACTCTCCCTATTGCTATTGTCATTGCTATCGTCATGGTTATTGCTATTGTCATTGCTCGGTCACCTTTACTTTACTTGTCACCCTTGCATGCTTGACAGATGTACTTTACTTATCGCACTTGCATGCTTGTCTGTCCCTACTTTACTTTCCGCACTTGTTTACTATAGACTGCTCCATATTTGTGCACTCCTCTTTTTCTATCGATAGAATTGTTATGACTTACCTTCGGTTCCATTTATGGCACCGGCAGACGAAGACATGATCGAGGAGACTGCCACAGAGTTCGTGGAGCCTACATTGATCCCGAGGCGGCAGAGTTTAAGTTACTTTTCTGTTGGTGTGTGTGTTGTACAGTGTATTTCCTTTTCCGCATTTCCTTTCAGTACTTCCTTCATGTATTAGTGTGAGAGAGTGCTGGTTGTTGTTGTACTTTAATTTGGACTGTAATAACGTCTATACGCTGGTTTGAGTATTGTGATACATCTCTGAGTTGTGGCTATGCTGATTTCACTGGTAAACTGCGGAACCTGCGAATAAACCAAATAAGTAACGGGCCCCCGAGAGCGGGTCGTTACAACATCAGAGAGCTAATGGCGCTATAGGATGAGTAGACGAGGAAGAGAGGCGAAGAAATCAACGAGGAAGCAAGAAGGAGTTTTGAGAAGATTTACAGGCTACTCGGTCGAGTGACGCAGCTCACTAGACCAAGTGAAGCTGATACGACAAATCAAGCCTGATTGAGAGCTGAAATGTACTCGGCCGAGTGTGAATATCCACTCGACTGAGTGAGGATTCCACTTGACCGAGTGGAGCAAAATATTGTGAAGGAAATTTTTGATACTTCTCTATTTTTTGGAGGATTTGCAAAAGACTCCACTCGACCGAGTAGAAACTCCACTCGACCGAGAGAGCAGACTATTCGACCGAGTGGTCTGAGGAGTCCAGAACGCTGATATTCCTATTCCGCGGATTTCTCACTCGAACGAGTGAGATGTTCACTCGGCCGAGTGGCGCCGTCGGCCCAGATTGCAAACTAGGGTTTGAGGTCGACTAGGGGCAGAATTATCAGGAGTTTTGCATCTTTTTGGGCACATATAAATAGCCAGATCTGGAGGCAGCCAAAGGAGAGACTCCATACTTTTATTTTCAAAGTTTTAGTTTTAGTTTAGAGATTTATTTTGACGAGAAATTGAAGATTTGGATCTTGATTTTATTATTGAAGCTTGTAATCGACATTGGTATCTCTAAAACTCTTGCAAGTTTACATTTTTATGATATATCTCTTCTTAGATCTGAGTTTTGCAATGAATTCTCTTGTCAATCTTATTTCTCTTGTGATTTTAATGATGATTAGTGAGTAATTCCCTTGCTCTAGGGTAAAGGGATGAACCCTATGGATCTAAAGTAAGATTTGTGATATTAGTTGAATTTTAATGTTGCTAGAATTGCTAAATGTTAGATTGTGATTGGATTGATACAAATAGTTAGGGATTTCCATTAGTCTTGAGAGCTCGAGAGAGGATCTTGATCTATCTGAAGCCATAGATATTTGATTTAGATTTATAATCGAGATTCACTAGATTTGGTGTGCGACAGCGACCAAAGCTAGCATCTTTATTATATTTCTATACTTATATTCGTTTGCGTGACGGTGAAACGAGTACAAACTATCACGATCTATGTCCGAACTTAAGTTGCGCGTGAGCGAGCTTGAGTTGGGAGTGGATATAATTGTCGATTTTAATGCTAGTATTTTGAACTAGGCTTGCGCGAGAGCGAGGCTCTAGTTTAGATTGCTATAGAATTACGTAGCGAGAGAGCGTGAGTTGGTTCTCTATTTAGTTACGACAAGTTCATCTTGAACCCAAGTTTAGTAATATTGAGATTCATAATTTGCATTGATTACTTGAGATCTATAGTGGGGATTTCCAAGCCATAGACATCTTTATATATTGAATTTACATCGATACTTGAACGATTATGACATCAACTCTTTCAAAACTAATTTTCCACAAATAGCTTAGGAAATCATATAGACTACCGTTATTAGTTCCTCCCCGTGATCGATACCCGCTTGTCACTAGACCGTGTGCTTGCGGTAAAACTACATTGTTTCCGGAGTTGTATTCCGGGACGACCATTCATGAGCAACTTCACGAACATGTTAATGAAAGTGTTCCCGAAAAAGCTTCATAAGTCTTGTTCGTGAACAATAAACGAGCTTATTCATGAACAATAAATGAAGAAGAACAAGATCAAATGTTAAACGAACGATCTTGAACACAAATCTTGATTTTTAAACGAGTTTGAGCCGAGCTTGAACATGGATTTTGTTCATGAACAAACCAAGCTCCATGTTTAAGCTCGTTCATGCTCGTTCGTCAACAACCCTAATATTTTTAAAAAGAAGAAGAAGAAGAGGTGTGTGCACAATGGACAAAAAGTTATGTAAATTGAGCAATCTTAAAAAGAGAATTTTTTTAAATGATATGTTCGTTATTTTTTAACAATTTAAGACATATATGAACTTAGCAAAATGGTACGTTTGCAAAGTAACTACGTTTAACTAATTTAGATTAACATTAAATTCAGGGAAGGGAATTACTACACGCACCTGCCATTGTACTTGGGTGCACAACCGATATACATTTTATTTACAAGTTTTTCACTCAGAATTACTCACTGCGCACAACGGTTCAAAAATACCGAAAATACCACGGTTGTGCGCGATGATTTAAACGCACAACCGCTGGTGGGCGAAAGCGCCTCCTCCTCTGCTAATGTCCCCAGCCCAGCGCCCCTCCGCCGCCCCTCCTTCAACCTCCCCAGCCACTCCGCCGCCCCCTCTTTCGACAACCCTGCCATGCCGACCCTCTTCATCTTCCCCAATCCCCTTCTCCGCCCATTCTGACGAACTCCACAAACCCCCTTCGCCGCCCACTTCTCCAACATCCCAGCACCTCCACCTCACCCCTCCACCACCCCCATTCCGACCTCCGCCGACCTCCCCCACCACCATCGCCAATTCCAAACCCTAAAAACTGATCAGCGGGGGAAGGGGGAGGTGAAGAAGGTAAAAGCGGTTTAAATTTTGAATGTCAAACTTGTAGATAGTGGTTGTGCGCGTGAGTAAAACGGCCGGTGCACGTAGCAACTCCCTTAAAGAAACCATCAGAGTAAAAGAATGATGTTAGTTGCACCACAAAATTCTATGAATTCACCGCACTTATGAATTCATCGCAGTAATATTTTTGTCTTTCTTTAAAAACTACTCTTATTTCCAATTTTAACCCCACCTCTTTCCATCACTCTTCTTCCCTCCCCTCACCATCTCCTCCCATCCTCGTCCCGTTGCAGAGGTCCAATGCGTGTGGCCGGTGGCGAAGCTATCGTCCCAAATGGCTAATGAAACTGGACCAATTTAAATCACAACAATGCGTGACCTCCACTCTTCTCGTTGCAGAGGTCCAATTGCAGAGTCTATCGTGTCCCGTTGCAGAGGTCCAATTCGTGTGACCTCCACTCCTCTCCTCTCTCTGATTTCTATTCGTATTGTAAAAATCACAACAATGGCTAATGGCTAATGAAACCGAAGGAAACATGTGTTGCTTGTTAAAATCACAACAATGGCTAATGAACTGGCTTTCATAATTATCTTTAGAAATCACTTTAAGTTTTTCTATTTCTCTTTATTCGAATTGTAAAATTCTTATCCGTTCTAGATAATAATTCAGTGTTATTTAGAAAGAACCAATTTACTCAGGTATCTTGTTCCATATTAATTTTTCCCGTATAATAATTCGTTAGTTCGTGATGAAATATACATGTTGGTTAGAATCGTATGGTTTTTTCCCCTCTGGTTTTTGTGTGGTGAACCCAAATAACAGATGGGTAAAAAAAAGTAAATTTGTTTATGTTTTTAGGTAATGACAAACTTATTAATAAAAGTGCGATGAAACCATACAAGTGTTCGGTACAACTAAGAGCATCTCCAACACTGTTCTTCAAAAAGCCCCTTCAAAAATGGAATATGCCTTAAAGATTCCATTTTGAAGGATGTGCAACTTCAACCCTCCTACTTCAAATCTTATTTTTCATATTTTTTTTATATTTAGTTATCTTTACATAATGATAAAATATTTCTTTTGAAAATTGGTTAATCTATTTAATTATTTCTTTATTAAAGAAATTTTTAAATAATATAAAATTGTTATTATTTTATTAATAATTTTGGTGAAAAATAGTAAAATTTATTCTTTGTCCATAAAAATAATATTAATTTTTATTTAGATGATCTTTGCAACAACAAAACAACTGAGTACTTTTAGAAATCATGGTACATAAAACACTAAACAAACTGCATTGATTAAAATAAAAATACAGCATTTTAGAAAACTGAAAAAAATAACTGATCAATATTACAAAATAACATATTAGACAATACAATAATTAAACTCAAAATTAAAACTCCGGTAGGTCATCTTCCAGTCCACTTCCCTGAAATCCATGACCTCTATGACCACTTCCACCATAATAAGCACTTCCAGATCCGCCTGCCTCATATCCTCCACTTTGATATTCACCACTTTGATAACCACCTTAATACTAGTTGAAATCACTAAAAGGATAATGATTAAATGTAGAAGATGGTCGAAAAGCTTCAGAATTATTGTTCAGGCGTAAAATTTGATCTTTTTTCTTTTGAAAATATTCCCGTTCGACCGGTTCAGTTATAGAATTTAGATCTTTTTCCATGATTTCTTTCTCTTGACGCTCACGCTCTAACCTTTGGAGCCTTTGCTCAATCTCTAATTTTTTTTCTCATTTTCAGCAGTAATCATTGCAAGTTGGTAACACATTGAAAAATCATTCTCTCGCCCTTCTTGTCCATGTTATAAAGTGATAATTAGTATGAGCAAGACGCACTGATCAAGCATTTATGGACAAGACATGGAGATGAAAATGATATTAGTAAATTATGTAATAATTTTTATATTTTTATTATTTTCTATTTACAATCCGCTGAATAAATAAAGACCGGTTGGAGATGCTCTAACAGCAATCAGAGTAAAAACAGATAAAAACCTGGCAAAAATACTCCACAACCATCAAAACAGTCCATTACCTACCAATTTGAAGAACACTGACGATTTCTTCCCTCCTTTACGACACACACAAGAAGCATGCGCCCGACGGTACCCTCACCTACCACGCCCTCACTGCCCCTCATTTGCTCGCTACTCGCCGGCCTCCTCTTTATAATTCGGGGGGCGGGGGGAGTCCCAAATTTACATAAATAAGTCCCCTCGCCGCATCGAAAATGTCGCCGGCGATGAAATTATTCGCCGGATTACTCCTGCTGCTGGCCCTGTACTGTGGGACCGACCCCTTTGGACACAGCCCCATGGTGGAGTTCCCCGGCTTCCAGACTTACGCGGCTGAGTTACCGCCGGCGGCGGAGATCCCGCCCGCGAGGGACGCCTACAACCTGCTCCAGAAGGCGGAGGCGAGGTTCATGAACCAGGTCCAGGGACCCGAGAGCGTAGCTTTCGACCCCCAGGGGCGTGGGCCCTACACCGGCGTCGCCGACGGCAGGGTCCTCTTCTGGAACGGCGATTCTTGGTCCGATTTCGCCTACACTTCCCCAAATAGGTCAGCATTCATCACTTTTCGTTCTACTTTTTGTGGTGTATTTTATATGAAAATCTAACCTCATGTTAATTTGATAAAGAATTAGTCTTGAAGGCGTAAATAACCTTTCTTTATAAAAGAATCCTTTTTTCCATGTATTACTGTCTTCTAAGTCAATGGTCAAGTACCAACTGAGAGAATATCTATACGGATTTGAAGGAATATTTGGATGCATTATAAACTCAGACGCTATTTTCGACGATTTATAATTAACCGAAATTTGTAATTGATTCCTTTATGCGTTGTTTCTTCTCTCGGGAGACTTCGTGAGTGTATTCTAAATGATCTTTTATATCTTCTACGTTTGCTGTTGTTATTCAAATAAGAGTAGTAGGTCTCCTTAAGACAGGTTAATGAAGTTCTTAACCAATGAGAGATAAGCATAAGTTCGCATTATTTTGGCCATGGATCAATGTATAAGTGTATGATGGATTCATGCTTGATGGATGATGGTCTAAGCTATTTTGTGAAATCTTGCGAGCTAATTGTTTGTAACATGAAGTTGAGAGGTTTTCTTTCTGATGAAAAAGTTTATAGTAGCTTTGTGGTACCAAGGTTAGCGGGGCTGAGTTAGAAAAAAATGTTGAAAAATATGATACAAAACGCCCACATTTATCAACCTTTGGCTCAAACATTTATCATGAATTTTTGAGGATTTTGTACAGAGTTTTCACCACCCAAATTCACATTAATTTGGCAACCTAGCAACATGTATTAAGATCCATTAGTTCACTAATGTTTCAAACAGAAGAAGAGCTGACATTCTGTATGAGTCGACTAATGAGTCTATCAGTCGACTAGTGTTTCAGATCAGTGAAATATTAAGATTTTGTATTTGTTGACTACTAATGAAAGCTGGAATTTGATGTTTAAATATTTGAAATATATTAGTTGACTAGTAAGAATTATTGGTCGACTAACACTTGGATGAATAGATTGGCTTAGAATCAAGGCTAATTGGTCATGTTTACGGTCATGAATATTCTAAGTCTAAAAACTTGTTGTTTGAAGTGTGTCTGTGAAAGTGATTTCACGATTTTAATCTCACTAATATGACAAGTAAATAAATATACATCAATAAACAAAATTACAACTATGTTGAGCTTGATTGATATCGATAATATCCATGTTCTTGGCATAGATGTTGTCCTATATTCTTTAGCCTTGACGCTTTGTACAATACTTCCTAATAGATGCATAAATCATATTAATGTAAGAATAATGTTTGATTATCAAAACATATACCGGGGAAACTAATATCCAGCCTTCTCCATCTTTTTATGATGACAAACATATATATCAAAAAATTTAAAAATTTAGCATACTACCCCCTAAATTTTGCATACTCACTCTGAATTGATGTTTCTCTTAGCATTTCTCTCATCGTGACATCATCAACAAGGGAGTCACATCAATTATTAAAACTTTCTACATACAGTATGCTTCCCCTTTTTATATTGGGTATCTGAAAAATAATCATTGAGATTTGATACCTTTTCATTTTGGGTCTTTGGGGTTAATAATTAGGAACCTACATTTGATTTCCTAGAATGCATATATGAATAATTCTTTGAATTATGCACATATTTCATAAATTTTTTAACATACACATTCTTATGGTATTCACGTGCATTTTTAGGTATCCAGATAGAAATCATATTCTTTTTAACATGTGGTTTGTCAAAATAATTATTATGTTCATTTTATGTGAATGAGTTGCATGTCTATTATATATATAAGCATGATTTCTCTTAGACTATTTGTCATGCACGTTTTTATGTACATATTTTCTTTTATTATACCTTAATCCAAATTTAATGTATAATTAGAAACATGTTGATTAGACCATAACTTATTCAAATCTTCTTTGTACTTGTTAAAATTATCTACATTTCTAGCTATACTTTCATATTTAAATTTAATAGAGCAAATATTCAGATCAAGATCTACTAATCTTTTATTTATATCATTACATTCTAATTTAAAAATGACATTCGCATTATTTAAGTTATTGTTTTCTTCAATTAATTTCTCATTAATCAAATGAACATCATCTAAGTGTGAAATTTTAGATAAAGAAATTTCATATTTATTTATCAATAAGTCATGTTCAATTTTTAATGACTTGTATGCAATGTTAAGTTTTTATGCATATCATATAATTATTAAAAGCATTTAATAGTTCATCAATATCAAAGGCGAATGATACCTTTTCTTTATATGCTATGAAGAACATTTGTACTGTTTCTTTTTGGTCTTCCTCGTCATCATATGATGCATCTGAGTCATCCTACGTGACAGCTAAGACCGTTTTCAATCTTTGAGGCTTATTGTTTGCGCTTTTAGATTTTAATTTCGGACAATTCTTCTTCAAATGTCCTAATTTATTGCAATAAAAGTATGAAGACAAATCATTAGTTAATTTAACATTAGACTCATACTTACCTATAATAAATTCACTAAATTTCCTTGCAAGAATATTAATTTCATCATCATCATCCGAGTCTTCGATATCGAAAGAAGCATACAATGCAATGGATTTTTTCTTTGGGATTTCTTCTTATCTTCTGTCCTATATTTGTACTTCATATGGAATGAGATTTCCGATCAGTTCCATGATTAAGATTAAGAGATCATTTGCTTCTTTGATAGCTGTTGTTTTCTTCTTCCATTATGGAGTGAGGGCTCGAAGAACATTTTGGACCATTTCGAATTAGGCGTAATTCTTTTCCAATGCTATAAGTGAATTTGTGATTTCCATGAAGCGGGTGTACCTCATTGAGATCATCTCATTTTTTCATCTTGAACAATTCAAATCTATGAACAAGTACAAAAAATTTAGATTCTTTAACTTAACATGTTCATTCATGAGTTACCTCAAGTATGTATCAAATTTGATATGCTGATGTAGCTGTTGATAGTTGATACACAGTTAAACTCATTGTTGTTCATGGCAGAGAATAAGGCATTTATGACCTTAACGTTAAGGGTTACCAATGTTTTCTCTTCATCTATACATCGTGATTATGGAGTGGTTGGTTTGTTGTAAGACATCTCCATAGTATTTCATAGTTCGTAATTGATAAACTAGAGGTAGATAATCATTCTGCTCTTTTTGTGACTGTAATTGGAACGGCTGAACAAAGGTGGCCGGGTTGTAGAGTGATTTTATGGGAATTATGATGATGCATAAGATGTTGACGCCATCCTTTATCGAGCCTTTTTGTTAGAGATGAAAAAACATGCTCTACAGTGACTCTAATATTAAGCGTTGGGTCATGACGGTATGATACCTCGTTTTGGTACCAATTGTTGGGTCATGACGGTATGATACTTTGTTTTGGTACCAATTGTTGGCCTGTATCATGGATAAAATACTTAAACACTAAATAATTACAATCAATAATAAGAATAAAACAATTAAATTGTAGTATAAATGGTAGTGGAATATAATTTAAATGACTGTAATAAGGAAATGGAGTAGAGACAAGCAAACCAGAAAATAATCAAGCACAAATGCTATGGATTTTATTCTGATTTGGTCTCTCTGAGCTATTCCAGTCTCTAAGTTCACCGCTTGATATTTCCACTAACACTCTTGCAAAAACCTGCAAAAGAAAACTATGCAACTTGACAAACACAATTGTCAATTGCACACATCAATCTCAACAATATGAGACTAGCTACTATCAGAACTGGAGCAAACATCCCTTAATACCCGAGGGAAAAAAATCTTTATGTAGAATATGCACATATACTTCTATAGCTTGAAATCACATGCATGTGGATCTAAAGATGGCTAATTAGTGGTTTTCTATTATATAGGATAAGAACTTTAAAGAATAGAAATTTTGACAGATTTTAGCTTTTCTTTTGGCTCATCTAAAGATGAGGAATCAAATATTACATTTGCCAAAGTTTGTTATTCAACTTTTGAGGGTTAATCCTTATTTATAGAGGAGAAAAACACATCAACGAAGATTATAAAATAGCCATATCAATGGATAGACAACGACTATATTTTGGAATTTTAACATAGCCCACGGTTCAAATTGTTAGTCGACTAATAGATCCATTAATCGACTAACAGTTCAAATAGAAGAAGAGCTAACATTTCGTTTTAGTCGACTAGTGGCTCTATTAGTCGATTAGTAGATCCATCAATCGACTAATAATTATATTAGTCGATTAATGTTTCAAATCAGTGAAACGTTAAAGTTCAGTATTAGTCAACTACTTAAGATGGTTAATGAATTAATAGAACCTGAAATTTGATGTTCAAGTATCCAAGATATGTTAGTCGATTAAGAAAAGTTATTGGTCGATTAACTCATATTTGGATGAATAGATTGACTTAGAATCTAGTTGATCACATTTGAGGTTATGAGTAATTTAAGTCTTAAACATGTTTAAAGTGTGTGAATGTGTTTTTAAGGTTTTAACATTACTACATACCAAGTAAATAAACATACATTAATAAACGAAATTACAACTATATTGAGCTTGATTGATATCGATAATGTCTAAGTCCTTGTCATATGCGTTATCATCTATTCTCGAGTCTTGACATTTTATCTAATGCTTTCTAATAACTGCACACATCATATTAGTGTGAGCAAATATTTAATCATCATCAAAACATATAATGTGATAAACTAATATCAAACAAGATTCATCCAGCATAATAAAAAACCATTTTGACACATAATAAACATCGAAAATTGAGAAATATAATGGTACATAAGAAGATATAAATCTATCATAGAAATTGCTTAGTTAGGAAATTAAGTTCATGTTACATATACATGGTAACTAGCCCCATTATTATTATTTGCATAGATTATGTTACATGTATCATGAAGCAGTCACTAAGTCACTAATATGAAGACTTGTTAAATCTTAACAAATAAGTTCTTGATTACTATTAAGTTATATTAAGGCTTGGT
This sequence comes from Scilla litardierei, assembly GCA_030789695.1. Classification (NCBI taxonomy): domain Eukaryota; kingdom Viridiplantae; phylum Streptophyta; class Magnoliopsida; order Asparagales; family Asparagaceae; genus Scilla; species Scilla litardierei. The sequence continues at coordinate 571,801 of JAULAV010000092.1, forward strand.
TTAGAGTCACATACTCTTTGCTATAGCATATAGTGATGTATTAGCTCACTAGACAGTTCAAGAAGAGATACCTTGATATATATTATTTGGGATGATGTTATTTTGATATACGATACCAAAAGTGATGTAAATAATAAGTTATAACTTTAGAGACAGACATTAGAGACTCTATGTTTCAGAGTTAATAGGGTCAAGACTAATTATATGAAATGTAGGTTTAGTAGAATGAAACATGCTAATCATAGCATGGTAAAACTACATAGGAAAAGTAATTTAATTTTAATTACTATAGATATCTTGGGTTAACTATCTAAGAAGATACATAGATTAAGAAAGATGTTAATCATATAATCAAAGCAGGATTATTGAACTGTAGAGCTGTGTGATCGAAGTGTACACTTATGGTTAAAATATAAATTTTATTAGATAGCGATTAAATTAGCTTTGTTATATAGCACATAGTACTGTGATATCATCAAGAAATATGAACAGAGTATGAGTGTGACAAAAATACGAATGATACGATGGATGTATGGCTTGAATTAAAAAAAGTAAGGAACAAATATATTTGGGTGGAGATAGTTGTGGTTCCTGTAGAGGATACGATGAGAACGCTGTTTGAGATGGTTTAACCATATACGTCGAAGACTTATTGTTGCGTTCGTTAGAAAGATAGAACATACTGATGTTGAGATAAAAAAGAGAGGTATGCCGTAAAAGACATGTATGAAAGTAATAAGAAGTGATATGAAAGATCTTGATTTGATGAAAGAGAGCTTTAGATTGTAATGTGTAAAAATGAGTATCTGCTATCATGATCCGACGTGATCACGATCTGATAATTTTTCTGTTAAGTCTATAAAGTCAAAACAAATTTGGGATGAAGGCTATAATGACGAGTGCGATAAAGTTTCTCTCAACGTTCTATTAAAAGAGTTTTACGGAACAAATTACCTTGCAAAGGCACAAAATGTAACGGCGAGGAGATAAAGTAAGGGCAGCGACATCTTTTGACTAAGTAGCTTCACTTGTTTATGATGGGAATATTTGAGTCAGTGAGTATTGATCATACCTAAGATGCAATGACCTTGTCATGGATGTTTACTACAATGGCTAAGTCCCAAGTAGAATATCGTACACTTTTATTCTGATTATTTGTTTACAAATAGCCATCGTCTTAGATATTATTATGAAATAATTTATTTTTCTAAAGCAAATACTTGTTAATTGAGGTATTTTCTTTTACTTAAACAGTTTAATGCCGAGCAAAAAAGTATAATTGAGATTAATTTTTTGTAAATTTATTTTGAATGAATGGGAATAATGGATGAAATGATTGTATTTGTCACTTGTTGGCCCTAGTAGGGAGCCATCTGGAACATGAGTTTCTTCTAATTCCTTGAATAAGAGGAGGAAGATGTCTGGAATATTGAAAAATATGATATAACTGTTAAAAGTATCTCGAGAAAAATATGGAATTTATGAGGATTTTGGAGTCCAAAATTATGATTAAAGCCCATCCTAGTTAAATATTTTTGGATTTACGAAGACCAGTGCGGCCCATTTACACACGGCCTGCGGGCGCAGGTGTTGGCGCGGTCCGCGAGTAGCCTGTGGGCGGGCGAATAAATCGCACATCACGTGCAGCGCGACGAGCACAGTGCGCACGCGGAGCGGTCACACAACATTGCCTGGGACGCATGTCTACGATCCGTCGTTCCCCACATTGATCGAATGTTGGACATCTCCAGGCGCACGGAGCGGCCACGACAACACGTGATTCGAGCCGATTCCAACTCGTATACAGATTCCAGACTTGTTAGTAACATAGTATTTATACACTGTGTTTTGGCTAAGGTTTTGATGCGATTTTTGTGCGATTCTTGCATGGTTTTCGAGATGCGATTTTTGTGCGATTCTTGCATTGTTTTCGAGGGAAAACTAAGGGCCAATGGAGAGTTGTTGGAGAGCTTTTCTCCATTATTTTCTTCTTCGAATTCTTAGTAGGTTTGGCCCTTGAACCAAACGTCATAACTTGCAATATATGAATATTGAAGTATTAGTGATCTCTCCAACTGCATGTACACCAATTTTTGGTAGAACCAATATAAATCTTGGTGGTATGTGCGTGTTTATCTTTTAGTTTTGTGTTATTTTTCATAAATATTATTATATTGTTGGTTTTGTAGAGAAAGTCATTAGCTTTCGTTGCTTCAACAATATTGGAGTTTCACGCGGCAATTATCTTCTTGATAAGCCTATTAAGAGGGCATATGAGCCCAAGAGAGGTGATCCCAATCACCCCAACAGTTGGTATCAGAACAAGTTCGTGAACAAGACTAAGGCAATGTCCAAGAGTTCTCCTACAAAAGGTGACGCAGCTGGAAAAGCAATTGGTTCAAGTTCGCATGCAGGTGGCTTGTATGCGACGGTTAGAGGAACACAATGCAAAATTAAAAAGTTTGATGATAAGAAAATTTTCGAGATATGTCAGTACAAGATGAAGACAATCTTGAGAAAGGATCTTGTCCACAGAGTTGTATATGACACTGAGACTTTACCAGTGAATATCTCAGAAAGAGAGAAGATGGAGATGAAGACTTGGCGATGACAATCATCCTACTTAATTTATCAGATGAGGTAATTGATCAGGTGCCTGAGGAGACTACGACCTAGGGATTATAAGAAAAGCACGAGAAGCTGTATTTAGAAAAGTCACTCACCAATATGCTACTCTTGCTGAAGACTTTCTTCACATTCAAGACGTGAGACATGACATCATTGAAGGATCACCTGGATACATTCAATGGCTTAGTGATGAAGATGATGGCTATTGGATTGACTGTAGAGGCAGAGCATGAGGCGATGATTCTGCTCCTGTCGTTGCTAGAGCATATACATGGATACTCTTAGTCTTGAGGACGTGAAGGTAGGGCTTTACAGCCAAGAGTTGAGAGATCGGAAGGCAGGAGTTGGTTTGAGTGGAGGAGATTTAGACAGCCAAGACCTACTTCGGGACAAAGCAATGCGAGAAGCGGTAATAGGAGAAGATCGAGATCGAGGACTAGAGGTGCGACATGCTATATTTGCAAGAAACACATATATTGGAAGAGAGACTGTCCAGAGAGAAGGAACATAGACAAGGAAGATATGTGATGTGCTCATCACTTACACACGACAGCGCACCAGAGGAGGACCGGGCCCAACCGCAAGATTCAGGGGCGTATTCACAACTTTTAGGCTTCTTTTTTTATTATTTTAACGGTTATAGGGCAAACTTGCATTTGCTAATAAGCGGATTAGTACTAGAGGGGGGATGGCCGGCCGGCCCTAGGGCATGCATGCTTTGATTATTTTGTGAAAGAAGAGAGATAGTTCTTCGATCTACGGGATGGTGCGGACGTTCCCTATCAATCGGCGTCTTGGGAGGGAGGTTAGCCTTTTGATTGTAGCCAATTTATCTCAATTTATTTTCAATTTTATTCAATAAATTTTCAGACTATTCGGGTTCTATCAATTTGGTATCAGAGCGCGTCGATCCATGGCGGCGGCGACGAGATCTAAGGGTTGTATCGACGCGGTGGAGGAGAAGCTTAATGGCGAGATCGAGAGGGTGAAGCATACCCTAACGACGCATGGTGATCAACTAACGAAGCAAGCAAATACCCTCAATCAACATGGAGAAGCCCTATCGAAGATCATCTTTCAGCTTGCGGAGATTTCATCGAAATTGAGCGGCGGAGAAGCAAACCATAATCCTTCAAAAAGGTGACACCTTTGGAGAAGAAGAAGGAAAAAGTGGAGGACTACGAGAAGAGATTGCTTTCTGACACCGATCAATACTTTGAAGACGGCGAGGAAGAGTCATAGAAGGAAGAGGAGATCGCCATGAACCAACAACGAGAAGGAGTGGACCGGCCGAACCCTAAAAATTTCCTAGGGGCGGCCGGCCCACCTGGAAGTGGCAGAAGAGCCACGGGGGTCCGACGACCATGACCGGGGCCACCGCTGGCCTCGGCAGCCCTGTGCGGCCCCTTCCCCAGGGCCGGGTGGGCCCCGGTGGACATCCAGACAGCCCTGTTCCAGGGCCGCCCGGGCCCTGGCGAGTAGCACACGTGCCTGGTGGGCCCTGCTGACCACCGACCGGGCCCTTGGGGCCCCGACAGGGGCCGACTGGGCATGTCGGCCCTTCTCAAGGGCCGCCCGGCCCCCACCGAGGCCAGGCGGGCTTCCCACGGCCCTTCGGGTCCACTTTGAGGGGGTTACGGGCCCGACGGGGGGTTTCAGCCACTTCCCGAGGTCCAGACAGGCGCGTACGACGATGATGTCTATCTGGATGATTTTCAGGAGTACGACGACGATGGAGGGTTTCGGGACCCCCAGATCCCTGATATGATGATGACAGGCGACGACACCCACCCCGCACTATGAGGGATACCCTGGAGAGACTGGAGGAGCCTACAGAGACTTTGAGGAGGAGCGTGATGGTGGGGCTGGGGTGACGGCTAGGGAGTCTATGGTGGCCGAGGAGGCCCACGAGGGGGGCCATGGAGATCATGAGAGAGGTCCAAGGGGCTATGAGACCCATCAGGAGAGGTGGCAGTACTATCATCATCCCAGGCATGCAGTTGGGCGAGGACACCAGGGGACATTCGCGGTGGACAGACCGTGGAAGCTGAAGATGCCTGTATTTGAGGGAGAGGATCTGGTGGCCTGGATCTACAGGGTGGAGAGGTTTTTAGGGTCTTTCGCATGACAGAGGATCAGAAGTTGGAGGCGACAACGATATGCCTAGACGGGAATGCCCTTGCGTGGTGCTAGTGGAGGGATTAGAGCCGGTTGTTTCGCTCGTAAGAGGAGATCAGGGATGGACTGGTGGAGAGATTCAGAGATATTCATCTGGGGAATTTGAAGGAGCAGCAACTTTCACTCAGGTAGGACGACACATTGAGGGATACATGGAGAGGTTTGAGGCGCTGTCAGGAGGGGTTCATGGAGTGTATGATGAGGTGATGAAGAGTACTTTTATGAAGGGGATGGAGGCTACCATTTGTATGGAGGTTCATATACAGAAGCCTCAGGACCTGACAGAGGCCATAGAGTACGCCCAGATGGTGGAGGATTGCCAGATCGAGGATATGAGGGCGAGAGGCAGCTGAAATGGACCTGTTTCCCGCAGCCAGGCGACGATAGGAGGACAGAGGGTGTCTACAGGGGCTGATCAGATCACCAAGGAGAAGACTGGTGAGAAGAGCAGTACACCGCCGGTGGGGGGACAGTTTAGGAGGACGACTAACGCAGAGATGAGAGAGAAACGTCAGAAGGGGCTCTGCTTCAGGTGCGATGAGATGTTTACTTCAGGACACAGGTGCGCATGGCGCAATCTCTAGGTGCTGTTTCTAGAGGAAGAGGATGATGAGGCTGATGTTGAGGATGAGACCATCGAGGATGAGGAAGCAGAGCACCATCAGCTGGACGTGGCAGAGGTTTCCCTAAACTCCGTTCACACCGAACCATACCATGAAGTTGAGGGGACATATCTATGACCAGGAGGTAACTGTGCTGATTGACAGTGGGGCTACCCACAATTTCATCTCCAGTAGAGTGGTTGAGCAGCATGGACTTCAGCTTATAGACAGTGACAGTTTCAGTGTCATGATGGGGACATGCAAGAAGGAGAGCAGTCGAGGAGTGTGTCGCGGTCTGGTGCTGACATTGCAGGGGGGTACATGTGCCGACAGACTTGTTGCCCTTAGACTTAGGGAGTATGGATGTGATTTTAGGCGTGAGGTAGCTACAGACACGCTGGGAGATATGGAGGTAAACTGGAAGCTGCTCAGGATGGAGTTCTAGGAGAACGTGAGAGCAGTGGTACTGCAGGGGGACCCCAGTCAATGCAGAGCCTGGTCTCGCTGAAGAATATAGTGAGGACCATCCATGCAGAGGGGGTGGTTTCCTGGTGGAGTTACATGAGTTAGCGAGAGAGGGTGGTGTTGAGACCGGTAATGGGTAGCATATCCCAAGAGAGGTGCATGCATTACTAGAGCAGTTTGAGGAGATTTTCCAGGAGCCTCGAGGTCTTCTACCGCCTAGAGACCACGGGCACGCAATAGTTCTACGGGAGGGTATGTCTTCCATCAGCGTTAGGCCCTACAGCTACCAACATGCATAGAAGGATGGGATAGAGAGGATGGTGGCTGAGATGATTAAGGCTGGTGTTATCCAGCCCAGTGTGAGTTCCTTTTCCAGTCATGTACTATTGGTGAAGAAGAAGGATGTAAGTTGGCACTTCTGTATGCACTACATGGCATTAAATAAGGAGACGGTGCCTGATAAGTTTACTATACCTATGATTGACGAGTTTCTGGACGGGTTGCATAGTTCAGCCATTTTTACAAAGATTGACCTCAAATCAGGCTACCATTAGATCAGGATGTGAGAGGAGGATGTGCCCAAGACTGCCTTCAAGACGAATAAATGCCATTATGAGTTCTTAGTCATGTTCTTTGGCTTGACTAACGCACCTGCTACCTTCCAGGCCTTGATAAATACAGTGTTCTGTCCTTACCTTAGGCGATTTGTACTGGTGTTTTTCGATGATATTCTTGTGTACAGTCGTTCCGTGGAGGAGCACTTGGACCATCTGCAGGTAGTCTTCCAGGAGTTGCAATACCATCAGATGTATGCAAACATGAAGAAGTGTATATTTGGGCAACCACAGGTGGAGTACTTGGAGCATGTGGTGTCCTCAGAGGGAGTATCAGCTGACAGGGCGAAGATAACGGTGATACTGGACTGTCTGCACCCCACCACTCCCAGTGGGCTGAGGGGGTTCCTCGATCTTACAGGCTATTACCGAAGGTTCGTGCAGGGTTATGGTACGATCGCTTAGCCACTCATGGAGCTGTTAAAAGACCAGTTTGTTTCGAGTGACGAGGCAACGCTTGCATTTGAGGCCTTGAAAAAGGCCATGACTACTGTGCCAGTGTTGTCGTTACCAGATTTTTCCAAACCTTTTATTGTAGAGGCAGATGCTTCGGGACATGGACTGGAGGCCGTGCTTATGCAGGAGCAGCGACCGATTGCCTGTTATAGCCAGGTACTGACAGCAATGGCCAGATTGAAGTATGTTTATGAGAGGAAGCTAATGGCTATAGTCCTATCCATTCAGAAGTGGAGGCCTTTTTGTTGGGGGCAGAGTTTCTTAGTTCGCACAGACCAGAGGAGTTTCAAGTACCCGTTGGAGCAGCATATGGTAGCAGAGAAACATCAGAAGTAGCTGTGAAAGTTTATGAGATACATGTTTGATATAGAGTATCACCCAGGGCTGGAGAACAAGGCTGCAGATGCACTGTCACGACGGGATGAGGATATACATTTGGCAGCTTTGTTGGTTTCGGTGCTACATGACTAGGAGCCATTGCAGCGGGAGGTTGAGGAGGACCAGGAGTTGGCAGACATCTGGGCAGCACTATTACAAGGATCAAAGGATCATCCAGGCTATGCTTTGCAGGACAAGAAATTGTTATATTGGGGGCGCCTGGTGCTACTGAGGTCATCCACACACATTCCAGCTATTCTCCAGGAGTTTTACAATAGTGCCGTTGGCGGATATTCTGAGGTCCTCAAGACCTATAAGAGATTAGCGAGGGAGGTCTACTGGAAGGGGATGCAGAAGGATGTTTTGAAGATGGTGGCAGAGTGTGGCGTTTGCCAGCGTTACAAGTACATGGCAATGGCCCCGAGAGGTTTTCTACAACCCTTATCCTTGCCATGGCGGGTCTGGGAGGATCTATCCATGGATTTCATTGATAGGTTGCCTACGTCTGGAGGATTCGCGGTAATACTTGTTGTGGTAGACCGCCTCAGTAAGTATGCACACTTCATATCGCTTAGACACCCTTACAGCGCAGTTTCAGTGACAAAGGTGTTTCTGAGGGAGATCATTCGCTTACATGGGACGCCTAAGTCCCATTATCTATGATATGGACAAGGTGTTTCTGAGCAGAATCTGGCAGGAGCTTTTCAAGCTACATGCACGGTATTGAAGCGGAGCATGGCGTACCATCCCCAGATGGATGACTAGACTGAGGTCATCAATAGGAGTATTGAGACCTACTTACGGTGCTTCATTTCAGAGAGCCCAAAGGTTTGTTGGCTAGCTTGGGCGGAGTACTGGTACACCACGTCTTATCACATAACAGCTCAGACGACTCCTTTCAGGATATTGTATGGTCGGGACCCTCTACACATGTTGCATTATGGACATGAGATGACCCCAGTTTCGGAGGTGGAGTAGTACTTGGCAGAAAGGGACCGGATTTTGGAGGAGCTGAAGCTCCATCTGGCCAGAGCTCAGCAGATCATGAAGGCTAGAGCGGACGTACATCATAGGGACGTGAAGTTTGATGTGGGGGATATGGTGTATCTAAAATTGCGTCCTTATAGATAGAAATCCATGGCCCATAGACGGAATGCGAAGCTATCACCAAGATATTTTGGGCCTTATGAGATAGAGGCCAAGGTGGGACCAGTTGCATATAGATTGAAGTTACCCCCAGGATTTGTCATCCATCGTGTATTCCATGTGTCCCAGCTACGTCAGGCGATTGGCGATCATACACCTTCTCCTTCACTTTCGTAGACATTGACGGAGGACATGGAGGTGATTTTGGAGCCTGAGGAGTTGAAGGGAGAGCGTAAGTGTTGATGCGGTGGAAGGGCTTGGCAGAGCACGAGAGCACCTAGAAGTTGGTGGGTCATGGCACAACAGTTTCCTGATTTTCACCTTGAAGACACGGTAGCTCTTTTGGAGTAGTGAAGGGCTCATCACCTACACACGGCAGCGCACCAGAGGAGAATCGGGCCCAATCGCATGATTCAGGGTCGTATTCACAACTTTTAGGTTTCTTTTCTATTATTTTAATTGTTATAGGGGCAAACTTGTAGTTTGCTAATAAGCAAATTAGTATTAGAGGGGGGATGGCCGGCCAGCCATAGGGCATGCATGATTTGATTATTTTGTGAAAGAGGAGAGATAATTCTTCGATCTACGAGAGAGTGCAGACTTCTCTATTAATCGGCATCTTAGGAGGGAGGTTACCCCTTTGATTGTAGCCAATTTATCTCAATTTATTTTCAGTTTTATTCAATAAATTTTCAGATCTATTCTGGTTCTATCAATATGCGAGCATCTTTGTCAGTTATTGTCATGCAGATGGATGAGGTGAGGAGCAAGGAGGCCTACGATATGCTCACATCATGCTCATCAGATGTTGAGAATCATACATGTGTCATAGATTCATGGGCATCATTCCACATGACACCAAATAGGGAGTGCTTCTATACATAATAGAGGAAAGCGGATTAATCAGTCTTTATGAGTAACAATGGTGAGTGTAAAACTAGAGTTAGTTCGGTGAGAGTTAAGCGCACACACACTAACGTGTGACATGGTCCAAAGTTGAGGAAGTTACTAGTTTCTTTAGGGCATTGGATTCCATAAGGTGCAGAGTGACGATAGAGGAAGAAGCTCTGAAAATATTGAAGGAATCGAAGGTGGTGATGAGAGGTGAAAAAGTCATAGATTTATATCCGCTGAAGGTGACAGCAATCATATGATATTCCAGTATCGGAGTGGAGAGTTCACATGAGATTGATTCGAATAGTCTACGACATCTCATACTTAGACATGCAGCGGAGAAAAGTTTGGATGCATTGAGGAAATGTGGCCTGATCGAAGGGGTGAACTTCAAGGAGAGTTTTGCAAGGATTATGTTTATGACAAACATATGAAGGTTAGTTTCGGTGAAGGAACGCATGATACAATTGGAATTCTTGAGTATGTTCACATCGATGTTTGTGGTCCTGCACCAGTTCACCCTTTAGGTACTTCATATCCTTCATCAATGATTTTTTAAGGAAAGTTTATGTGTATGTGATAAAGAAAAATTTGAGGCATTTGAAATGTTCAAGGCATGAAAGACCCTTATAAAGAGTCAAATGAGGAAGAAGCTAAAAGTAATGAGATCCGATAATAATGGCGAGTTTACTTCTGCTATATTTAAGAAATTCCTTAAGTAGAAAGGAGTAAAGAAGCACGACACTACATTGAGAGATCCACAGTCGAATGGAGTTACGAAGCGGATGAATATGACACTTTTAGAGAAAGCTAGGTGTTTCAGGTTTACATCAGGTTTGTCGAAAGAATTTTCGGTTGAAGCTATATCGACCGTAACTTATTTGGTGAACATAATTCCATCATCAGTTATCGGCGAGAAAATTACTGAGGTTTGGACAGGAAAGTCAGTGGATCTAGATCATCTTTGGGTATTTGGATGTCCAATTTATGTTTACAAGGAAGGTGACAAGTTTGGCACCAAGTAAAAGAAGTGTGTCATGTAGGATACATGAATGTTGTCGAGGGGTTATAGACTTTAGAGCTTAGATGCAAGTACAACCTTTGGTGATCAACATGTAATTTTTGATGAGTTGGTGATGCTGCAAAGAAAGGCTTCAGAAAGTACTGAAACAGGTAGAGGCAAGGAGATGCCAAACGAGGTGAAGGTATTTGTTCCAAATTATAAGATCTGCATAGATATAGATAAAAATAGGGATTAATTGAGAGAGTCCACATGAGATTACTACTGTAGGAAGCAATGGTAGTGGGAGTTCTAGTTGAAGTGAAAATCCTAGAGCTACAGTGGACGACTCTATTGCTATTAGAGTAGAGCGGTGCACCGTGAAGACCCCAGCTCGCTATGAGGATTACATGAATTTGTCTTATGCATTTGCATGCACATGGCGATCCTACATCAATAGGTTTGCGGTGGATGCATTGAGTTTGGACGCAAATTCAATGTGAATGTGTGCTAAGAAAGATGTCAAAATGATAGCACATCCTAATGAAATTTACGATAAGAAAAATCTGGCGGTAGATAGGTGGGTGGCAAAGTTTGAGCATGACTTAAACTTATTTTCCTTAAAGATGTGCTATAGTACCATGAGGTGGCAAGGAGACACTATATGTTATTGATTCAGGTGATACAATGAATTCCGAGATTCATCTTCGAAAAGAGGTTTGTTGGACACTCGGTTAGCTGGTGATACTTAGTGTGAAGCTTACTTGTCAAGTACCGTATCATCATGATGAGATGATATATTTTTTGAAGGAGAGGATGATATGGAGTATTGGCTTGATTTGGACTTTATGATATGTTTGTATTAAGGTGGAGTGTTGAAAAATATGTTACAAAATATCAAAAAAATCTCAAAATAATCTGAGATTTATGAGACATTTTTGGAGATTTATTGAATTTTTGTGAGCCCAAAACCATGGTTTTCTAAAGCCCAACCAAGTTAAATATTTTCGGATTTACGAAGAGGCCCATTTATGCACGACCCGCGCCCGCTGGAACGTAGCAGTGCAAGTGAAAACGTATCGACAATCCGTCAATCCCCAACTTGATGGAACGACAAATATGTGTAGGCACGCGGAGCGGGTGTGGCAGCACGTGATTCGATCCAATTCCAAACCATATACAGATTCCAGACCAGATAGTATTTATACGGTATTTCGGATAGAGGCTTTATATGCGATTCTTGTGCGGTTTTCGAGTTAATTTCTTGTACAAGTTTGTAGCTACATGTAGTAAGGCAAACTGAGGACCAAGGAAGGGTTGTTTGAGAGATTTTTCATTGTTTTTTCTCTGAATTCTTAACTTGTTT